>CM053268.1:72490806-73043306 GCA_028583415.1 Protea cynaroides
CAAGGTCGAGCCAAGTGGACCAAGTGCGTGAAGAAACCTAAGACCCAATATGAAATTTAACTCAAAAACAGTCAAAATGAGGGTAGGGTTGCATGCCTAAACAGGTAGGGTCGACCCCACCTCAAAAGAAGTCCAACCCATGATTTTTTGGTCGTGGGGTCGCATGGGTCTCGGATTGTCCGACCCTAGCATCGGCCCTAGGAAAACAGCAAAAACAGCACGAACCGAAAATTAGGAAACTTTCCTAATTTCAATTGGGACCTTTCCTAAACTCAATGGGACTTATTTTGGGAGGTTTTTCTCTATAAATAGGACGTCCCTAACCCTCTTTCTCTCCTTTTAGAACCCTAATTGAAAGTGAGAGAAAGAAAAGAGAAGGAGGAGAAGAAGAGAAGGAAAACTTGAAGAAAAGGCTAAGGAAGAAGAAGAAGCTCAGAGAAATCATTGAAACTCAGACTACAGAAGGTATGAACCTCAATCCCTATCTGAATTGAAAGCTTAGAATAGATTATGATGAAGTTAGGTTAGGAGAAACCCTAAACCATCCATCCATGGATAAATTCCAATGGAAATCATGGAGGAAATCATTGAAAACTATGAAAAGTGAGTAACTTGGAGTTTTGAGCCATAGAACAATCATAGAATGGACTATAAAAGTAAGCCAAAGGACCGAAACATGAAAGAATAGACTGTAGAATGAAAAGGTCGACTCAAACCACATGCGGTCGCACGTAGGGTCGATTGGGAATCGACCCTACCAGACCACAGGATCGACCCCTAGCTCCCGGGAAGTCCAGGGAAGCTACGGTCGCACCTAGGTTCGATGGGACAACCGACCCTAGCATCGACCCTATACCCTGGGGTCGCAGAAACCTGCGACCCTAGCTTTACCGCAAGCTTAAAACTGTCGGAATGAATTCTAATTAAAATCTATCGACTTGTTAGGATTTTCTATTGATATAAAGGTGATTCTTAGAGCTTGAAAGAGGATTTACACTCAAGCAAAGGTGAGGGAACAAGACCTAAACTAATTGGCTAATAATAAACTATTTTTGTTTATTGAGTCTAATACCGTGAATGATTCTATGTTTGTATGATTGTAATGTGCATATCACATGTCATCCACTATTCTGGTTATTACTGTTCATGCATATTTAATTTTCATTTATTATTAATATGATGATGATAATGATGCTAGGAATAGGCATGTGAATGTTTGTATGTGGTTAGTGTACTTGATGCGAGTGGGGCATCAGGGGAGGACGTGACATTGTGGTTCAGCCTAGTCACCAGACTCTAGCTCTATCTCTACTCAAGTCTTGTCCACTAACTTCGTCGTATCGCCATTACCTTAGCGGAACTAATACATCGTAGGGCATCAGGGGGGGGGGACGTGACATTGTGGTTCAGCCTAGTCACTAGACCCTAGCTCTATCTCTATGGATGTTTTGAGGGATGCTGGGGTGAGGCCTTGGATACACTGTTTGACATTAGGATTGGTTAGTTGCGAGCCCAGTTTGCAAGCCCTCGCTAACAGGGTCTTACGTGTTGGTATGGGCAACCGGTACAACAATGCCATTTTCATTGGGTGTATATTGTCCATGGTGGGTGCATGTGGGACGCCAGTGCTGATATTCACTGGGTGACTCCACACACTCGTGTATAGAGGTGAGGCAGCCACCGAACCTTTCTATAGCACATTGCAAACTTATATACCAGACCACAGATATGAATTGAATGCATGCATATGTTTGTTGCATGGTTTTGTTTACTCACTGAGCTCAAGTTGGAGAGCTGACCCTCGTGCACGAAATTATTTTTAGTTTCTGATGTTGCAGGTATTACGATTGAAGATTTTGTCAATACGCTACCAAATGAATAGGTGGTGGCTATGATGAGCAAGCTATGGAGGACTATTGTGATTCGTCAAGCTAGCGTTTCAACTATGGATACGCTTAGTGTTTAATTTCTGTATTTGGATATTGTAATATGTATTAAATTATGTTTGGGTTACTTGGAGATAAATAGAATATTAATTATTTATCATGACTAGACCTCAGTTCATTATCTGTAAGACTTTCGCTATTTACTTTATTACCTCTGATTAATGTGGAATGTGTTTTGGTTTAACAACGTGGGCATAGCCTATTCGAGATCCTGGTTGAACCGTTGGTTTATTGACGGTTCATCACACCATTCTAGTTGGTGCGGAATTGGGGTGTGACAACTTGGTATCAGAGCTCTCAGGCCTTCCCATGAAACCTGAATACTTTCACTAGAGTCCATGAACTGAGTTAGGATAAATTAAAGGCTTTAATACAAACACACCATAAGCACCTGTGTTGGTTGAGATAGAACTTAAACAAGACAATAATATACATATAAAAAGGGAAAACATATATATACACTCAAATAGAAAGAGAAAATTCAAAACTTATCCTGATAAACGAATAATATAGGGTATGATCTATAAGTCGGGCAATTATCTAAGTATACAAAGGATATAGTACAGTAAGAAGAAGGAAGCATCTGTAAAACAGAACATTGGAATATCGAGTTGATACTCACAAGATGTGAAACTCGATGTATGATAGAGGAAGAAGAAAATGGCTAGTAACGCTTAAATCCCTATAGAGGAAAAGGGAAAGATCTCAGGTTGAATGCGACAGAGATAGGAGAACAATAGCTATACATAAAAAATGAGAGTAACTATAAAAGAAGATAAAGCTATACTCCTGGGTGACGTGGAGACTCAGAGTGAGATCTACTACAAGGTGATCCATTGCCCGCTGAGTATTAAGAAGATGTTGCAACTTGACCCACTACTATCTGGGTCGAGAACGGGTAGTGAAAACTCATTTGAGCAGATGCTAAATAATGATAATCAGATTAGAACAAATCGAAGGTAAACACCCAGGCCACTCCAGCCAATGTACCTTGGTCACGGTTGTAATAAATTTAGCCTGACAAAATACAAGAGCAACAATAGATGAGACTGACTGCAAATTGTTATGTGAATCACTATCCAAGTTGCCAATGCTACATCAACACCTTCGGGTCAAACCAAGTACGGTATCGACTGGTAGCAACACTGTACCCCCAACACCTGTTACCTATAACACAGTGCCTACCATATAGCAAGTCCAGTAACGCACACCCCAGTGTAGAAGCTTGGTGCATAACAAGCAATGTATCAAGGTGGTTACCCTTATCAACCATCAATGTATGAGATAACTGCATCATGACAAAATGATCCGACCAAGGATTGAGGAATATTTTCTGAAGATGAATCCTTAAACGTTTTCAGCAAAGGATCAAATATATTGTAGTCATATAACTAGATAGGTTATATAGGATGAGGTGCATTATTGATTTACTCTTATGATTATAGAGGATGCACATACCTGATTTTAATTCTCGTGTCTTGACATGATACTTTCTTGATTTAACTTGTCAATTGGAGTTATAGATATTGTTTTTTTAGTATTAGTCCTGATTATACCAATCTGAGCTACTTTCATGATTGACAACATGAACAGAGATATGAACTGAATGAACAGTTAAATGTTTCATCATGTTGAGTGTACATCTTCTGATTATTACCTGATTTACTGATGTACGAAAACTTTCTCCAGATTTATTCTTATAGTGCCTTAACCAATGGCATTATATACTCGATACCACCTATAACCTTGGGGTTAAGAGTTATATAACCTCTATTTTCCATGTACTTGGACCACCGTGCAACTTAACGACCTTTTGATGCCGGTTGGATTACCATAGATTTACTCCTGATCTTTTAAACTTAAGTTCATTAAATAAAGCAAGTGTTCGTCATTATACTAAATTGAAAGGAGGAAATGAATTGCTTTTGGATAAACATTCTGATTCTTATATTTCTCGACATCCATTGAAAAGATGTTTAGTGATAATAGAATTATTGGAAGAAAGATTATTGGATTCAGATTAAATGTTATGGCCAATGAACCTCAGATGAAGTAATGGAGAATCTATTTTGGGATTGCTGAATAGATGGATATGGTCATGTCTATAAAAGAGTGCATGAGCAAGAAAGGAAGTAACAATCATAAGATATTTTTTGAGGTATATGAAAGAGAGATCAGGATAGAATAGAAGTGATAAAGAAAATATAAGCTAATGAACTTTTCAAGATATGAGATTATTAGAGATAGTCTTTGAAAATCATAAGAGATGAAGGAACTAGACAAGCTCTTAAGACCTTTATACCAGATTTTGCTAGTTTAAGCCCTTTTGGATTAGATGTTGTATTGGATGAGTGTTAGTAACAATGTTCAAATCATATGGATGAAATTTGGACGCAACCTAATTAAACTTGAGATGGCAGACTTTGACGTCATCTTGGGAATAGACTGGTTGTTTCAACACTCTACAAAGTTGTTATGTGCAGAGAAGAGATTATCATTCAAGAATAAAGACGGTATATAATTTAGTATTATTGGAAGTATGTTGCCTAAGAAAACAAAGCTGATCCTTTCTATGCTAAAGGCAAAGAGATGCTTTGAAGAGAAAGAAGTTGGATATACGGTATCTGTGGTATACGTTACCAAAGAAGCTCCACAGATGGAAGATATTGATGTGATGTATAAATTTCCAATGTGTTTCCAGGAGACTTACCTGGGTTACCATCTGATCATGTAACCGAGTTCGTCATCAACTTGTTACCAAGGACGATACTTGTGTCAAAGGCACCTATAGAGTAGTTCCTATGTAGTTGAAGAAATTAAGACTCAACTACAAGAGTTATTAGACAAGGGTTCTAATCGGCTAAGTATTGCATCACGGGGAGCGCAATTCGTGAAGAAGAAGGACGGTAGTGTCAGATTATGTATAGACTACCGGGAACTAAACAAGCTCATGATCAAGAATCGATAATTTCTACCTCAGATCGATGACTTGTTTAAACAGTTGCAAGGAGCAAAGGTAATTTCTAAGATTGATCTTTGGTCAAGATATCAACAGCAGAAGAATTTGGACAGTAATATCTCGAAGATACCTTTAGAATCGGGATTAAACATTATGAGTTCTCGATTATGACGGTTAGATTAACCAATAACCTTACATCTTTTATGGAACTGATGAACTGGGTGTTTCATGACATGTTGGACATGTCGGTCATAGTTTTCATAGATGATATTTTGGTTTATTCCAAGAATGAAGCAACTCATACAACGGATCTTGGAACAGCTTCACAACAATTGAGAAGGGAAAATCCTTATGCCAAGTCCAAGAAATATGAGACCTAATTTAACAAAGTGATCTTCTTAGATCACATAGTATCATAAAAATGGATTAAAGTGGACCCTATTAAGATAGAAGTAATCTTATGGTGAGAAACACCTAAAGAATATTGCGAAGATCAGAAGTTTCTTGGGTTTAGCTGGTTATTATAGACGATTCATGGAGGACCATTCTAGGATCGCAATACCTCTTACCAAGCTAACCAGGAAGGGAGAGAAGTTCAATTGAATTGACAAGTGCGAAGAGTGTTTCCAGACTCTAAAGCTAGATTGATATCTGCTCCCATCTTGACTATTCCTATTCCAGGACAACCATTTACCTTATACATTGATGCGTCTGGATTGGGTTTAGGATGTGTGCTTATGCAAGGAGAACAAGCGATTGTATATGCTTCAAGAAAACTGAAGGAGCATGAGAAGAGTTACCCTACTCATGACTTGAAAGTACCGGTGATGATTATGCAATCAAGACTTGGAGACATTACCTATATAGAGAAGAATTTTAAATTAAGTTAGATTACAAGAGTTTTATTTATCGCTTCACCAGAAAGAGTTGAACATGAGGATAAAAATAGCTGGAATTGCCCAAGGATTTAGACTGTGATATTGAGTGTCACCCGAGCAAGGCTAATGTAGTAGCTAAGGCCTTTAAGAAAAAAGGAATTATGAAGTCCAAGGAAGGACCCAGTATGAATGCTGTCATATGTTTCACAACAATAGATTCAGATTTGGAAGGAGAGTAACATATAATAGAAACTCGTGATGATCTAATTAAGCGAGAACTTATGGATGAACTTATGGAGTAATAGTTCATTGCTTGCGTTCACAACATTAAAGAATTGATAGACGAAGTAAAGGTAGTAATTTTTTTAGATCTATATCTAAGAGCGGGGTGAGAAGATTTAGAGAAGGAAAAACCTAACCCTGACTTACTTTGGATGCGGAGACGGTACTCAGATGCAGAGGTAGATTCTGAATACTTGGAGATAAAGACTCGGATATCAGGAAGAGGATAATGATAAGAGTCCATTGTACTCAATATTCAGGACATCCTGGAGTATCAATAGGTATCATGACCTGAAGATATTGTACTGGTAAAGAGGAATAATAACAGATGTGGCTTAGTCCGTGTTCCAGTGTCTGAATTATCAGCAAGTGAAGGCTGAAAGATAAAGACCAACATGGCTTACTACAACAACCATCAGAGCCAGTCTGGAAATGAAACTACATTACAATGAACTATGCCATTGATTTGTCACTGACTCCCAGATCGATTGACGTAGTTTGGGTGATTATTGATCGCCTTAGGAAGATAGCTCATTCCATTGCTATACGACCTCGGTATGCTTTGGAGCGACTAACTAAGCTATATGTGGATTGAATTTGCTACCAAGCTACTATGTAGATGTCACCTATAAAACATGGTACGATAGAAATGTCAAATTCTTTTGTTTTGGAATAAAGTTGGTGAATAAGGGATGGTAAGACCTGAGTTTGTTGAAGAAACCTGTCAAGTAGCAGACAAGATCAAAGAAAAGGGCCAAGGCAGCTCAGGATTGTTAGCAGGGATGCCAAGACCTCGAGTTCGTCATAAGTGACAAAGTGTTCTTGAAGATATCACTTATGCATGGATTAAAAACAATTCAACGAGAAGGGAAAGTTGTATCCTATATATGTTTGGACCTCATAAAATTTGGAGAGACTTAGAAAAGTTGTATATCAACTAGCGTTACCGCTGTCCATGTCTAGTGTATATGACGTATTTCTCCTGTCTCTATTGAAAAGTACATTGGAGATCCATATTAAAGGTATTGACCACTGATCCACTAGAGTTGATATAAGATTTAACTATTGAAGTGGTACCAGCCTAGTTCACTAGTTGGAAGGTACAACATCTCAAAAACTGGGATAATTATTATATGAAGGTAATCTGGCAAAGACAAGACGTGGAGAAGATTGCATGGAAAGAAGAAGATGCAATGTGGAAATAGAATTCCCACTTAAATTCAAATTTTGAGGACAAAATTTATTTTAAGGATGGGGGAGTTGTAAGACCCGCACGCCACGAATCCGGTCTAACCTTACATTTCATGTCATGACCAGTATGAAATTTAACTCAAAAACAGTCAAAATGAGGGTAGGGTCGCATGCCTAAACAGGTAGGGTCGACCCCACCTCAAAAGAAGTCCAACCCATGACTTTTTGGTCGTGGGGTCGCATGGGTCTCGGATTGTCCGACCCTAGCATCGACCCTAGGAAAACAGTAAAAACAGCACGAACCAAAAATTAGGAAACTTTCCTAATTTCAATTGGGACCTTTCCTAAACTCAATGGGACTTATTTTGGGAGGTTTTTCTCTATAAATAGGACGTCCCTAAGCCTCTTTCTCTCCTTTTAGAACCCTAATTGAAAGTGAGAGAAAGAGAAGAGAAGGAAGAGAAGAAGAGAAGGAAAACTTGAAGAAAAGGCTAAGGAAGAAGAAGAAGCTCAGAGAAATCATTGAAACCCAGACTACAGAAGGTATGAACCTCAATCCCTATCAGAATTGAAAGCTTAGAATTGATTATGATGAAGTTAGGTTAGGAGAAACCCCAATACCATCCATCCATAGATAAATTCCAATGGAAATCATGGAGAAAATCATTGAAAACTATATAAAGTGAGTAACTTAGAGTTTTAAGCCATAGAACAAGCATAGAATGGACTGTGGAAGTAAGCCAAAGGACCCAAACTTGAAAGATTAGACTGTAGAATGAAAAGGTCGACTCAAACCACGTGCAGTCGCACGTAGGGTCAATTGGGAATCGACCCTACCAGACCACAGGATCGACCCCTAGCTCTTGGGAAGTCCAGGGAAGCTACGGTCGGACCTAGGGTTGATGGGACAACCGACCCTAGCATCGACCCTATACCATGGGGTCGCAGAAACTGCGACCCTACCTGCGACCCATCCTACGACCCTAGCTTAACAGCAAGCCTAAAACTGTCATAATGAATTCTAACTAAAATCTATCGACTTATTAGGTTTTTCTATTGATATAAAAGTGATTCTCGAAGCTTGAAAGAGGATCTACACTCAAGCAAAAGTTAGGGAACAAGACCTAAACTAATTGGTTAATAATAAATTATTTTTGTTTATTGAGTCCAATACCGTGAATGATTCTATGTTTGTATGATTGTAATGTTCATATCACATGTCATCCACTATTCCTGTTATTACTGTTCATGCATATTTAATTTCCGCTTATTATTAATATGACGATGATAATGATGCTAGGAATAGGCATGTGAATGTTTGTGTGTGGTTAATGTACTTGATGCGAGTGGGGCATCAGGGGGAGGACGTGACATTTTGATTCAGCCTAGTCACCAGACTCTAGCTCTATCTCTACTCAAGTCTTGTCCACTAACATCGTCGTATCGCCATTATCTTAGCGGAACTAATACGTCATAGGGCATCAGGGGGGACGTGACATTGTGGTTCGGCCTGGTCACTAGACCCTAGCTCTATCTCTATGGATGTATTGAGGGATGCTGGGGTGAGGCCTTGAATACACTGTTTGACATTAGGATTGGTTAGTTACGAGCCCAGTTTGCAAGCCCTCGCTAATAGGGGCTTACGTGTTGGTATGGGAAACGGGTACAGCAATGCCGTTTTCATTGGGTGTATATTATCCATAGTGGGTGCATGTGGGACGACAGTGTCGATATTCACTGGGCGGCTCCACACACTCGTGTATAGGGGTGAGGCGGCCACCGAACCTTTCTATAGCACATTGCAAATTTATATACCAAACCAGAGATATGAATTGAATGCATGCATATGTTTGTTGTATTGTTTTATTTACTCACTGAGCTCAAGTTGGAGAGCTGACCCTCATGCACGGAATTCTTTTTAGTTTCTGATGTTGCAGGTATTACGGTTGAAGATTTTATCAATACACTAACATATGAACAGGTGGCGGCTATGATGAGCAAGCTATGGAGGACTATTGTGTTTCGTCAAGTTAGCGTTTCAACTATGGATACGCTTAGTGTTTAATTTCTGTATTTAGATATTGTAATATGTATTAAATTATGTTTGGGTTACTTGGAGATAATTAGAATATTAATTATTTATTATGACTAGATCTCAGTTCATTATCTGTAAGACTTCCGCTATTTACTTTATTACCTCTGATTAATGTGGAATGTGTTTTGGTTTAACAATGTGGGCATAGCCTATTCGAGATCCTGGTTGAACCGTTGGTTTATTGATGGTTCATCACACCATTCTGGTTGGTGCAGAATTGGGGTGTGACAGTCTTGGTTCAACCCTATCTCCGGAGGGAACCTACTTGATTGGGAGGTACTAGGCGCAACGATGTAACCAGGTGAATGCCTGCTCCATTTTTGCGTATGGGAGTTTATGCCCTTTATGGTGTGGTGGTTATCTTAGCGCATTGCATCATTACCAAATCATTGAATGTTACAATCTCATGCATTATTGCTTGCTTACCTGTTCTATCTCTCATTGAGCTCAAGTTGGGGAGCTCACCTTGTATATACACCCCTTTTTTTTTTTTAGATTTTGTTGTACATTTACTAAAGCTGATTTCGTGGAGTTTTCCTTGTGTTACTGATGACTTTGGTGACAAGTGGACGATGCTCTCAACCTGGATTTCTTTACTATACTTGTGTCTTCAAAGGCCAAGCTTGAGTCGATAGTGTTCTGATTTAGTTTTAGTATTTTCTTATCGGACATGTTATCCAATACTTATGTGTTTGAGTAATTTATTTGATGTTAGCATGTTATGTCTTGAGTTTTTGTTGAGACAGAATAACACATATTACTATTGTATTGATATCATTTAGAATCCATTAGTATTGATACCTTGACTATATATAAGTCTTCTATTGTAATTCATGTTTTACTTTGATTATGTGAAGGTTATTGTGTTTATGGGATGATATGGTGTAATGTGTTGACCTGCGTCGAGATCTTGGCGGTTAATAGGATGGCGATAAGCATTTTATTCACAGCCCCGGTGTATATGAAAATCAGGGTGTGACAGGACCAATGTATTTTTAGGATGGTAAATGGGTCCTTTCTCAATTTCCGTTAAACATGTTAACAAAGTGGGTTGCGGTTGTATTTAATGTGAATATTGGTGGGTGGGTGAGTTTAAGGTAAAATACAGGGGAGGTGCATAAAATTTTTCCCTAATAATAGTTGTTCTTCAACATGATTTTTATCAAGGACATTATTGAATTTACTTTGCATCACTGTTTCAATGTTTGCCTTATTGTCAAATTTTGGAAATCCAAAGTTTAGTCTATGTTAATTCAAAGTTTAGTCTATGTTAGTATATTATTTGTCCTTCCGTTCTTAGAATTATCACTTGTACACATCTCTCAATGTTAAAGAGTTTGAAGTTCACTTTTGGAATTATCTTTATGTTTATCTTATTTTTATTTTAGAGGATGTAGTGAGTTATGTATTTTTATGTGTGGACATTGTCTTGTCATTTGAGCATACTTGCATATTTCACCAAGCACACCTATATCAACTCTACCCATTCATTTCTAAATAAACCTATCCTCTTCCCAATGCCATCCTTTCCCATTTGCCTTTTTTCCTTGTGAACACTCCTTTCCAAGAACCAGCTTTCCTCTTCTTCATTCATGTCTCCTATTTCCCATTCTTGAATTCAACATTAGAATTTGGTCATTTTCCTTTGTCCTCTCTATTCACTTGACTATAAAATGAAGCCTTCCACATTGCCTTCAATGTATCCTACAACTAATCTAATCATCTAGAGTGCGAGTTTGTCTCTATTGCCTAATTACTTTATATCTCAAGTTTATTCTCATCTTTGGAGTAATAGTATTGTTCTTCTTTAATTTTCGATTATGAGTCTTGGGTTCTAGTGGAAATTTTATTTTCATTAATTTAGAAGCGGGTTCAATAATTGAAATTCGTCTTTCTTCACATCGTATCAAAGCTACAAGAGTGGTAGCTTGATGTTTTCAAGATTCTCTTGGTGAAGAAGTTCGGTTACTACTCCAAAAATGGATTTGTTGGGTACAAATACTTGAAAGCCAATAGAGTCACGCCACCTGGACACCTCCAAAAAACCTCAAGATTCCAAGGGCATAATCACCTTTTCACAAAACGATCACTCTTAGGGGCACATCCGCCATTATTAGCTTAAGTCAGGGGCAAAACCGTCCACTAGAATTCCGCATTGTACTCTAAAGGTGAGCATGGGACCCATTGTTGACGTAACATCCTTAATCCCTATAAATAGCTTCAAAAACCAAGGTCAGGTTAATTCATTACTAATTTTTTTTGTTTCACAAATCGCTCTGATACCTCTGCTTCGGAACCCCTTCCTACCCCTACATTTCTATTATATACGAGGTTGGCCTGTCAACCTCCTTATTGTCTGCTACCTAAAATTCTGACCTAAGCATTGAAGTGACCCCAGGGCTACGAGCCCGACCTCCTTTGCCCTGTTCTTATCGTTCATAGGTTGACTCAGTAATAAAGGACCTTGGCACGGATTCTAGCTACAACAAAATGGCGCACACTGTGGGGCCCTACGGAGACTTTAGTAGAGGAAATAGACCAAACTTAAGCGTTCTGCTTCATTCACCTCCAGGGTAACTAACCTCAAGTATTCTACTTCATTCATCTCAATTGCGATTAAGCGACATCGGACCAGAAATTAAACCATCAACATCAACTAAAGAGGAGAAAACCAAGAATAACAGAATCAAGAGGATCTTAGTAATGCCCATAATCATGAGGTACCTCCCCAATGAATTAACCAATTGTAAGCACCCCATTTTTACCACCCTCAGCATAAGTGAACCCATATGGCAGGTTTTTGGCTTTTAACCCAAAGGTTTATAATTCTCTAATGAAATCCATAGAAGAATCATAGGCTATTACCTATTTGGATGTATAGGTTGTGAAATTATCTTCAAAATGAGACCAGAATCATCAAATTCTGACATCAAACAAGGAAGATATCACAGTTTGAAAGTACAAGGGCATTTACATAATTATCGTATGATGCATGTATTATCATTTAAACTTCAAATCTTCATATCTTTGCCGTTCTACGTCGGATTCAGATGATCTCAATGCCATTATTCTTCATTTGTGGTGTTCTACAAAGTGGACGTGAAAAATTCGGTACAGGTCTCTGAAGGGTCCTATGCAATTACACATGGAAATGGTCATTTAATCTTTGAAAATTCATATTTTGGTCATCCCACATCCAATTTAGTTGATTTCAGTTTCATTATTCCTCATTTTTTTGTGCTCTACCAAGTGGACATGAAAGGATTTTTAGGCAGAGGTTTTCGAAGCATCCCATATAGAATTGTTAGCCAAATTATCGATAATTGGCCTGCTTAAACTTCAGAAATTCATAAGTTGGCAATTTTATTTCCAAATGAGGTGATTCAAGTTCCAATATTCCTCATTTTTAGTGTTCTACAAAGTGAACGTAGAAAATTTGGAATAGAGGATATCAAAAAATTCCATGTGGAATGGTGGTAGAAAATGATAGAAAAAATCAACTTTGGTCAAAACCAGTTCAACCCAACTTCGTCCAACTCAGCTCGGCCCATCTCAGACCAATCTAGACCAAATATATTGGATCCATGTGCATGCATATTATGTATATTATACATATTATTATATTATGTATTGCATTAGGTATTAAATTATATTTTTATGGGTTGAATATATGTATATATATTTATTGGAGGAGGTAGCTGGCTAATGGTTCGGTTAGGCTAGGAAAGAGATCCGAGAAAGATTGAATAAAGATCCGTGGGAGGGAATAGAGAAGGAAGAGAAAAGGAGAAAGAAATTGAAAAAGGAAAGAAGGTGGAGAGATGGCGATATGTGTTCCACCAAGAAGGAAAGAGAAGAGAAAAAGGAGAAAGATATTGAGAAACCTGGAAAAAAGAAGGAGGGGATCTTCTTTTGGACTGGCCAAAAAAGAGAGAGGGAGAGATATCAGAGAGAATCGAGAGATATCGAAGAGAGAGGGAGACATAGAAAGAAATCTGGAAAATAGAGAGAGAGGGAGACATAGAAAGAAATCTGGAAAATAGAGAAAGAGAGATGGAGACGTAGAAAGAAATCTAGAAAAAGAGAGAGGGAAAGATATCAGAGAGAGAGGGAGACATAGAAAGAAATCTGGAAAATAGAGAGAGAGAGGGAGACACGGGGAGAGATCTGACTTCTTTCTTAAAAAATTAAAGGAGGCGGAGAGAGAGGCGTTGGAAAAGAGGGGAGAGAAAAGAAGAGACCAAAAAGATTGAGAGATGGAGAGAGGGAGAATGACCCATGAAAGAAGGGGGGGAAGAGACCGATTAAAGGTAAGATCGAGAGGGAGAAAAGGAGTGCCAGAAGGAGAAGAGACGGAGGAGGAAAAATGATAGATTGAGAGAAAGCGAGATAGAAAGAGAGGAAGAGAATTGGATCGAGAGAGTCTGAGAGAAAGTGGAGAGCTAGTGGTGGCGCAGACCAAGAGTTAGAGATAAAGCAGAAGTTGAAGAAGAAGGAGGAGAACACAGAGCTGGGTCTGCAATTCAGCTAAGCCACCGTCGATCCCTTCTCCTTGCTTTAGCTTTAATTTTATTATTTCTTCTTCCTATCCTACCGCTTATAGCCATCGCCACCATCACCAACATCCTGAATCTGCCATCTTCTGATTCAACTAATCCTCTGCAGCAATCCAACCTGCAGATCCATGCAAACCGCACCACCTCACCGAACCTAAATTGAAACCTAACTCACCTTATCAACCCTCATCAGTCCCCATATCACCGAGCCACCACCTGGCCATCTTACCGATTGCCACCTCCATAACCAACCTCCTCCACCTGCTTAAACCCACCTTCTTCACACCTGTTCACGGAATCCCATTGCACCTTGTTGCCACTCACTGTAGCCACCACATGCTGCCATCTCACCCCCACATGCACCTTTACAAAACCAGCAACCAGTCACTCACCTGGACACCAACACCGATATGTACCTGTCGCAACCCAACCTACTGGATACCCTCGTCTGTTCACATGCTACACCTGTCCTAATACCCTCTGCCTGGTCATCCCAATAATCACCTTTTCTTACAACTTCAACTCTGATCCATCAACCCCCATGTCTCGGCCATTGATTGATTGCATCACCTCCAACCATGATCTGCCCTAATAATTCCTAACCTTTGCATTAATGCTAAGTTGGTAAAATTTAAATTATTGCTTTGATATTAATTTGTTAAATTTAGGCCATTCGCTTGACGATTTTAATGGGATAAATATGAGCCATTGGATGATTTTATTTGATCATGTGAAATTTAAACCGTTGATCATAAATAATTTTGATGAGATTTATGCCATCGATCATGATTAATTTTGATGTGAGATTTAAGACGATCATCATAAATGATTTAGATGAATCTGAACCATCGGATTGTCTTGAAATTGATCTGAATGGTTAGATTATCATCATGAGTGATTTCAACCATTGGATCTTCATTGTGATTGATTTAAATGAATATGAACCAGTATATCATGCATATAAGTTGTTGATACATATGATGCCATATATTTGCCATATTTGATGCTCACATACTCACAAGCCATCTTTGATTGCTCACTGCCATGTTTAGATGATCATACTATATTCGGATTGCTCTCATGCCATATTTGGATAAATGGTTATATTTAGAGCATTCATATGCTTTGTTTGGATTGTACACATACCATGTTTGCCATATTCCATGTGTTGCTATATTTGATAGAATAAATAGATTTTTACCATTTTTAACAAAATTTTGATAATTACCATTTTTAAGTCTTACTATGTTTAGAAAAATTGCATATAAGATCGTACCTTTTGGATGATTCATGCCATATTTTGTATTCTATGTTTGGTACTTACCATATTGATATATAGATGCATACGTTAATTTCTTACCATGTTAGGTCTTACCATGCTTGGAAAATTGCATACAAGATCTTACCTTTTTGGATGACTCATGCCGTATTTTGCATTCTATGTTTGGTATTTGCCATATTGATATATAGATGCATATATTGATTTCTTGTGATATTAGGTCTTGCCATGCTTAGATTAGCATACTAGATCTTGCCATAATAGGTTCTTGCCTTATTTGCAATACATCTCATGTTAGGGAGATATTCATAATCTTACTATATGTTGTGATAGTTATCATAAATATCATATATGCCATGCTTAAATAGAATATTCCATTTATGACAATAACTTTATTTTTTGCAACACCCTAGTTGAACTGCCATGTATGCACACTTCTAGAAGACAATCTAGGCGTGGGGACGTGTATTTAGGCACCCACATTCTTGGGAAGGTATAATGAGAAATAATAAAAATCTTAATAAAGAAAGAAAATACTTTGTCAAACTTTTCAAAATTAAAACATAGGATGAAAAGGATAATTCAGGACGATTTTGCCCCTCAGCATATCCTAAACCTAGAATAGGTTCTAAATCTTAAACCTAGAATAGATTCTCAATCCTAAACCTAGAACAGGTTATTTCAGCCATGCCCAAACTACGTGGATTCAGATTCCTAGGTCAAACCCTAGGATACGTAGGCCATTTGGGAGAATCCCAAATTCGATCCACACCTTGCGCCGACAATCTATTGATCCACTAGGATATTTACCCCCATTTTGACCCGATCCACACCTTAGTCCATTCCTAGGACTATCCATTGGTACATAGGCCATTTGGGATAATCCCAAATTCATAGATCCATTAGGATATTTACCCCTATTTTGACCTAGAATGGGTTATCCAGCCTGAACTACATGGATTCTGATTCCAAGGGCAAACCCTAGGATACGTAGGCTATTTGGGAGAAACTAAAATTTGGATCCACACCTTAGTCCACTCGGACTATCCATAGATCCACTAGGATATCCACCCATCATTTTCGAACTACGCGGATTCTGATTCCTAGGGCAAACCCTAGGATACGTAGGCTATTTGGGAAAATCCCAAATTTTGATCCACACCTTAGTCCGCTAGGACTATCCATAGATCCACTAGGATATCCATCTATATTTTGACCCAAATAGGGTTATCGACATTTCGACCCAGAAAGGGTTATCCACATTTTGGCCCAAATAGGGTTATCCACATTCAGACCCAGAAAGGGTTATCCATTCTTAGATCCACTAGGACTATCTATCAGTTCACATGGACTATTCAGATCCTAACCCATAAGGTTTCTCATCCTTCCAAGCATAAACTTCAACTTGAACAATGAACTTAATCAAGCACAAGCATAAATCACAGCCATAAACTTAAATCACACCTGAACTACGATGGTAAACCTGATTTTCAAAATAATTTCGTGATACGTAGGCAATCTGATGGATACAGATTCGGTTCAATGATATCAAACCACTTGGTTTGGTTCGGTTTAATTGATAGAGTCTAGCATAGGAAAGGTATAGGAGACCTAGTTCGATCAGGGGGTTTGGGTGCCTAATCCCTTCCCATAATCGTAACCTGACGCTTACCCAATCTCTGATGGACCAGAAATCCAATCTAAGGGTCATGAGTCAATCGAAGTTTTACCTTAGGGTGAGATTTCACATTTCTAAGGTCCTAGACCTTAATCTAGGTGGCGACTTCAAAAAAAGATTACCATCTTTGTTCTCACAGTGGCGACTCCACTGGGGATATAAACATCAAACTCCCAAATGAAAACTTTTCTTGTGTGAATTGGACGCTAGCTTTTAGGATACTATATTTATGCTTGTATAATATTGCTTTGGGGGGAATGGGTTCAGTCACACATTCATGTGAGTAGTCGAACCGGGTCCCATGCATATGGGGCAGCCCGCTAGGCAAAACCCATAACCTTGGCCTGTATTTTGTGAGACCACGACTGACGAGCAACCTCTAATGAGCATTTCTTGGATCCGCCTAGGAATGCGTTATGTTACTCTACGTCGCTTGATTCTTGCAACATAGTATATAAAGGGATTGGGGCCCATTATTCATCGTGCATTCGGTGATAGGTTACCCCGTCCTTGTCAAGGTGGCCTTTTCTGTCCTAACCCAGATTGTAGCCCAATGTTTGTTATTTTTGGTTCATCCCTGAACCAACCCAGTAAAATCTTGCTTAACCATGACACCCATGTTCGAGACGTTGAATTTCTATCTGTTTTTGTCCTTGATTGGTCAACATGTTAGAATCTACACGATGAGCATCTTAAACTCTCACCATTGGGCATATGAGGTATGTATACACCTGTTCTACATCATAGTAGACGGTCACTATACACCCTCCAGTAAGAAAGCTCGATGTGTCGAACCTCTCATTGTTAACACGTCGATTTCAAAAAAATGAGCAGAAAATCCCTGTCAAGACATAGATACCATGGTCAAGAAGAAATTTACTAGTTTGTTCCTCCATGAACCACTTTTTCTAACCATCCCTAATAAGGACAACGGATTAATATATCCATTTCAATTTCATTAAATTCAGTAACCCAAGTGGTCAGACCTTGGTACCACTGATCATCCAATTTTAGAATCATAAGGTCCCAAGACTGAACACATGGTTTAATCAAATTCAATTAAATTGACTTGGATAATGCTTACCCGATTATCCTTATGAAGGAGTTAACTCTTGTTTGGTTGAGTCATCTTGATTGTGCATGTGACTTCTTCCATTCCTCTAGATGTCTAGAATCATGATATTCCTCCCTTGGGTTTTAATGCCTTTAGAAAAGAGAATCAATCTGCAACCATATCCACCCTTTTAGGGTGAGAGGCCCCAACAACTAGGGAATTGTCTTGATCTCCCAACTTGAGATCCATCCATGTTATCTTTCTAAATAAATCAATGGAAGTCATGAATCTAGATCTTTATTGAACATCAAATTGTGTAAGAAAGAAGGCAACCAGATTTGGGAACATAATTAATAACTCAGCCAATTTGGTCCAATAGAGCATTCAGTTTAGGCAGCGACAAGCACCTATACCTGAAAAAGTTTACAATATTCTCGTATAGTTAGTCCTTGGGCTTACTCAAATATCATATTCAGTTCATCTCATAATCAAGGAGAGTTTTAGCCCCTAGGCAAATCCAATCACTGTTCTCAATGTACCTCAGAATTAAGGAATGATTCAGCCCCTAGGCAAATCCAATCATAGTTCTCGATTCATCTCTGAATTAAGGAGAGATTCAGCCCCTAGGCAAATCCAATCACTGTTCTCGATTCATCACAGAATTAAGAAGAGATTCAGTCCCCTAGGCAAATCCAATCACCATTCTCCATTCACCTCTGAATTAAGGAGAGATTCAGCCCCTAGGCAAATCCAATCACTGTTCTCGATTCATCACAGAATTAAGAAGAGATTCAGTCCCCTAGGCAAATCCAATCACCATTCTCCATTCACCTCTGAATTAAGGAGAGATTCAGCCCCTAGGCAAATCCAATCACCATTCTCCATTCACCTCTGAATTAAGGAGAGATTCAACCCCTAGGCAAATCCAATCATCCTTTCTCCATTTACCTCTGAAATAAGGAGAGATTCAGCCCCTAGGTAAATCCAATCACCATTCTCGATTTACCTCAGAATTAAGGAATGATTCAGCCCCTAGGCAAATCCAATCATAGTTCTCGATTCATCTTTGAATTAAGGAAAGATTCATCCCCTAGGCAAATCCAATCACTATTCTAAATTCATCTCAGAATTAAGGAGAGATTTAGTCCCTAGGCAAATCAAATCACCATTCTCCATTCACCTCTGAAATAAGGGGAAATTCAACCCCTAGGCAAATCCAATCACCGTTCTCGATTTACTTCAGAATTAAGGAAAGATTCAGCCCCTAGGAAAATCCAATCGTAGTTATCGATTCATTTCTGAATTAAGAAAAGATTCAGCCTCTAGGAAAATCCAATCACTGTTCTCAATTCATCTCAGAATTAAGGAGAGATTTAGTCCCTAGGTGAATCAAATCACTATTCTCCATTCACCTCTGAATTAAGGAGAATTTTAATCCCTTGGCAAACCCAATCACCCTTCTCGATTCACCTCTGACATAAGGTGAGATTTAGCCCCTAGGTAAGTCCAATCACCTTTCTTGATTCACCTTTGAATTAAGAAAAGATTTAGCACCTAAGCAGGTCCAATCATCATTTCGGTTCATCTAGAATTAAGGTAAGATTCAGCCCCTAGGTAGATTCAATCACATTCAGTTCATCTCAAAATCAAAGAAATATTCAGCCCCATATTCAACCACCATTTTTGTTCATCTCAGAACTGAAGAAGGGTTTAACCCCTAGGCAGGTTCAATCATCACTCCCAGAACATGTTAAAATGGAGGAGGCATTCGGCCTCTAGGCTTTTCACCCTTCACAACCCGTTTAGGTTCCGGTTCATGTCAGAACTAGGAAAAGTTCCATTCATTTAAATTTAATTAGCCACTAGGCTTATCCAACCATCAACTTTGGTTAGGGTTCTGATTCATGTCGGAACTAGGAAAAGTTCCATTCATCTGAATTCAATTAGCCACTAGGCTTATCCAACCATCAACTTTGGTTAGGGTTCTGATTCATGTTGGAACTAAGAAGAGTTCCATTATCCGACCATCAACTTCGGTTAGGGTTCTGATTCATGTTAGAACTAAGAAGAGTTCCATTGGCCAACCATCAACTTTGGTTAGGGTTCTGATTCATGTTGGAACTAAGAAGAGTTCCATTCATCTAAATTCATTTAGCCACTAGGCCTGTTCATCCATTAACTTTGGTTCAGGTTATGATTCATGTTGGAACTAAGAAGAGTTCTATTTCATCTGAATTCATTTAGCCACTAGGCTTATCCAACCATCAACTGTGATTCAAGTTCTGATTCATGTTGGAACTAAGAAGAGTTCCATTCATTTGAATTTAATTAGCCCCTAGGCTTGTCCAACCGTCAACTCCAGTTCAGGTTCCGATTCATGTTGGAACTAAGAAAGGTTCCATTCATATGAACTCAATGTGAGCATGACTTCAACTGTTACCTCTGGTCCATGTTCCATTTCATGAAGGAATCGAAAAGAATTTTAGTCATTTCAACTCAATCAATCCATCATCTCTAGCAATTAGAGTCCAATCCACGATTGTCATCCTTGGCCTCTATTAATCGGAGCCAACTCAAGCAATCCTTGCCTCTAGCAATTAAAGCCCAGTCCATGACTGTCAATCTTGATCTCTATCAATTAGAGCCCAATTGAAAGTCAATCTTGACCTCTATCAATTAGAGACCAGTTTAAAGTCAACCTTGTCTCTATCAATCGGAGACCGATTCAAAATCCACCTCTAGCTCTATCAATTAGAGCCCGATCCATGTCCATCATAGCCTAGTGCTACAAGTTAGGATCGCTCATCAGGAATGATGAATGAGAAGCATTCCTCATTGCCTATCAGTAAAGATTAATTCTAGATTCTGGAGTAATCAGGAAAACATGAAACTTTAGCTATGATAGTGCTATCCCATCTCGGGCATTTCTGCCCCATTGGCCAAGGAAATGCTAAAATCCAAAGAGTTGCTCTCATATTTCTCATTATTCAAAGAGGAGGAATGAAATTTTTTCGAGCAGTAGGTTAGACCAAAGAAGAGATCTAATGTACCCTAGGCTAGGATAGAACCCAGAACCACGGCTAGGGAATGGTCCAATGAGGAAAGCCAATGACCCCTGAACTGGGGCATGAACCAGATTGACCTTGGGCCTGAATTGGGTATGGTTCAATGAGGAAAGCCCTTGAGCCCTAAGTTGGGCATGAACCAAATTGACCTTGGACCCAAATTGAGTGCGGTCCAATGAGAAAAGCCCTTGAGCCCTAAGTTGGGCAAGAACCAGATTAAACTTGGACCCAAATTGAGGGTAGTCCAGTGAGGAAAGCCATTGAACCCTAAGTTGGGTATGAACCAGATTGAACTTGGACCCAAATTGAGTGTAGTCTAATGAGAAAATCTATTATGCGCTAAACTAGAGCATGAACCAAATTGACCTTGGACCCAAACTGTAAGACCCGCACTCCATGAACCCGATCTAAACCTTGATTTCATGTCGTAACAGGTCTTCCAATCATCATCGGACCAGACGGGACGAGCAGATAACAACCAGGTATGAAATCGGACCAAACGAACCAAATTAAGTATGAATTTAGTCATACCGGTCGATGGTACCGGTCTTGGCATTGGTACCGATCGACCGGTATAGTCAGTAGACTACCAAGATCCAAAACCGGATCACTGCGGGTCCTACTTTCCAAATTCCGAACCCTAGGACTTTCTTATTCCTAGAAGGCTTCCTAAACCTAAACCTAGTCTATATAAACACCTATAAACCTCCTAGAATCCCTTCCATTGATCCTCACAAACCCTAGAAAGGAGAAAGAGGCTGAAGAAGGAGGAGAAGCTAAGAAGAGCCGATATTGCTATTCGACGAAGAACACCTTACCGCCAGTCGACGGTGAGTGCTTAAACCTTCTTTTACATTATGACTCTAGGATTATGACTCTAGTATGGTTAGGTTGCTTTGATCAATACCATGCAAAGCATGTATTGATCTAAAACCCTATTTTGCCGATAAACCCTATTTTTTTCGACAAACCCCAATCTAGCCGGTAAACCCTAGATTCGAGTTCTAGGAAGAAGACCATCAAATCTAGGACTTGAATGGAGTTGGAAACAACTCTAACTCAATGCTCACACCTAAAATGTGTAGGAGGGACCCCAAGATCAATAGGGGATGATCGACGACAGTCGAGAACCGGACATATGGTCTTCCGGAGACATACCGGTCGACTATACCGGTTGCACCCTGTGCAACCGGTACTACGACCGGTACCTTCCGGGGGCTGGTCTATGGGGACCGACTGACCATACCGGTCGCAGGTTTCCCCATAGTGCTGCGATCGATACTGTGACCGGTCAGCTCTGTGAGTTATATTTTGTAATATCGTTGGTTTTTCGACCAACATGAAACCTAAGGAAAACTATTCTAACTAAACCCTAATATTGTATAGGACTTTGTGATAGCACGTTTGGATCTTGCGACGTGGAGAAAGCTATCAAACGAGCGTCAAGTAAGGGAATTAGACCTAAACCCTAATAATCTAATGGACAGTAAACCGTTGTTAATAACTATGACTCTATGGATTGATGTTTGTGCATACTCGCATGTCATCCTTTACTTTCAGTTATTATTATTGTTCACGCATACTCGCTATGCTAGGATGTGATTGTTAGGCATGTGATTGTTTTCGTTGGTGTGTGGAATGGGAAGGGCCTGGGTTCTGGGATCATTCCTCACACTAGTACTTTTTCGTAGTATTCTATCTTAGCATGCTTCGTATGGGTAAGGCATCAGGGGGAAGACGTGGCATTGTGGTCTCCGGCCTGGTCACCAGACTCTAGCTCTATCTCTATGCTGTAGGGAGTTATGTTGGGATAGGGTCTATCTTTCGTATTGTTCTGTCTTAGCATGCTTGGTGCGGGTAGGGAATCAAGGGAAGGACATGGTACTGTGGTCTCCGGCCTGGCCACTAGACTCTAGCTCAATCTCTATGCCGTAGGGAGCTGTACTGGGATAGGGCCTACTGTGATGACATGTAGGATTGGTTAGTTGCAAGCCTAGTTTGCAAGCCCTCGCCAATAGGGGCTTACGTGTTGGTATGAGTAGGGCATCAGGGGAGGTGTTGGCGATGTTGATCGGAATGCATTAGCTCTATCTCTATTCCATGGTAGGTGCATGTGGGATGGCAGTGGTGTGATCTACTGGGTGGCTTCACACACTCGTGTATAGAGGTGCGGTGGCCGCCAATCCTTTCTATAGCACATTGCAAACTTAAACCAGACATAATATAATATGATTGTTACTCATGCATATAATTGATACATTGTCTGATTGTCTTACTGGGCTAGGTTGTGAGCTTACCCTTGTGTATACACCATTTTTAGATGTCGATGCAGGTTACACGATGGATGAATACATGAACGCGCCAGCGTACGGAGGCGTGGCTGCTCTTGATGTATAGGCAGGAGAGGACGAGCATGACGCTTCATGCGAGTGCCCTTTCTGCGTGTACCTTTAGGATTGATTTGATTTTATTTATTTTAATTATTTTCAGTTGGGATGAAGTTGATGTAAAGATATTATTTATGTTTTGGTTATTTGAATAATTGAATATTTTATTTAAATTTATCAATAGATTACTCAGTTCATTTTATTAAAAACTTCCGTTGTATTTATTATTATTCTGATTGTGGTTATGTGCAATGGTTTGTATGAGTGGACACGGTCGTATTGAGATCCTAGTGTGAGCCATTGGTTCAGTGAGGGTTCACTCACACTTCTGGTTTAATCGAAATTGGGATGTGACAACTTGGTATCAGAGCTCTTAGGCTCTGTCCAACAGACCATATTGCACTTAACTTAGTCGATGAACTGAGATAGGAAAATTTAAAAGCCTTAATAAGAACACACCTTAAGCACTTGTTTGATGCTTGAGGCTATATAAGGAAGAGCATAACATACTATATTAAATATAGAATTAATAAATGCCCATGCTCTAGATAGGCAAAATCATAAACCTCTATTAAAACATTAAAGAGTGATAAGTTGAAAGTGCTACAGGGTACGGTTCACAAGCCGGACAGTTACCCTGTTATATAAACTGTACTATGAAGAGAGAGAAAAATAAGAACTCTACCATGGGGTTGGAGGCATGGGAGGAATAGGGTCAGTAATATCATAGTCCCGCTCATAGGCGACCCTAAGCCAGCGCACCTGCTCTTGAGTGACTCGGAGGCTGCGAGCCAAGTGCCCCAAGTCACGGCTCATCTCATGTTGAGCATCCCTGATCTCCGTGAACATACCCATCACGATGTCGGTAGGAGGCTGAGATGGTCCTGCTGCATGTGTGGGCTGTGGTGCTGGTGCTGGAACATCCTCCATATGATCATCGCCACCCTCATCATCACCCTCTGCCTCTGCTGCCGCTGCCGTGGCTACTACCCTCCTGAGTGGGCGAGGATGAGCCTCTAAGTCCTCATTACTGATCGACAGGTTATCCATCTGCATCCGAAGAATGGCATCCCAGTCGATGTCCGAAGTCATAGTATCCTCAACGACGATCTCACCCCTCATGTCCACTCATAATTGCCGCAGAAGAGTGGTGATGAGTCGACCGTATGGAAGGTTGCTAGCCTGACCGGGCAGAGTAGCCTGATGCATGGTCCTGATGATGATGTAGGGCGCACGGACCCGCTCCCGGTCTGCGGATGCGAGAGGTCGCATCGAGTGAGCTCAGACAACTCACTATAATGGCCGCTCTGAGGCACAATGTTGTGTTGGATGATGCGACTGTATACCCGAGGCACAGGCCTCAAACTGGCAGCCTTCATGGGCGCTCCAGGGTTAAGTAGCTTCTCGGAGATCTCCTGGCGTAGATCGTCAGTGAGAAAGCCCTTCATCTTAGGGGCACAGTAGACCAAGCCCCCATCGTTGGGAATCCCTAGGAGATCGGCGAGCTGGTGAGTGTCAAAAGAGATGGGGACACCCTTGACGTAGCTGGTTAGGCAGAGTGCTCGGCATTGATTGAAGTCATTTACATCTCCATCTATCTCCAGATTGGCGTGGAAATGCTTGACAAGATTGGGGCGAGTGGTTATGGTATAGGTGATGACAGGTAACCAACCAAGCCTGCCAAAAGCGGCTTCAATGTCAAACCGCTGTAATTGCTCCAGATTTGCCCGTCGTCCTGACTCAATATTTTTCTCCTCGAACCAGGGAAAGCGGGCTTGCGCCGCCTCAGAATGAAACCACCGCTCATCGAGCTGTGGAACAGGTGGATGCGGGCGGTGCATGCCAAGACCGTATGAGCGTTTGCCGGCACCTTTTGCGCTAAGCCATTGAAACTACAAAAACAAAGACAAATAATGAGAAATTGTTAGAATTTTTTGAAATTTCGGCAGCACAACGATAGCAAATCAAGCAAAAGCCTCGAACTCACCCAAAACTTGGGAAGGAGGACTTACGTAACCCCCAAACACTTCATGGAATCCAAACATTCAACAATTAAACAAGAAATTTGGGAAATTTCAGCAAAATCAATTTTTTTTTTTACCAAAACCTAGGTTAAAAATCAAAAAATTTGATTTTTGTAAAAACCTTTCGGTAAAACCTCAAATTAGTTGAGGGCTTTTGCTCATAGAGGCCCCTAAACTCATTCTAAGCCGAAGGAAAAGAGTTCCTATGGTTAGAATTTCCTAAACAAAGAAAAACCTCAATTTTGGGCTTGGAACCATAGAGAAATGATATGAAAATGATGAATGGAAGGAAAGAACTTACTTGGAGGCGATGTTCTAGGTCCGGATTAGAAGAAAATGGCTTCTAAGATCACCGGTCGGACTGTACCAACTCAAGAGCCAGAGAGGAATCGCCACCGGAGAGGAAGAAGAAGAGAAAAGTGAGAAAAATCTCACTTTTCGTGACTTTAATGAGGAATCTGGGCATACCGGTCGACCGGTACCCCCTGGGTACTGCGACAGCTATCTCTCGGTCAAGAGATGATGTTGACCGGTCGATCATACCGGCCGCACCATACTCTACAAAGTAGCGATCGGTATGTTGCGACCGGTCAGCTATGTACAACCCATAAATATTTTGGAAAAATTTTAAAAATTTCAATTTTAAGTTTCCATTTCGATTATTCGCCTTGCAATTGTAAAAGACTAACACTATTATAATTATTCGATTGTACCTCATATGTTATGTCTTCATTTCAGATCCAAACAGACTAGTCTGGGATGGTAGGCGAAAATGGTCAAAGAGGCTCACGGAAGCGTCACCACTCCAGGGTGCGCCAAGCTGAGGAAAATATGGAAACTGGATATGTTGAAGAGAAAAACCAGAACCTGGAAAGTGGAGAAGGGTAGATCCCTAGGGCACCGACAAACTTGCCAAGCCCTCCTCACACTAACTCGGAGACGATTGTCACAAATGTGGTTTATCAGATGGAAGCTCAGCAGAAGACGTTCCTGGATGAGATGCTGAAGATGTTCAGGCCACCAGGATATATCCCTACAGCAGGCACACCTAAACATAGAGGAAATAACACCACACTGCCAATGGATGGTAGCTCTGGGCCAATGGGCCAAGGACAGAATCTACAACCACCACACCAATTTCCATCGTCGTCTGCCTATCACGGAGTCTACCCGTACACACCACCATGGTATGGAATGAATGCACAGGGGCAGAATGACTTAGGCCAAGCGGTGGATAGGTTTTTGAAGCTAAAACCCCTTACTTTCACAGGGAAACCAGGAAAACCACTGTGGCCTGCACAGTGGGTTGCTGAGATGGAGAAGAATTTCCGTCTGATGACCTGTACTGAGGATGAGAAGGTTTTGTTTGCTACGCACATGCTCAAGGAAGATGCAAATGCCTGGTGGAATTCTACCCGATCATACTTAGAGGTAAAGCACACTCAGAACGATTGGGCAATATTCAAGGGAGCCTTCTTTGATAAATATTTTCCAAAGAGCTTCAAAGATCAAATGGAGAAGGAATTCCTTAACATGCAGCAATCTCAATCGACTGTTGATGCTTACCAGCAAAGGTATGAAGAGCTATTTTTCTTTGCACCAGCAAGCATGCAAGAAGAAGAAAACAAGACTCGTAGGTTCACCATGGGATTATGAGGAAGCATTAGAGAGCACCTCTTGGGTTTGAAAAAGAAGATATATAATGAGGTTGTGCAGATTGCCAGGGTAATTGAATCCAGTCAAAGAGACAGCTTCTTTGCTCAGAACCGGGGACTGAAGAGGCCTGCTACTGAGACTTCAGGTGGAGGCAATCATAGACCATTCCGCCCATACAGGGCTCAGTCCACTATGGTGCCTGCAAGGAACACTACTGCACCACCACCGACACAGTTCACTGGACAGAACCAGAACGTTAAATGTTTCAACTGTCAGCAACTGGGTCATATTGCAAGGACTTGCACTCTACCTAGGAAGCAACCTCCACAACAAGGAAAGGTATTCGCAGTCACCACTGAAGAGGCAGCCGCATCACCTGATGTGGTTACTGGGACTGTAAATATAGTTGGTATACCTGCCACGATACTCTATGACTCTGGGGCCACGCTCCTTCGTCTCTAATTCTTTTGGGAAGCGAATGGAATTACCTGTCAAGTGTTTGAACCCGAGCTTGATAGTTCGCTCTCCGCTGGGAGTCGAAGTGACATTGACTGAATATTATGGGCCCTGTACAGTGTGTATTGAGGGCCGAAACCTAGAAGCAAATCTGGTTCAACTCAAGATGGCAGACTTTGACATCATCTTAGGAATGGATTGGCTAGGCCATCATTCAGCTAGCTTATTATGTGGTGAAAGGAAACTTGTGCTTAAAAATGAGAAGGGCAAGGAGTTTAGCTTCACTCGGACCAAGTTACCTAGGAAACGGAAGCTGATCCTCTTCGCTCTAAAAGCTAAGAGATGCCTAGAGAAGGGAGGAGTAGGGTATTTAGTGTCTGTGGTCTACATAACTGCAGAGGTGCCAAGGATGAAAGATCTAGATGTGGTACGAGAGTTTCCAGATGTGTTTTCAGAAGATCTCCCAGGTCTACCTCCAGACAGGGCTACAGAGTTCGTGATAGATCTTATGCCAGGGTCGGCACTGGTGTCTAAAGCACCGTACAGGATGGCCCCTACCGAATTAAAGGAGTTGAAGACCCAATCACAAGAACTATTAGATAAGGGTTTCATACGACCAAGCATATCACCATGGGGAGCACCTATATTGTTCGTCAAGAAGAAGGATGGTAGTGTACGACTATGTATCGACTACCGAGAGCTGAACAAGTTAACCATCAAGAATCGATATCCTTTGCCTAGGATCGATGATCTGTTCGATCAGTTACAGGGTGCAAAGGTTTTCTCGAAGATTGATCTCAGATCAGGGTATCACCAATTGAAGATCAAGGCCGGAGATATTCCAAAGACTGCTTTCAGGACAAGGTATGGGGATTATGAGTTTTTGGTAATGTCGTTCGGGTTGACTAACGCTCCAGCGTCGTTCATGGAACTGATGAACCGAGTGTTTCATGACATGTTGGACACTTCGATCATCGTATTAATCGATGACATATTGGTCTACTCAAAGAATAGGGAGGCTCATGCAACACATTTGAGAGCAGCCCTACAACGGTTGAGAAGGGAGAAGCTTTATGCCAAGTTCAAGAAGTGTGAATTTTGGCTGAAGGAGGTGGCTTTCTTGGGCCACATAGTATCTGAAGATGGTATCAAGGTAGATCCAAGTAAGATAGCTGCTATATTAGGATGGGAAGCATCAAAATCAGTTGTGGAGATTCGTAGTTTCTTTGGATTGGCTGGTTACTATAGAAGAATTGTGGAAGACTACTCAAGGATCGCCGTTCCACTTACCAGACTAACCAAGAAGGGAGAAAAATTCATATGGACGAATGAGTGAAAAGTTCTTTCAGACTTTGAAGTCAAGACTAGTCTTTGCACCGATCTTGACCATCCCAGCACCAGGCTTACCGTTTACCCTATATACGGATGCCTTAGGGTTGGGTCTTGGATGTGTATTGATGCAAGGAGAACAGGTGATTGCCTACGCATCACGATAATTGAAAGAGCATGAGAAGAATTATCCTACACATGATTTGAAATTAGCAGCGGTTATACATGCAATCAAGACTTGGAGACACTACCTTTACGGTGAAAAGTTTTAGATTAAGTCAGATCACAAGAGCTTAACCTATCTCTTCACTCAAAAGGACCTGAATATGAGACAAAGGAGATGGCTGAAATTATTGAAAGATTATGATTGTGACATTCAGTACCATCCGGGTAAGGCAAATGTTGTGGCTGATGCCTTAAGCAGAAAGTGGGCATTGAAACCTGAGGCAAGACCAAGTACAAATGCTGCATTGTGTGGCTGCAGCCTCAAGCTCAATAGAGAATGATGAAGAGAACATATTAGAGATTGCAAGAGATCCAGTGGAACAAGGCTTAATTCATAAGTTCACATTGATGTTCGCAGCCTTGAAGATCTCATCGGATCTCATAGATGAGGTCAAAGTAGCAATCCTACAGGATCCACACCTCAAGACTGTGTAAGAAGATCTAGAGAAGGGTAATAGCAATCCTGACTTTACCTTGGATTCAGAGAAGGTACTCAGGTATCGTGGACGATTATGTATACCTCTGAGTGAGAACTCAAATATCAGAGATCGAGTTATGATAGAAGCTCATTACACTCCATATTTGGTACATCCAGGAAACACCAAAATGTACCATGATTTAAGAAGATTATATTGGTGGAGGGGTATGAAAGCGGATATAGCTCGTTTCGTATTCCAATGTCTGAATTGCCAGCAAGTTAAAGCAGAAAGGCAGAGACCCGCAGGTTTGCTACAACCACTACCGGAACCTGCATGGAAGTGGGATTGCATCACAATGGATTTCGTCACTGGTCTACCCTTGACACCAAGGTCGGTGGATGCAGTTTGGGTTATAGTCGATCGACTTACCAAGACAGCTCTATTCATTGCAGTCAGACCTCAGTATACCATGGAGAAGCTGGCCAAGCTATATGTGGATAATATAGTCAGACTTCATGGCATCCCAGAGAGTATAGTATCTGACAGAGATCCCCGTTTTACATCAAAGTTCTGGGAAGAATTACAGAAAGCTATGGGAACCAAGTTGAAGTTTAGTACAGTTTTTCACCCTCAGATGGACGGGCAGTCAGAATGAACTATTTAAATTTTAGAAGATATGCTTCGAGCTTGTGCCTTAGATTTCAAAGGAGCTTGGGACGAGAAGCTATCGCTCATTGAGTTCGCTTATAACAATAGCTATCAGGCTACAATTCAGATGGTGCCATATGAGGCACTTTATGGGAAGAAATATCGTACACCTCTGTTATGGAATGAGGTGGGAGAAAGAAGAATTGTAGGACCAGACTTTGTCGAAGAAACTTTTCGAGTGATTGATCAGATCAAGGAAAGAGTGAAGACAGCTCAAGTTCGACAGAAGCACTATGCGGATAACCGACGTCGAGATCTAGAGTTTGCAGTCGGTGACAAGATATTCTTGAAGATATCACCTGTGCGAGGTCTGAAACGGTTTGGTAAGAAGGGAAAGCTATGCCTCAGGTACGTGGGACCATACGAGATTTTGACCAGATGTGGTAATGTGGCATATCAACTGGCTCTACCACCATCCATGTCAAGCGTTCATGATGTGTTCCATGTATCATTATTGAAGAAGTATGTCAGGGATCCATCACACATCTTGACAGCAGGCCCACCAGACTTGACAGAGGACTTAACATTTGAATTAATACATGTGATGCTCACAAGCCGAAAGGTACAACATCTTCGAAGCAAGGATTACCATTACGTCAAAGTGCATTGGAAAAGCCAAGATGTTGAAGAAATTACTTGGGAGGAAGAGAATGCAATGAGAAAGGAATACCCTAACCTTTTCGATGACCAAGGTACGTTCAAATTTTGAGGCCGAAATTTCTTTTAAGGGTGGGGAGTTGTGAAACCTACATGCAAATTTCAGAGACAAAATTTCTTTTAAGGGTGGGGGAGTTGTAAGACCCGCACTCCCTGAACCCGATCTAAACCTTGATTTCATGTCGTAATAGGTCTTCCAATCATCACCGGACCAGACGGGACGAGCGGATGACAACCAGGAATGAAATCGGACCAAACGGACCAAATTAAGTATGAATTTAGTCATACCGGTCGATGGTACCGGTCTTGGCATTGGTACCGGTCAACCAGTATAGTCAGCAGACTACCAAGATCCAGAAACGGATCTCTACGGGTCCTACTTTCCAAATTCCGAACCCTAGGACTTTCCTAATCCTAGAAGGCTTCCTAAACCTAAACCTAGTCTATATAAACACCTCTAAACGTCCTAGAATCCCTTCAATTGATCCTCACAAACCCTAGAAAGGAAAAAGAGGATGAAGAAGGAGGAGAAGCTAGGAAGAGCCGATATTGTTATTCGACGAAGAACACCTTACTGCCAGTCGACGGTGAGTGCTTAAACCTTCTTTTACACTATGACTCTAGGATTATGACTCTAGTATGGTTAGGTTGCTTTGATCAATACCATGCAAAGCATGTATTGATCTAAAACCCTATTTTGCCGATAAACCCTATTTTTGCCGACAAACCCTAATCTAGTCAGTAAACCCTAGATTCGAGTTCTAGGAAGAAGGCCGTCAAAGCTAGGACTTGAATGGAGTTGGAAACAACTCTAACTCAGTGCTCAGACCTAGAATGTGTAGGAGGAACCCTAGGATCAATAGGGGATGATCGACGGCAGTCGAGAACCAGACGTATGGTCTTCCGGAGACATACCGGTCAACTATACCGGTTGCACCCTGTGCGATCGGTACTGCGACCGGTACCTTCCGGGGGCTGGTCTATGGGGACCGACTGACCATACCGGTCGTAGGTTTCCCCACAGTGGTGCGATCGGTACTGTGACCGGTCAGCTCTGTGAGTTATATTTTGTAATATCGTTGGTTTTTCGACCAACATGAAACCTAAGGAAAACTATTCTAACTAAACCCTAATATTGTATAGGACTTTGTGATAGCACGTTTAGATCTTGCGACGTGGAGCAAGCTATCAAACGAGAGTCAAGTAAGGGAATCAAACCTAAACCCTAATAATCTAATGGATAGTAAACCGTTGTTAATAACTATGACTCTATGGATTGATGTTTGTGCATACTCGCATGTCATCCTTTACTTTCAATTATTATTATTGTTCATGCATACTCGCTATGCTAGGATGTGATTGTTAGGCATGTGATTGTTTTCATTGGTGTGTGGAATGGGAAGGGCCTGGGGTCTAGGATCATTCCTCACACTAGCACCTTTTTGTAGTATTCTATCTTAGCATGCTTAGTGCGGGTAGGGCATCAGGGGGAGGACGTGGCACTGTGGTGTCCGGCCTGGTCACCAGACTCTAGCTCTATCTCTATGCTGTAGGGAGTTATGTTGGGATAGGGTCTATTTTTCGTATTGTTCTGTCTTAGCATTCTTGGTGCGGGTAGGGCATCAGGGGGAGGACGTGGTACTGTGGTCTCCGGTCTGACCACCAGACTCTAGCACTATCTCTATGCCGTAGGGAGCTATGTTGGGATAGGTCCTACTGTGATGACATGTAGGATTGGTTAGTTGCGAGTTGAGTTTGTAAGCCCTCGCCAATAGGGGCTTACGTATTGGTATGAGTAGGGCATCAGGGGAGGTGTTGGCGATGTTGATCGGAACGCCTTAGCTCTATCTCTATTCCATGGGTGGGTGCATGTGGGACGACAGTGGTGTGATCTACTGGGTGGCTTCACACACTCGTATATAGAGGTGCGGTGGCCGCCAATCCTTTCTATAGCACATTGCAAACTTAAACCAGACCATAATATAATATGATTGTTACTCATGCATATAAATGATACATTGTCTGATTGTCTTACTGAGCTAAGTTGTGAGCTCACCCTTGTGTATACACCATTTTTAGATGTCGATGCAGGTTACACGGTGGATGAATACATGAACGCGTCGGCGTACGAAGGCGTGGCTGCTCTGGATGTGCAGGCAGGAGAGGACGAGTATGACGCTTCATGTGAGTGCCCTTTCTGCGTGACCTTTAGGATTGATTTGATTTTATTTATTTTAATTATTTTCGGTTGGGATGAAGTTGATGTAAAGATATTATTTAAGTTTTGGTTATTTGGATAATTAAATATTTTATTTAAATTTATCAATAGATTACTTAGTTCATTTTATTAAAGACTTATGCTGTATTTATTATTATTCTGATTGTGGTTATGTACAATGGTTTGTATGAGTGGACACGATCTTATTGAGATCCTGGTATGAGCCGTTGGTTCAGTGACGGTTCACTCACACTTCTGGTTCAGCTGGAATTGGGGTGTGACACAAACTAAGAGTGGTCTAATGAAGAAATCCATTGAACCCCCAAGCCGAGGCATAAAATAGTCTAATCTTGGACTTAAAATGGTGCAGTGCAATGGCGATACCCCTTGATCCCCAAGTTGGGGCACAGGCTAGAATGATTTTGAACTCAACTAGAAGCGGTCCATTGATGAATCCATTGAACCCCAAATTGGGACATGAGGCAGAGTAACCTTGAGCTTAAAAAATAATAGTCCGGTTATGAATGGATCCCAAACTGAGAAAAAAAAAAAGAAAAAAAGAAAGAGGGTATGAATTGTATGGAACCCTGAAAGGTAGGCATCTTGCACCTGTTGATAGAAGGGCATGATGAGTCCTACTGTTAGAGGTCTGAAGGAAGATTTATTCCCACAACGACTGAAGGTGGTCGTCGAAGGCGTTATGCCCAACTGGAGCCGCTTGGATGAACTAGTTGTTTCAACTTTCTATTATCGGTATTCGATAGGTCATCTATGTCTAGGTCCAAGATTAATATGCTTGTTGACAAGTCTAGTCCAATTTGCCCTGTAAGCAAAAGAAAATCATCCCGTTTGGGATTTTAAACTCTGTGCTTTGTCTCTTCCATACGTTTCCTCCTAGTTTCATACATCCTCTTATTCTACGTGCGCAGTTAATTCTGACTCTGAAGATGATTGAAACGATGAGCCATCTCCTGAACTTCTACACCACCTGACCTCTTAAGAAAGAAAGGTCCAACCCGTCTGGGAAAGCTTTAAATGATCAATCGGGAGACATAAGGGTACTCTCAAGAAACATGTATTGGAAAAGCTGCCATTTGTTCTACCTATGAAAAGATTCCAAGGAAAGCATTAAATAGCAACAGATCATATCAGTAGGTCAGCCAGTCAGTACAAATGAGTGGAAGATAGATGTGCGACCAAAAGGATAGAAATTTCAAAGTTTTTACAAAGTACATCATCTGCAAGCAAGAGATACATGATGAATGATCAATCTCAAAATCAAAGAATGAGGTCATAGGAATACCAAAAAAAAAAAAAAACAAAAAAAATAAAGGAAAAGAAAATTTAAGCCTATGTTTTATCTACATCAATAATGAGAGGTAGTTACATCAAACAGAAGGTGATGATTAACTTCCAAAGGACAGCATACGGATTCACCATTCAGATAAAATCAGATAGTAGATGAGTAGTCACAAGTGTTCATAAAGTTTACAGAAGATCAAAGTACTAACTGGGGCAAAGATGTTCTATCTGATTGGAAATGTTTGAAAGAAGAAGATTCAAATCCAATATTGAGAGTCATGATTCAACTTGGCATCAAGCGAAGCACTGCATTATGTGACCTCCACATCCAAAAAAAAAAGAAAAGAAAAGAAAAGAAAATAGTAAGATGTTGAATGGCATTGGAGCTCGACAGTAAGCCAATTGTTCCTCTCACTTCAAGAGAATGGTAGTTCCAATCAAAGCCTGATACCAAGTGCAATCGTTCGTCCAAATTCACAGCAAGTTAGATCAGACTTTTGATTTTGGCCAATTACATCCCGCCTTTATAGGAGACAATCTCATCACTTCTTCATCATCAGAGAAAGATTTCTCATCGGCATTAGACTCTCTCTCTCCGTCTATCAATCTGACGACCTTCCAAGGAGTCTCTATCACAAGCCCTTCTTTTGATTATCTGTTTTTATGGCATTGTATCTCGTGATCATGTCATCATTTTATGTACAAATTCATGAATCTGGCTGGAACTCTCATCTGTCGTTCATTACATCCGACAGCTTCCCAAGGTTCCTATAAGGCCTTCATTTCTCAAGCCAATAAAATAGGATCTTCTTGGTAAGATAAACCCATTCTACATAAACAACCAAACACTCTCCCAATGGTAGACCCATGTGGACAGTTTCACATCAGTCCTCCTGGACCTTCAACATCAATACTTGTCAACAAACTTAAAGGTTTTAGGCCCAGATATGATCGCGACTGATTCGACATCTCGATGTAGTTTGCTGAGACAAGTGTTCCATCTGAACATCTCCAAAAAAGGAAAACATAATTCAGAACCATTTTTAATTTTGGTGTGAGACTACATTTCCCTAAGGTCACTTTTAGTGATGATTCAAATAACTGTCCGCCTATCAATACGTGTAGGTGTCAACTTAAACAGTGGGGCAAGGCTACCTATTTGTCATGAATGTCATGCCATTCAGACTTCCCCTAAGGGTTTCAGACCATTGGATAGGACCATAATTTTGGCAATATCCTCACCATATTAGGACTCTTTATTCAACCCAAGATGAGGTTTGAAAAAAAAAAAGGGAATAAAAGAAACCTTAGCAAGGAAAAGCAACCCATGAAACCTCAATGAGGAACCCATAATACCTCAGTGGGGATAGGCGACCTGATGCAACCCTAAAGCATTGCCCTCATTGGCCCTTCATAGAAAATTCAGTGGTTCATGTGGACAAGTGTCATACCCAGTCTACTCTCCATAAGGAAAGGAACCCCTCTTGCTCTACAGTGAATCATACTCAGAGGAGTTGAACAAACCATCATCTATTGGGCTCCATAGCATTGCCTTTCAAAAGAATTCTATCTTCAAATCCTTTTGTCACATTAGAGAGAGAGCAAATTCTCATGGTCTGGTTACGGATGTAGCCAAATTCATCAAATCAACAGCTCCCTCATTTTTCAAGATTTGAGAAGGGTTTATCTAAGAAGTCACTTTCTGCAATCAATCTGTCAATTTTCCCTTGACCTTGGAAGCATGGTCAAATTCTAGATGCAATCCAGATTCAACCTAGTTCCAACTTTGTTAGATTGCCCATTTCCTTCTATCTTGCCCCTAGCACACTATAGTAGCGGTTTGTCGCAACATGCAGACACTGGGACATAGATATACTCCATGTAGAGGAATTGAACTTGATCATGAGCATTACATCTAGGATCCATTGTCTAGTCTGAAGTCACTGACTTTCCTAGTCAATAGAAGTAGGTCCATCCAAGTTGGTTTTTTGCCAATTTCTCAGTTCTCCCAATCTTGTTGATGAAGAAAATCCAATGTGGTCGCTCACCTGTTAGGATTTGGTCATCAAATTCTCTGAAGGAACACTTCGAATCCTTTGCTCTTCGTGCCTACTTTGGGGCCATGGTTCATTCATCTTTCAAAATTGGCACAACAATGTTGCAAAGCCCTAAGCTTTTCATGAGCCTAGATCAATGGCCAAACCCATGTCACATTTCATCGCCGCTTAGCTATTCGACCAATTTGGTCTACCATAATGCACAGTCAAAGAACTTAGTTGACCAGATGCCCCTCGACAGTTTAACACCAATGTCAATCGATAAAATCACTTTGGATAGAGACTGTCAAACTCCCCTTATTCTTGTCCAAAATCCTCGCTAGAGTTTTTTTCAATCCAAAATCCAACAACACCAATGTTGGCTGAAGAAAATCATCACTTTCAAATCCTTCCAAGGGAGCAACCAAGTCATTACTACCGTGCTAAAATTGAGTCAAACTTTTAGTACCAGGTCAAAAATGGCAAATTTCAAATCTAGGTATCATGCCAGCAAAGTCCATGACACCATTTCCATTGATGCCATGTTTTATGCCTTCACCAACAAAGCAGGGGCAAAAAACCTTGGAAAAATGCCAAGGAATTCACCATCATTTCAAATATGTCCAGCACCTTAAAGGTTCAAAGTCAACAAAGACTTCTTGTGTGGGTCACTTTCGAGCATCCTAAAGGTTCATAGCAACAAAGCTACTTAAGAGGATATTTTAGTTTCCATTCTCGAAGGTTCATAGCCATAGAGCTTCCAAGAAGGATATTCTAATTTTCAATCCCGAAGGACCAAAGCTGGTAGGAACTTCAAAGATGAGTCATTCAGTATCACCCTATAAGTGAACTTCTGAGTTCTTGCTCATTTCAGTATCACCCTATAAGTGACCTTCTGAGTTCTTGCTCATTTCATAATCAAATGCAGAGCCCTAGCTCATCCAAAGTTCAAATCAATCTTAGCCTATTAGTGAATCAAATGCAGAGCCTTAGCTCATCCAAAGTTCAAATCAATCTCAGCCTATAAGTGAATCAAATGCAAAGCCCTAGCTCATCCAAAGTTCAAATCAATCTCAGCCTATAAGTGAATCAAATGCAGAGCCCTAGCTTATTCAGAAAATCAATCTCAGAATCTCAATCAAAAGAGCCTCAGTTTAATCAAAGAAAAAATAGCAAGTCCTCCATCCAAACAAATCAAAGCCGAGCTCAAGCTCAAACAAATCAGCCTTGTATTCACAGCCTAGCTCCATACAAGAAGAGGTTCATCAGCCTACAAATGGATCAAGCCGGTTTCAAGCCTGCACGTACCTTGCATCATGAGTCCCATCTCAGCAAGAAGAGGTTTCCAGCCTACAAATGAGCTTTGTATTCACAGCCTAGCTTCATACAGGAAGAACAATCATCAATTTTCCAAAAAGAGCAAACCTTATTGCCAGTCAAACTACGTTCTGGGCTTGATTTCTAGGACACCCTTAGAATACGTAGGCAGTTTAGGACAAACTACGCTAAGTGCAGCAATCTCACTCATATCCAAAAATGAGGTTCGTTTTATCTTTAGCCTTCAATTGGTAACAATCTCGGCTAAAGAGGGGCATCTGTAAGCACCCCATTTTTGCCACCCTCAGCATAAGTAAACCCATATGGCAGGTTTCCAACTTTTAACCTAAAGGTTTGTAATTCTCTAATGAACTGCATAGTAGGGTCATAGGCTATTACCTACTTGGATGTATAGGTCGTGAAATTATCTTCAAAATGAGACCGGAATCATCAAATTCTAACATCAAACAAGGAAGATATCACTGTTTGAAAGTGTAAGGGCATTTACGTAATTATTGTATGATGCATGTATTATCATTTAAACTTCAAATCTTCATATCTTTGTCTTTCTACGTCGGATTCAGATGATTCCAAGACCATTATTCTTCATTTGTGGTGTTCCACAAAGTGGACGTGAAAAATTCGATGCAACAGTCTCTGAAGGGTCTCATGCAAAATTACACATGGAAATGATCATTTAATCTTTGAAAATTCATATTTTGGTCATCCCACATCCAAATTAGTTGATTCCACTTTCATTATTCCTCATTCTTTTGTGCTCTATCAAGTGGACGTGAAATGATTTTTAGCCAGAGGTTTTCGATTCATCCCATACAGAATAGTTAGCCAAATTATCGATAATTGGCCTGCTTAAACTTCAGAAATTCATAAGTTGGCAATTTTATTTCCAAATAAGGTGATTTAAGTTTCAATATTCCTCATTTTTAGTGTTTTACAAAGTGAACGTAGAAAATTTGGAATAGAGGCTATCAAAAAATTCCATGTGGAATGGTGGCAGAAAATGATAGAAAAAAGTCAACTTTGGTCCATACCAGTTTAACCCAACTTAGTCCAACTCAGCTCGGCCCATCTCAGACCAATCTAGACCAATCTATTGGACCCATGTGCATGCATATTATGTATATTATACATATTATTAGATTATGTATTGTATTACGTATTAAATTATATTTTTATGGGTTGAATATATGTATATATATTTATTGGAGGAGGTAGTTGGCTAATGGTTCGGTTAGGCTAGGAAAGAGATCCGAGAAAGATTGAATAAAGATCCGTGGAAGGGATTAGAGAAGGAAGAGAAAAGGAGAAAGAAATTGGAAAAGGAAAGAAGGTGGAGAGATGGCGACATGTGTTCCACCAAGAAGGAAAGAGAAGAGAAAAAGGAGAAAGATATTGAGAAATCTAGAAAAAAGAAGAAGGAGGGGATCTTCTTCTGGACTGGCCGAAAAAGAGAGAGGGAGAGATATCGGAGAGAATCGAGAGATATCGAAGAGAGAGGGAGACATAGAAAGAAATCTGGAAAATAAAGAGAGAGGGAGACACGGGGAGAGATCTGACTTCTTTCTTGAAAAATTAGAGGAGGAGAAGAGAGAGGCATTGGAAAAGAGGGGAGAGAAAAAGGAGAAATCGAGAAGATTGAGAAATGGAGAGAGAGAGAATGACCCATGAAAGAAGGGGGGGCAGAGACCGATTAAAGGTAAGATCAAGAGGGAGAAAAGGAGCGCTAGAAGGAGAAGAGACAGAGGAGGAAAAAGGACAAATTAAGAGAAAGAGAGATAGAAAGAGAGGAAGAGAATTGGATTGAGAGAGTCTGAGAGAAAGTGGAGAGCCAGTGGTGGCGCAGACCAAGAGTTGGAGATAAAGCAGAAGTTGAAGAAGAAGGAGGAGAACGCAGAGGTGGGTTTGCAATTCAGGTAAGCCACCGTCGATCCCTTCTCCTTGCTTTAGCTTTAATTTTATTATTTCTTCTTCCTATCTTACTACTTGCCGCCATCGCCACCATCACCAACATCCTGAATCTGCCATCTTCTGATGCAATTAATCCTCTGTAGCAATCCAACCTGTAGATCCATGCAAACCGCACCACCTCACCGAACCTAAATTGAAACCTAACTCACCTTATCAACCCTTATCAGTCCCCATATCACCGAGCCATCACCTGGCCGTGTTACCGATTGCCACCTCCATAACAAACCTCCTCCACCTACTTAAACCCACCTTCTTCACACCTATTCACCGAATCCCATTGCACCTTGTTGCCACTCATTGTACCCACCACATGCTACCATCTGAACCCCACATGCACCTCTACAAAACCAGCAACCAGTCACTCACTAGGACACCAATACCGATCTGTACCTGTCGCAACCCAACCCACTGGATACCCTCGTCTATCCACATGCTACACCTGTCCTAATACCCTCTGCCTGGTCATCCCAATCATCACCTTTTCCTGTAACTTCAACTCTGATCCATCAACCCTCATCTCTCGGCCATTGATTGATTGCATTACCTCCAACCATGATCTGTCCTAATAATTTCGAACCTTTGCATTAATGCTAAGTTGGCAAAATTTGAATTATTGCTTTGATATTAATTTGTTAAATTTAGGCCATTCACTTGATGATTTTAATGGGATAAATATGAGCCATTGGATGATTTTATTTGATCATGTGAAATTTAAACCGTTGATCATAAATAATTTTGATGAGATTTATGCCATCGATCATGATTAATTTTGATGTGAGATCTAAGACGTTCGTCATAAATGATTTAGATGAATCTGAACAAGTAGATCATGCATATAAGTTGTTGATACATATGATGCCATATATTTTCCATATTTGATGCTCACATACTCACATGCCATCTTTGATTACTCACTGCCATGTTTAGATGATCACTGTTATATTCGGATTGTTCACATGCCATATTTGGATAAATGGTTATATTTAGAGCATTCATATGCTTTGTTTGGATTGTGCACATACCAAGTTTGCCATATTCCATGTGTTGCAATATTTGATAGAATAAATAGATTTTTACCATATTTAACAAAATCTTAATAATTACCATTTTTAAGTCTTACTATGCTTAGAAAATAGCATATATGATCGTACCTTTTGGATGATTCATGCCATATTTTGCATTCTATGTTTAGTACTTACCATATTGATATATACATGCATACATTAATTTCTTACCATGTTAGGTCTTACCATGCTTAGAAAATAGCATATAAGATCTTACCTTTTTAAATGACTAATGCTGTATTCTGCATTTTATCTTTGGTACTTGCCATATTGATATATCGATGCATATATTGATTTCTCACCATATTAGGTCTTGCCATGCTTAAATTAGCATACTAGATCTTGTCATATTAGATTTTTGTCTTATTTGCAATACATGCCATGTTAGGGAGATTTTCATAATCTTACTATATATTGTGATAGTTACCATAAATATCATAAATGCCATGCTTAGATAGAATATTTCATTTATGGCAATAACTTCATTTTTTGCAACACCCCAGTTGAACTGCCATGTATGCACACTTCTAGAAGACAATCTAGGCATGGGGACGTGCATTTATGCACCCACATTATTGGAAAGAGTATAATGGAAAATAATAAAAATCTTAATAAAGAAAAAGAATGCTTTGCCAAACCTTTCAAAATTAGAACTTAGGAAGAAAAGGGTAATTCAGGATGATTTTGCCCCTCAGCATATCCTAAACCTAGAATAGGTTCTCAATCTTAAACCTAGAACAGGTTATTTCAGCCATGCCCGAACTACTCAGATTCTGATTCCTAGGTCAAACCCTAGGATATGTAGGCCATTTGGGAGAATCCCAAATTCGGATCCACACCTTAGTCCACTCGGACTATCCATAGATCTACTAGGATATTTACCCCCATTTTGACCCAGAATGGGTTATCAGCCCGAACTACGTAGATTTTGATTCCTAGGTCAAACCCTAGGATACGTAGGCCATTTGGGAGAATCCCAAATTTGGATCCACACCTTAATCCACTCGGACTTTCAGTCACTGCTAACGACTTGTTAGGTTTTCCTATTGATATAAAGGTGATTCTTAGAGCTTGAAAGAGGATTTACACTCAAGCAAAGGTGAGGGAACAAGACCTAAACTAATTGGCTAATAATAAACTGTTTTTATTTTTTGAGTCCAATCCCATGATTGATTCTATGCGTGTATGCTTGTAATGTGCATTCAACATGTCATCCAATATTCCTGCTATTAATGTTCATGCATATTTAATTCTATTTATTTATAACATGATGATGATGATGATGCTAGGAATAGGCATGTGAATGTATGTGTGTGGTTAGTGTGCTTGATACGAGTGGATCATCAGGGGGAGAACGTGATATTGTGGTGTGTCCTGGTCACCAGACTCTAGCTCTATCTCTACTCAAGTTTTGTCCACTGACATCATCGTATCGCCATTACCTTAGCAGAACTATTACGTCGTAGGGCATCAGGGGAGGTGGTCTCGGACCGTGTAGTCTTCGACTCTGCCGGGGGGCCTTAGCACTATCTCTATGGACGTATTGAGGGATGCTGGGGTGAGGCCTTAGATACACTGTTTGACATTAGGTTTGGTTAGTTGCGAGCCCAGTTTGCAAGCCCTCGCCAACAGGGGCTTATGTGTTGGTATGGGTAGAGTATCAGGGGAAGTGTAATGCGGTGCGGTCCTAAGAACTTTAGCTCTATCTCTATTCCATGGTGGGTGCATGTGGGACGGCAATAACGATATTCAATGGGTGGCTTCACACACTTGTGTATAGAGGTGAGGCGGCCACCGAACCTTTCTATAGCACATTGTAAACTTATATACCAGACTATAGATATAAATTGAATGCATGCATATGTTTGTTGCATTGTTTTGTTTGCTCACTGAGCCGTGATGTGTGCTCACCCTTTTTGAATTCGAATATTTTTAGTTGATGATGCAGGTACCACTGTGGAAGATTATATGAATGATTCTGTGTACGGGCACGTGGCTGCAATGGAGGCTGAAGATATAGTGGAGACGCATGACTCCTCATGCGAGTGCAACTCATGCATTTTTTATTAGATTTTTATTTAAACTATTAAGAAAATGTAATTTGATACTTTATTTACTTATGTCTCGGTTGATACAACATAATTTGATATTTTTATTTATGATTATCACAGTTAGATTCTCAGTTCATTTAATATTAAGACTTCCACTATTGTGTATTTATTTTGATTATGGTTGTGGGTGTGTATGGTTTAAGCTAAGGGACACATCTTATTTGAGATCCTGGATTGAACCATTGGTTTATTAGTGGTTCATCACACCGTTCTGAATAGTACAGAATTGGGGTGTGACAACTTGGTATCAGAGCTCTCAGGCCATGTCTCTTAAACCAGAATACTACCACAAAAGTTGTGAACTGAGATAGGATAAAATTTAAAAGCTGTAATAATAACACATTATAAGCACCTGTGTTGTTTGAGACAAAAATTGAAAGAGAGTAATGCATCTATTAAATGAGAAACAAATTCATATATACTTGAAGGAAAAACAAACGTATATACACATATCTAAAGCGGAGTACAGTCCATAATCCGGACATTTACTCTGTATTACAAAAGAAAAATAAAAGAAAATACATCAGGAAGCTGGAAGTGATGGGGGAGGCGGTGCCTCACGGTCTCTATCATAATCCTCAACATAGACTCTAATCAACCAAGCTACCTGAGTCTGGGTTGCTGATCTGTCTGGGTCGTCTGAACACTAGCTGTGAGATCAGCAACCCATTGATCAGTCACGCGATGAGCGTCTAGAAGCTCTCCCACCCTCAGATCAGACATGCACTGAGCCTCTCTAATCTTACATAGTATCCCCATCATGTCATCAGAAGGTGGGTGTGAAGGACCAGCTGCAGGTGAAGAACCAGCTCCCATAGTATGTGTAGGTGATGGAGGAGGTATGGAGTCCACATCCATGTACAAGCGATCATCATCCCCAGCATCACCCCCATGAACCCCTGTTCCAGCGGCTGCTGCTGCTGCCTCAACGTCTGCCATCTCCACCCGAGTACGAGGACTCACCAGAGCGTTCCTCTCATCGTCGCTGACCTGAGCATCTGGCATGCCCATCTTACAGATGGCCTCCCAATCCAAGGTGATGAGAAGGATTTCTCCTGAATCCTCTCATCCACCAAATCAACACCCAGGCGGGTAAGCAATGTAGTGATCAGGCATCCATAAGGCAGGTTGCCAACCTGACCTGGCAGTGTGGCATTGATCATCGTCCGCATAATAATATAAAGGAGGCAGACAGGCTACCTAGTATAGATACAGTAGAGTAAGAACTGGGTCAATTGGGAGATCCTCTCGTAGTGCCTACTCTAAGGTATCAGGTTGTGCTGAATGATCTTACAGTACACCCGAGGATCTGGACGTAGGTAGATTGCTTTCATCTCCCAACGATCCTCTCTGATAAGCTGACGGTCTATCTCAGCCCTCATCTCCAAGGAAAAGAACTGGGGCTCTTTGGGAGCATAGTACACCAAGGGGCCGTCGTATGAAATGTCCAAGAGGTCCGCTAACTGCCGATAGTAGAAGGAAACCTCTACTCCCTTGACGTAGCTCGTGATCATGAGCTCTCTACCCCTCTCAATGTCATTGTGATCTCCCACCACCTGGAGATTACAATAGAACTGTCTCACCAAATCTGGACGGGTACAGGCATCGAAGGTGATTACGGGAAGCCAGCCCATGTCACCAAAAGCTCTCTCTACATCGAACAAGGCTAGGCTAGCCAAGTCCACACGATGACCTCCCTCTACCATCTTACGAGCGTAGCGGGCATACTGAGCCTTAGCCTCGTTAGAACGGAAATGAACTGGGTCGTGAACCCTAGGTATTTTGGTACGAGCCATATTATCTACAAAAACAAAGAAAAACAGATAATAGCTTAGTAAAGATGAAAAACCCAAAAAAATTCGGCATTATAATGACATAAATTGGTCAAAAGCCTCACTTTTCACCCATACACGTGGGCAAGAGGACTTATATAGATTCTAAACTATCCTGTAAGACTCATACAGTTGAAAATTTTATCTAAGAAGATTGAATTTGAAGAAATTTAAAAATCTCGACAAATTAGGGCAAAAAGGGGAAATTTCAAGTTTCTCGATAACCAACCGATGAAACTCAAATTTTTTTAGGGCTTTCGTCTATTGAGTCGCCAACAACAAAAGCCCCCAATAAAAATCGAATTTTTACTGTTGGAAAAAGTTTAATTTGAAGAAAATGATATAAACGAGCAAAAACCTAGTTAAGAAACCCTAAAAACATAAAACCATAGAGAACATACCTGTAGAGAAGGAGTAGACGTCGAAAAGAGAAGCAAAAATACCAATGGGTCGGAGTTGTCACTGTAGCAACTCAGAGGAACGAGTCGAGTCGAAAAGGAGGAGAAGGAATGAGAAATGGATCCAAAAATCGGGATTAATAACCTGATTTTCAGTCCTAGGGTCGCATAATTCGACCAAGACATTCGACCCTACCTCCGACCCCCTCATCGACCCTAGCCTCTCAGTGATCTGACAGAGAACTAGGGGTTGATCCTAGGGTCAGACACCCATCGACCCTACCATCGACCCTAGGCTCTCAGTAAGTAACAATGATTCTCAGGGTCGCATACCCTAGGGTCGGACATCCATCGACCCTACCATCAACCCTACGATGGAAAATACAGTATTTTTGATAGAATGATCTGAAAAATTTGAAAATATTATTGACTAGTGGATTTAAATATGAGAATGAAGTATATGACAATTGCCTCACGGATTCTATGATTTTCAGGCATTACCACTACCAGAGCAGATAATGGCTGGACGCAGAGTGACCAGACAAAATCGTAACTCTATTCCACCACCACCACCTGTGGAGGAAGACAGCCATATACATCCTGAAACACAAGAGAATCCGAACACAACACCGTCCGTGGTTAATGGGCAGACAAATCCTACAAATCTGCCAACTCCACCTACAGACCGAGCTACAGCCATAACGAATTTGGCACAACAGCTGCAGCAAATACAACAGGTACAAGCTACTATGCAAGCTGCCATAGGCATGGCTTTTCCAACTGCACAGACGACACCGATGCCAGCAGGACAGGCAAGCACAGTACTAGGGGGAAGTAGTATAGTACCCCACGTACCTCAGACTCCCATCATGCAGGCTCAAGTACAAAACCCTGAAGTAGCTCCAGGTGGATATCAATACCAACCACCTATGTATGGGGCTTATGTTCCTCATCAACTAGACCACTCCAAACTAGTTGAGCACTTTATTAAGATGAAGCCCAGAGAGTATAGTGGTAAGCCAGCTGATCTGTTGTGGCCAGCACACTAGATCGATGAGATGGAGAGGAAATTTACGATGATGACGGTGAATGAAGAGGAGAAAGTATTGTGTACAACGTTCATGCTAAAAGGTGATGCACACCACTGGTGGAAGTCCACACGGACGTATCTGTTGACAAAGCACGCCCAACTGACCTGGGATATATATAAGGAGGCATTCTTTGAGAAGTATTTTCCTAGGAGTTTCAGAGATTCTATGGAGAAAGAGTTCCTGAGTTTGTATCAGGGACAGATGACTGTCGATGCATATCAACAGCGTTATGAGGAGCTGTTCTTCTTTGCACCAGTCAGTATGCAAGCGGAAGATACAAAGACCCGAAGGTTTGTCATGGGACTTAGGGGAAGCATACGTGAACATGTTCTGGGACTTGAGAAGAAAATCTACAATGAAGTTGTACAAATTGCTCGAGTGATAGAGTCGAGCCAAAAAGAGAGCTACTTTGCTCAAAATAGGGGAATCAAAAGGCCTAATGGGAATTCTTATAACGGAGGGAACACCAAGACATTCAAATCCTTCCGTACTCAAGGCTTCAATGCTGCAGCCAAGACTACTTCAGCAGCTCAACAACAACAAAAGCCAAATAATGAAGGGGTAAAATGCTTTAACTGCAATCAATTGTGACATATTGCAATGGGAGTGTCCTAAGCCCAGGAAGCAACTACAACAAGGAAGAGTTTACGCTGTTACATCTAAGGATGCTGCCGCATCACCTGATGTGGTCATAGGTATCGTACCTATTAATGACATTCCCGCCAGAGTACTCTTTGATTCAGGAGCTACTCATTCTTTTATATCTGTGTCATTTAGAAAGAAGCTAAATTTATCCCTCAAATCCTTAGACTACAAACTGCTTGTACGATTGCCGATGGGATTAGAAGCAGAATTAGAAAAAGGTTATGGACCATGTCTAGTTCTTATTGACAAAAATACTTTGGATGCAACCTTGATTCAACTTGAGATGGCAGACTTTCACGTCATCTTGGGAATGGACTGGCTAGCTCGGCATTCCGTAAACCTATTATGTGCCAAAAAGAAGCTGACATTTAAAGACAAGGAAGGAGCAGAGTTCAGTTTTGCGGGAACCAAACTTCCCCGTAAACGAAAGCTCATACTCTCTGCATTAAAGGCTAGGAAGTGCCTTGAGAAATGAGCAATTGGGTATCTAGTATCTGTGGTCGATCTTACCAAGGAAGCACCATGAATGGAGGATATTGATGTTGTGTGTGAGTTTCCAGATGTATTTTCAGAAGAACTACCAGGACTACCACCCGACCGAGCTACATAGTTTGTTATAGATCTGATATCCGGAGCCGCACCAGTATCTAAAGCACCTTATCGAATGGCTCCTACTGAACTGAAAGAGTTAAAGGTACAACTACAAGAACTACTAGACAAGGGTTACATCCGACCTAGCATATCACCATGGGGAGTGCCAGTATTATTCATATAGAAGAAGGATGGTAGTGTTCGACTGTGTATAGACTCCCGGGAACTGAATAAGCTGACAATTAAGAATCGATACCCATTGCCTCGGATTGATGACCTGTTCGATCAGTTGCAAGGTGCCAAGGTGTTCTCCAAAATCGATCTTCGGTCAGGCTACCATCAGTTGAAGATCAAAGACGGTGATATTCCCAAGACAGCATTCAGGACCAGATATGGACATTATGAATTTATGCTCATGTCTTTTGGATTGACGAACGCACCAGCAACTTTTATTGAACTTATGAATCGGGTATTCCACGATATGTTGGATACGTCGGTTATTGTATTCATCGATGATATATTGGTCTACTCCAAGGATAAGGAAACTCAAATTAAGAATCTAAACGCCGCTCTGCAGTGATTACGGAAAGAGAAGCTTTACACCAAATTTACAAAGTGTGAGTTTTGGCTAAAGGAAGTCGCTTTTCTAGGCCATGTTGTATCCGTTGAAAGAATTAAAGTGGATCCTAAAAAGATCGAAGCTATTGTGAAGTGGGAAGCACCGAAGAGCATTGCAAAAATTAAAAGTTTTCTAGGTCTAGCTGGTTATTATCGATGATTTGTGGAAGACTATTCTCGAATTGCCATACCTCTCACCAGTTTGACTAAGAAGGGCGAAATGTTTGTTTGGACTGAGAAATGCGAGAAGAGTTTCCAAACATTGAAGGCTAGATTGATATCTGCTCTAATCTTGACCATTTCGATTCCAGGACAGCCATTTATTTTGTACACTGATGCGTCAAGATTGGGATTAGGATGTGAACTTATGCAAGGAGAATAAGTAATTACTTATGCCTCAAGACAATTGAAGACACATGAGAAGAACTATCCCACTCATGATTTGGAATTAGCGGCATTAGTACATGCTGTCAAGATATGGAGACATTACTTATACGGAGAGAAATTCCAAATTAAATCAGATCATAAGAGTCTTACTTATCTCTTTAATCAGAAGGAGTTGAATATGAGACAAAGAAGATGGCTGGAACTATTGAAAGACTATGATTGTGATATCTAATATCATCCGAGAAAAGCTAATGTGGTGGCTAACGCGCTGAGTAGAAAGGCAATGATAAAATCTCAAGGGGAGGTTAGCACAACTGCCGCAATGTGTACTACCGGAAAGGTGTTCAATTATGGTAATGAGTAGTTTGTAATTGATGCACCGGGTGAATCAACCAACCAAGGGTTTATTCATCGATTTTCAAGTATGTTTGCCACATTGAAGATTGAACCCGATATAATTGATGAAGTGAAAACAGCTATTAAATCAGACCCTTATCAAAGAACGGTAAAAGAGGACATTGAAAAAGGTAGGACGATTCCTGAGTTCGCCTTGGACAATGAAAAGGTACTGAAGTACAAAGGAAGAATATGTGTATCTGAAACAGAAAGTTTGGACATTCAACACCGACTAATGAAGGAAGCCCATACCACCGCCTATTCGATACATCCTAGAAGTACAAAAATGTATCATGATCTAAAGAAATTATATTGGTGGAGAGGAATGAAAGCAGATGTAGCTAAGTTCATGTCTCAATGCCTAAATTGTCAGAGAGTGAAGGCTGAACGACAAAGACCTGCAGGACTGTTACAGTCGTTACCGGAACCAGCATGGAAATGGGACTGCATCACTGTGGACTTCGTCACCGGGTTACCATTGACTCCCGAGTAGTTGACACAGTTTGGGTGATTGTAGACTGCCTGACTAAAACGGCTCGATTTATAGCTATACGACCTCAGTATACACTGGAGAGGTTAGCTAAGTTGTATCTGGATAATATTGTCAGATTACACGGTGTACCTGAAAGCATTGTGTCTGACAGAGATCCACGATTTATTTCAAAGTTTTAGGAAGGATTGCAAAAGGCTATGGGTACAACATTGAAGTTCAGTACTGCATTCCATCCTCAGACAGACGGACAATCGGAGCGTACCATTCAGATTCTAGAAGACATGCTCCGAGCCTATGTAATTGATTTTAAAGGATCATGGGATGAGAAGTTACCACTGATTGAGTTCGCTTATAACAATAGCTATCAGACTACTATACAGATGTCACCCTATGAAGCACTGTATGGCAGAAAGTGTCGTACTCCTTTGTTTTGGAATGAATTTGGAGAACGTAGTATTGTTGGACAAGAATTTGTTGAAGAGACATGTCGAGTAGTCGACATTATCAAGGAAAGAGTAAGAACGGCTCAGAATCGTCAGAAGCAATATGCATATACTAGATGCCGAGACCTTGAATTTGTCGTAGGTGATAAGGTATTCCTCAAAGTGTCACCTATGCGTGGTTTGAAACGGTTCGAACAGAAAGGGAAACTAAGTCCGAGATATGTCGGACCATATGAGATTCTAGCTAAACGTGGAAAAGTGGCTTACCAGTTAGCACTACCACCATCTATGTCAAGTGTGCATGATGTATTTCATATCTCCTTATTGAAGAAGTATGTCAGAGATCAAACGCACGTTTTGACAGTAGATCTACCTAATTTGACTGATGAATTGACATTTGAAGTAGCACCAACTGAAATCACCAACCGAAAGGTTTAACGACTACGCAACCGTGACATCTATTATGTTAAGGTCACCTGGAGAAGCAAAGATATAGAAGAAATCACATGGGAAGAAGAGAATGCTATGCGAAAGCAATACCCTCATCTATTTGACTCGGAAGGTATGTACAAATTTTGAGGATGAAATTTTTATAAACAGGGGGGAGTTGTAAGACCCGTATCGAACTAACCGGTCTTACCACCTTGTACCAGGTCTACCTATCATGGTCGAGCCAAATGAACCAAGTGCGTGAAGGAAATAGCAAGACCAGGTATGAAACTGACCCAAAAATAGTAAAATAGGGGGTAGGGTCGCATACCTAAATAGGTAGGGTCGATCCCACCTCATCAGGAAGTCAGACCCATGACTTTTAGTCCTAGGGTCGGACAACTGAAACCCTAGGGTCGATGGGATCTGCGACCCTAGGATCACCGACAGAAACCGTAAAGAGGAAACTTTCATAAATTCAAGGGGATTCTTTCCTAATCTCAATGGGACTTACTTTGGGAGGTTTTCCTCTATAAATAAGACGTCCCTTAACCTCTTTCACTCCTTTTGAAACCCTAATTGAAAGAGAAGAGAAGGAGAAGAGAAGGAGAATTGGAGAAGAAGACTAAAAGGAAGAAATTCAGAGAAACCTCTGAATCTTAGCAAACCTAAGGTATGGATATGCTTTCCATGAATTGTTTAAAACCTTAGAATAGTTCATGAAGAGGGTATGATCTAGGAGAAACCCAAATCATCCATCCATGGGAAGATTTTAATGAAATCCATGGAGGGAATCATGGTAGACAAAGTAAGGAAATAACCTGGAGTTTTAAGCCATAGAACAAGCATAGAATGGACTGTGGAAGTAAGCCAAAGGACCCAAACTTGAAAGATTATACTGTAGAATGAAAAGGTCGACTCAAACCATGTACGATCGCACGTAGGGTCGATTGGGAATCGACCCTACCAGACCACAGGAGCGACCCCTAGCTCCCAGGAAGTCCAGGGAAGCTACGGTCACACCTAGGGTCGATGGGACAACCGACCCTAGCATTGACCCTATACCCTGGGGTCGCATAAATCTGTAACCCTACCTGCGACCCATCCTGCGACCCTAGCTTTACAACAAGCTTAAAACTATCAGAATGAATTTTAATTAAAATCTATCGACTTGTTAGGTTTTCCTATTGATATAAAGGTGATTCTTAGAGCTTGAAAGAGGATTTACACTCAAGCAAAGGTGAAGAAACAAGATCTAAACTAATTGGCTAATAATAAACTATTTTTATTTCTTGAGTCCAATGCCATGACTGATTCTAGGCGTGTATGCTTGTAATGTGCATTCAACATGTCATCTAATATTTCTGCTATTAATGTTCATGCATATTTAATTCTATTTATTTATAACATGATGATGATGATGCTAGGAATAGGCATGTGAATGTATGTGTGTGGTTAGTGTGCTTGATGCGAGTGGACGATCGGGGAGGACATGATATTGTGGTGTGTCCCGGTCACCGGACTAGCTCTATCTCTACTCAAGTCTTGTCCATCGACAATCGTCGTTATCGCCATTACCTTAGCGAGAACTATCGTGGGGCGGAGTCGTGGGGAAGGGTGGTCACGGACCGTGTAGTCTTCGACTGCGTCGGGGGCCTTAACTCTATCTCTATGGACGGTGTTGAGGGATGGCCTGGGTGAGGCCTTGGATACACTGTTTGACATTAGGATTGGTTAGTTGTGAGCCCAGTTTGCAAGTGTCACACCCCAATTCTGATCCAACCAGAATGGTGTGAGTGAACCGTCATTGAACCAATGGTTCACACCAGGATCTTGAATAGGCCGTGTCCACTCATACAAACCATTACACATAACCACAATCAGAATATAAATATACAGCGGAAGACTTTAAATAGAATGAACTGAGTATCTATTGATAATTTAAATAAATATCCCATTATCTAAATTCAAACACATAAAATAAATATCTTTTACATCCCTTTAATATCAAACGAAAAATAACTAAAAACAACTAAATAAAAATCCATCACAAGTATACCGAAAGGGCACTCGCATGAAGCATCATGCTCGTCCTCCCCTGCTTGTACATCCAGAGCAGCTACACCTCCATACGCCGGAGCGTTCACGTAGTCGTCCACGGTGTATCCTGCATCAACATCTAAAAACAATGTATATACAAAGGGTGAGCTACCAACACAGCTCGAGAAGACAATCGAACGCGTTACAAGATTATGCATGAGTAACAATCAGTTTTATGTTGTGTTCTGATTTTAAGTTTGCAATGTGCTATAGAAAGGTTTGGTGGCCCCCGCACCTCTATACACGAGTGTGTGGCACCTCATGGATCACACCCCCATTGGCCTACATGTACCCACCATGGAATAGAGATAGAGCTAAGATACCCACGTACCTCCCCTGATACTCTACCCATACCAGGACCTAAGCCCCCTGCGCGGCGGGCTAGCAAACCGGGCTCGCAACTAACCAATCCTATATGTCATCAATGTATGCTCTATCCCGACAGCCGTACGACATAGAGATAGAGCTAAGGCATTCCCACACCTCCCCTGATGCCCTATCCGCAACTAACCCACTAGGATAGAAACAATATGCAGGTAGACCCTATCCCAACATAACTCCCTAAGGCATAGAGATAGAGCTAAAGCATCGTGGACAAGCCAGCGTCGACTCGGAATCCACAGTACCACATAACAATGGCCGGGACAACATCAATATCGGAGACCACCGTACCATGATCTTCCCCTGATGCCCCACCCGTACCGAGCATGTTAAGACAGAATACTACAAAAGGTGCTAATGTGAAGAGCGATCCTAGGCCCATGCCCCACTCCACACACTAACGAAAACAATCACATGCCTAACAATCACATCCTATCAATGCATGAACAGTAATAATAATCGAAAATAAAGGATGGCATGTGAATATGCACAAACAACACATCCCATATAATCAGGTGATTAACAACAATTTACTGTCCATTAATTATTAGGTTTGGGTCGATTCCCTTACGGCCGTGTTCGATAACTTGCTCCACGTCGTAAGATCCAAATGATATGTCACAAAGTCCTACAATATTATTAGGGTTTCATTAGAATATTTTTTTCTTAGGGTTTCAGATTGATCGGAAACCAACAAAGATCACAAAAATACCCTCACAGAGGCGGTGGCATGTACGGTCGCGGCTCCGTGGGAAAGACTGGCGACCGGTATGGTCAGCCGGTCCCCACAGATAACCTCCCGAGAGGTAGCGATCGCAGCATACCGGTCGCACTATGTGCAACCGGTATAGTCGACCAGTATGTCTTCGGAAGACCATACATGGGTTTTTCGACTTCCGTCGATCATCCTCCATGGATTTTCAGGGTTTCTCCTATCCATTCTAAGTCTAGGCTTTGAGTTAGAGTTATCCCCAACTCATTCAAGTCTTATTTCGATGAATATCATCTCGAAACTCAAATCTAAGGTTTGACGGCAACCTAGGGTTTATTGGCCAATTTAGGGTTTTAGATCAATACCTACTTTGCATGGTATTGATCCACCCACATAAGTAACATAGGGTAAGAAAATGGATTCAAACACTTACCGTTGACTGGCGTAATGAGAGCGTCGTCGAACGGTAATGGCGGCACCTCCTTCTTCTTCCTAGCCCCTTCTCCTTTCCAACCTCTTTCTCTTCTCTAGGGTTTGTGAGAGACAATGGAAAGGATTTGAGGAGGTTTAGGGGTGTATTTATAGGCTAGAAATAGGGTTTAGTAACCCTACTAGGATTAGGAAACTTCTAGGATTCGAAATCAGGAAAGCGGGACCCGCAGAGACCAATTTTTAGATTTCCGCACATAGCTGCGCAGGCCATACCGGTCGACCGGTACCAAGACCGGTACCATCGACCGGTATACCTAAAATCAGGTATAATTGGTCGACTTCAGTCCGATTTTGTACCTGTTTGTTATCCGCTTGCCCCGTCTGGCCCGGTGATGATCGGTAGACCTATCATGACACAAAACCAAGGTTTCGATCGGGTTTTCAGAGTGCGGGTCTTACAACTCCACCACCCTTAAAAGAAATTTCGTCCCGAAATTTGCATGTAGGTTCTACAACTCCCCCACCCTTAAAAGAAATTTTGGCCTTGAAATTTGAACGTACCTTGATCGTCAAAAGGTTAGGGGTACTCCTTCCTCATCGCGCTCTCTTCTTCCCATGTAATTTCCTCCACATTTTGGTTTCTCCAATGCACCTTCACATAGTGGATATCCTTGGTTCGAAGTTGCTGAACTTTTCGGCTTGAGAGCATTACAGGCACCACTTCGAAAGTTAAGTCTTCAGTCAAGTCTGGAGGATCAGCGATCAAGATATGCGATGGATCTCCGACATACTTCTTCGGTAATGATACATGGAACACATTATGAGCGCTAGACATAGATGGTGGTAGAGCCAATTGATATGCTACATTACCACGTCGGTTCAATATCTCATATGGTCCCACATACCTGGGGCATAGCTTCCCCTTTTTACCAAACCGTTTCAGACCTCGCACCGGTGATATCTTCAAGAACACTTTGTCTCCCACTGCAAACTCCATATCTCGACGTCGATTATCCGCATATTGCTTCTGTCGAACTTGAGCTGTCTTTAATCTCTCTTTGATCTGATCAATCACTCGGCAAGTTTCTTCAACAAACTCCGGTCCTACAATTCTTCTTTCCCCCACTTCGTTCCATAACAGAGGTGTACGACACTTCTTCCCATAGAGTGCTTCATATGGGGCCATCTGAATTGTAGCCTCGATAACCGTTGTTGTAAAACGAACTCGATTAGTGATAGCTTCTCATCCCAAGCTCCCTTGAAATCCAATGCACAAGCTCGGAGCATATCTTCCAAAATTTGAATAGTTCGCTCTGACTGTCCGTCCGTCTGAGGGTGAAAAGCTGTACTGAACTTCAACTTGGTTCCCATGCTTTCTGTAATCCTTCCCGGAACTTCGATGTAAAACGGGGATCTCTGTCGGATACTATACTCTCGGAACGCCATGAAGTCCGACTATATTATCAACATATAACTTGGCCGTTTCTCCATGGTATCTGAAGTCCGACCGCAATAAATCGAATGTCTTGGTGAGTCGATCTACTATAACCCAAAATGCGTCCACGACCTTGGTGTCAAAGGTAGGCCGTGTCGAAATCCATAGTGATACAATACCACTTCCATGCAGGTTCCGGTAATGGCTGTAGTAAACCCTCACGGGTCTCGCCTTTCCGCTTTAACTTGTTAACAATTCGGTACTTTGGAACACAAAAACGAGCTATATCTGCTTTCATACCCCTCCACCAATATAGTTTTCTTAAATCATGGTACATTTTGGTACTCTCTGGGTGTACCGAATATGGAGTGTAATGAGCTTCAGTCATAACTCGATCCCTGATATCGCAGTCTTCACTCTCAGGTATACATAACCGCCCACGATACCTGAGTACCTTGCCTGAACCCAAGGTAAAGTCAGGATTGCTCGTACCCTTCTCTAAGTCTTCTTGCACTGTCTTGAGATATGGATCTTGAAGGATTGCTACCTTGACTTCATCCACTAGATCCGGTGAGATCTTCAATGCGGCAAACATCATAGTGAACTTATGAATCAAACCTTGCTCAACTGGATCTTCTGCAGTTTCAATTATATGCTCTTCATCACCTTCGATTGAACTAGAGGTTGCGGCACACAATGCAGCATTTGTACTTGGTCCTGCCTCAGGTTTCGATGCCCATTTTCTGCTTAAGGCGTCAGCCATGACATTTGCTTTACCCGGATGATACTGGATGTCACAATCATAATCTTTTAATAATTCCAGCCATTTCCTCTGTCTCATATTCAGATCCTTCTGAGTGAAAAGATAAGTTAAGCTCTTGTGATCTGACTTGATCTGAAACTTCTCACCGTACAAGTAGTGTCTCCAAGTCTTGATTGCGTGAATAACCGCTGCTAGCTCCAAGTCATGCGTAGGATAGTTCTTCTCATGCTCCTTTAACTGTCTTGATGCGTAGGAAATCACCTGTTCTCCTTGCATCAATACACACCCAATACCCAACCCTGAAGCATCCGTATATAAAATAAACGGTACGCTTGGTTCTGGGATGGTCAAGATAGGTGCAGAGACTAGTCTTGACTTCAAAGTCTGAAAGCACTTCTCACACTCATCTGTTCATATGAATTTCTCTCCCTTCTTAGTCAATCTGGTGAGTGAAACAGCGATCCTAGAGTAATCTTCCACGAATCTTCTATAATAACCAGCCAACCCAAGGAAACTACGAATTTCTGCAACAGATTTTGGTGCTTCCCATCCTACTATAGCAGCTATCTTGCTTGGATCAACCTTGATACCTTCTTTAGATACAACATGGCCCAAGAAAGCCACTTCCTTCAGCCAAAACTCACACTTCTTGAACTTAGCATAAAGCTTCTCTTGTCTCAGCCGTTGTAGGGCTGCCCTCAAGTGCGATGTATGAGTCTCCATGTCCTTAGAGTAGATCAATATGTCATTGATGAATACGATGACCGAAGTGTCCAACATATCATGAAACACTCGGTTCATCAGTTCCATAAACGACGTTGGAGCATTGGTCAACCCGAAAGACATAACTAGAAACTCATAATGCCCGTACCTCGTTTTGAAAGCAGTCTTCGGAATATCTCCGGCCTTGATCTTCAATTGGTGATACCCTGATCGGAGATCTATCTTTGAGAAAACCTTTGCACCCTGTAACTGGTTAAACAAATCATCAATCCTAGGCAAAGGATACCGATTCTTGATCGTCAACTTGTTCAGTTCACGGTAGTCAATACATAGCCTTACACTTCCATCCTTCTTCTTGACGAATAATACAGGTGCTCCCCAAGGCGATATACTAGGTCGTATGAAGCCCTTATCCAATAATTCTTGTAACTGGGTCTTCAACTCCTTTAACTCGGTCGGGGCCATTCTGACATCAAAGTCTGCCATCTCAAGTAGTACTAGGCTTGCTTCTAAGTCTCGGCCCTCAATACATACAGTACATGGTCCATAATATTCGGTCAAAGCCACTTCGACTCCTAGTGGAGAGCCGAACTATCAAGCTTGGGTTCAAATGCTTGATTGGTAACTCCCATTCGCTTCCCAAAAGAAATAAAAACAAAGGAGTACGTGGCCCTAGAGTCAAATAATACTCTGGCGGGTATACCAACTACATTTACAATTCCTAGAATTTATTGCCCCTTAGTTCTACATGCTCATGCAAAATGAAAGAATAAACCAAATAGTAAGGGATAGAGTCGTACCGGTTACCACATCGGGTGAGTGCGGCTGCCCTCTTCGGTGGTGACCGATACACTTTTCCTTCTTTGGGGGTTGCTTCTTAGGTAGAGTGCAATTCCTTGCGACATGTCCCAGCTGTTGACGTTATAACATTTGATATTTGGGTTGTGTCCGTGAACCCGTGGCATAGGTGGTGCCGGGTTGTTTCTCGTGCGGTGGCGCCGCTTGTATGGGCGGAAGGGTCCGCCCCTGTCCCCCCCCCCAACTCCTCACTACAGCGTCTCTTCACTCCCCTGTTCTAAGCGAAGAAGCTGTCCCTCCGACCTGGACTCTATCACTCTAGCAACCCCCGCATAGCCTCGTTGTAGATCTTCTTGTCCAAACCCAAGATATGCTCTGATGCTTCCACGTAGTCCCATGGTGAACCTCGTGTCTTGGTCTCCTCCTCTTGGGGGGGAATAACAGGGGGGGAGGGAAGAAGAATAGCTCTTCGTACCTCTGGCGATAAGCATCTACGATCGACCGAGACTGCTGCAGATTGAGAAACTCTCTCTCCATTTGATCTTTGAAACTCTTTGGAAAATACTTGTCGAAGAAAGCCTTTTAAACACTTCCCCAACCGGTGTATACTTGGTTTCCCGGATATGTCCGAGTAGAATTCCACCAAGCATTTTGCGTCTTCTTTCCAACATATGAGTGGCAAACGGAACCTTTTCCTCCTCGGTACAAGTCATCAATCGGAAGTTCTTTTCCATCTCTGTAACCCTCTTTGTGTGGCCACAATGGTTTCCCCGTCTCGCCCGTGAACGATGAAGGTTTCAACTTCGGGAATCTATCCACCGCTCTCTTTCGGATCATGCTGTCCCCCGGGTATTCATTTCGTACCATGGTGGTAGATACGGATAAGCTCCCGGTAAACGAGCGGCGAAACCGTGCGGTGGTGGTACGTTCCCGAGCTTGGCCCATCGATCTTGGGCTACCCCCGCATCGGTTGTGTAGTACCGGCGCCCGGCTCCACAACCTACACCAGGAGCACCACCATCTACCTCTACCCTGGACCATCTCCGCCTCCCTCCGACACCATGATGGGTATGATTATGGAGATCGGGGACACTCGGCGTGAGATGCACCGTGACTTGGCGCGTTGGCTCGCGATCCTCGGGGTCACCACGGGATCGGGGTGCATCGGCTCGGGGGTTGCTTACGAGCGAGACTATGATATAGCGGGACCCTATTCCTCCCGGGCCCCCTACCCCATGATTGTCCCTTTTATTTTTCTTCTCTTTTGCATATGATTATATAATAGGGTAATCTGTCGGTGTTGTGGACTGTACCACGTAGCACTACATCATTTGATACTTATTTCTTATTTAATGAAAGTTTATGTTTTTACCTAACTAGTGTATGTGCACATGTTAAGTTCCATATTTAGAATAGTACATTATTCTCTTTCTTAATCGGATTCTCGAAGTTCATCGACTTAGTTAGGTGCAATATGGTTTTGTTGGACCCGAGCACGCTGAGCTCCAAGAAAAGTTATCACACCCCACTCGATCCAACGGAAATGGTATGAGTGAACCGTCATTGAACCAACGGTTCACACTAGATCTCGAATAGGCCCTCCCCCCCAAACAACAAAAAAAAAAAAAAAAAAAAAAAAAAAAAATAAAAAAAAAAAAAAAATTAAAAAAAAAAAAAGGAAGAAACTATTGATAAATTTAAATAAATATCCCATTATCTAAATTCAAACACATAAAATAAATATCTTTTACATCCCTTTAATATCAAACGAAAATAACTAAAACAACTAAATAAAAATCCATCACAAGCCACCCCCCAAAAGGCACACACCGCCCGTCCTCCCCCCCGCCAACAGAGAGCAGCCATAAGCCTCCCACCCGCCATCAACCCCCATATAAAAACAATGTATATACAAAGGGTGAGCTACCAACACAGAAAAAAAAAAAACTCCAAAAAAATCAAAAAAAAAAAAAACCAACTATCGCTTTGTGGTCCGGTTTTAAGTTTGCAATGTGCTATAGAAAGATTTGGTAGCCCCGCACCTCTATACACGAGTGTGTGGCACCTCATGGATCACACCCCCATTGGCCCACATGCACCCACCATGGAATAGAGATAGAGCTAAGATACCCACGTACCTCCCCGCCCTCACCCCCCCCCCCCCCCCCGGGGCGCCCCCAACCCCCCCCCCACCACCCACCCCTCCAATTCCCCCCAATGTATGCCCCCCCACCCCACCCCCCCCCCCCCCCCCCGCCCCCCCAAACCCCCCCCCCACCAACAACCCACCCTACCACCAACGTATGCTCTATCCCGGCCACAGCCGTCTACGGCATAGAGATAGAGCTAAGGCATTCCCACACCTCCCCCCGATGCCCCATCCGCAACTAACCCACTAGGATAGAAACAATACGCGGTAGACCCTATCCCAACATAACTCCCTACGAGGGGGGCGAGGAGGCATGCCCCACCCCACACACTAACGAAAAACAATCACATGCCCAACAATCACATCCTATCAATGCATGAACAGTAATAATAATCGAAAATAAAGGATGGCATGTGAATATGCACAAACAACACATCCCATATAATCGGGTGATTAACAACAATTTCTTGTCCATTAATTATTAGGTTTGGGTCGATTCCCTTACCCGCGCTGTTCGATAACTTGCTCCACGTCGCAAGATCCAAACGATATGTCACAAAGTCCTACAATATTATTAGGGTTTCATTAGAATATTTTTTCTTAGGGTTTCATATTGATCGGAAACCAACAAAAGATCACAAAAATACCCTCACGGAGCGACCGGTGGCATGTACCGGTCGCGGCCTCGTGGGGAAAGACGCCACCGGTATGGTCAGCCGGTCCCCACGAATAACCTCCCGAGAGGTAGCGGTCGCGACATACCGGTCGCCTATGTGCAACCGGTATAGTCGACCGTATGTCTTCGGAAAACCATACATGGGTTTTTCGGCCGTCGATCATCCTCCATGGATTTTCAGGGTTTCTCTTATCCATTCTAAGTCTAGGCTTTGAGTTAGAGTTATCCCCCAACTCATCCAAGTCTTATTTCGATGAATATCATCTCGAAACTCAAATCTAAGGTTTGACGGCAACCTAGGGTTTATTGGCCAATTTAGGGTTTTAGATCAATACCTACTTTGCATGGTATTGATCCACCCACACAAGTAACATAGGGTAAGAAAAGGGATTCAAACACTTACCATTGACTGGCGTAATGAGAGCGTCGTCGAACGGTAATGGCGGCACCTCCTTCTTCTTCCAAGCCCCTTCTCCTTTCCAACCTCTTTCTCTTCTCTAGGGTTTGTGAGAGACAATGGAAAGGATTTGAGGAGGTTTAAGGGTGTATTTATAGGCTAGAAATAGGGTTTAGTAACCCTACTAGGATTAGGAAAGTTCTAGGATTCAAAATCGGGAAGCGGGACCCGCGAGACCAATTTTTAGATTTCCGCACATAGCTCGCTGAGGCCATACCGGCCGACCGGTACCAAGACCCGGGTACCATCGACCGGTATACCTAAATCGGGTATAATTGGTCGACTTCGGTCTGATTTTGTACCTGTTTGTTATCCGCTTGCCCCGTCTGGCCCGGTGATGATCGGAAGACCTGTCATGACACAAAACCAAGGTTTAGACCGGGTTTTCAGAATGCGGGTCTTACAGCAAGCCCTCGCCAATAGGGGCTTACGTGTTGGTATGGATAGAGTATCAGGGGAAGTGTGATGCGGTGCGATCTTAAGCACTTTAGCTCTATCTCTATTCCATGGTGGGTGCATGTGGGATGAAAATAACGATATTCATTGGGCGGCTTCACACACTCGTGTATAGAGGTGAGGCGGCCACCGAACCTTTCTATAGCACATTGCAAACTTATATACCAGACCATAGATATGAATTGAATGCATGCATATGTTTGTTGCATTGTTTTGTTTGCTCACTGAGTCGTGATGTGTGCTCACCCTTTTAGAATTTGAATATTTTTAGTTGATGATGCAGGTACCACTGTGAAAGATTATATGAATGCTTCTGTGTACGGGCACGTGGCTGCAATGGAGGTTGAAGATATAGTGGAGACGCATGACTCCTCATGCGAGTGCAACTCATGCGTTTTTTATTAGATTTTTATTTGAACTATTAAGGAAATGTAATTTGATACTTTATTTACTTATGTCTCGGTTGATACAACATAATTTGATATTTTATTTATGATTATCACAGTTAGATTCTCAGTTCATTTAATATTAAGACTTCCGTTATTGTGTATTTATTCTGATTATGGTTGTGGGTGTGTATGGTTTAAGCTAAGGGACACAGCCTATTTGAGATCCTGGATTGAACCGTTGGTTTATTAGCGGTTCATCACACCGTTCTGAATAGTACGGAATTGGGGTGTGACAATTTTAGAGAAACCCAAATTCGGATCCACACCTTAGTCTACTCGGACTATCCATAGATCCACTAGGATATCCACCCATCATTTTCGAACTACGTGGATTCTGATTCCTAAGGCAAACCCTAGGATACGTAGGCTATTTGGGAGAATCCCAAATTTGGATCTACCTTAGTCCACTTAGACTATCCATACATCCACTAGAATATCCATTCACATTTTGACCCAAATAGGGTTATCTACATTTCGACTCAGAAAGGGTTATCCATATTTTGGCCCAAATAGGGTTATCCACATTCAGACCCAAAAAGGGTTATCCATTCTTAGATCCACTAGGACTATCTATCAGTTTACATGGACTATCCAGATCCTAACCCATAGGGTTTCTCATCCTTTCAAGCATAAACTTTAACTTGAACAATGAACTTAATTAAGCACAAGCATAAATCACAGCCATAAACTTTAATCACACCTGAACTACGATGGTGAACCTGATTTTCAGAATAATTCCATGATACGTAGGCAATCTGATGGACACAGATTCGGTTCAATGATATCAAACCACTTGGTTTGGTTCGGTTTAATAGATAGAGTCTAGCATAGGAAAGGTATAGGAGACCAATTTCAATCAGGCAGTTTGGGTGCCTAACCCCTTCCCATAACTGTAACCTAACTTTTACCCAACCTCTGATGGACAAGAAATCCAATCTAAGGGTCATGAGTCAATTAAAATTTTACCTTAGGGTGAGATTTCACATTTCTAAGGTCCTAGACCTTAATCTAGGTGGCGACTTCAAAAAAAGATTACAAGCTTTGTCCTCACACCAATGTGGTGTCATTAACCCGAAGAGTATGTCATCCGAGTACAGTTAAATGCTATGGCACGCCAAATGGAAACCTTGGGACAACTTCGCCAAGGGTTCAACCCCAACACCCCACGCTCGGACATCAGGACCCAGATCCCCCCATCCCTGCTCAGAACCTGACAACTAATGATCTCTTAGTTCATGCGCACCGCAAAACCGCAACCATAGAAGTGCCACCACACCCTCAAAACTAGACTTGTGCGCCCTATGATAGGGATCCCAATGGTAGGGCTATTAGCTTAGCCACCATAGCAAGTGGCAGTAGGACAAGCTCTCAAACTAACAACTGAAGAATGCTACCAAAGCCACAAGCAGAGTACCCCGAGGGGATTAGAGGAAAGAGCCTATTACTCATGAAGATGATTGGAATGTCGAAGACCAACTAGTGCTACTCTAGGAGTGTATGGATAGCATGATGCATTAGAATGTCACACTTGAGAAAAATGACTACTACATGGACAATGCGCTCTATAGCATGATCATCAAAGCTCCCCTACTAAAGAACTTTCACATGTCATCAATCGACCAGTACGATGGCACCATAGACCCTAAGAAACACTTGGACAACTTCATGGCCATGATATTGCTCCATGGGTACCACGATGCCATTGTCTACATGGCATTCCCCTCTACGCTGCAAAATGCGGCTAGGATGTGGTTCAACACCCTCGAGCTAAGATCAATAGACTTGTTTCAAGCGGTTTAATCGACACTTCCTTATTCTTTCTTCTTTGGTTCTCCCAATTTCTTCTCCCTTTTCCCCTTTCTCTCTATCTTCTCGCAGCCACTCTCCTCTTTACCTTCTTATCTCCTGCAATAGCTGATAGTCCCTCTCTCTCTCTCTCTTTCTCTCTCTCACAGCCCAAATTCTTCTCTCACTGTTCTCTCGCCCTTAGTTTTTCTTCCTTCTCGGCTTTTCCCTATTTCTTCTCCTCTTAACTCTCTCACGCAAATAACCATCCCTTTCTACAAATGACCTCTCTCCCTCTTTTAGGCTTTTTAGTCGACTTTTATAACCCCTCTTTTACATGAATTACATGCCCTTATCTTCTCACATTAAGGCTTAAATGCTTAGTTTGAGCTCATTAAAAAAATGACACCTTAAAGCCCATTAAAACAAGAAACTGAAACAGGCTGAAACCCGTAAAAAATTAGATTTATCTAATAAACTACAGACTTGGACTGGCCAATAATTTTTTTCATATTCCCCCCCCCCCCACCTTTTTTTTCCTTTTTGTACTATATATATAGTTTTTTTTTAATATTTTTCTCATAAAGACCCAAATGACTAGAATGCCCCTTCATTGCATAGGATGCGAGAATGGGGTTTTTACATAGTGGCAAAAGAGGGGTGCTGACACCGACCTCCTTACTGCGTGCTGTGACCCTTGTTTACAAGTGTCATCCTCTAAAGCACTGGGCGAAATCTAATAACAACAGATTGGCCCCCACCATGGGGCCTAAGTAATTTTGTTTTCAACTTATCTCTCCATCTAATTTTGTAACAGATCTACATTTTCACAAAATCAGATATAAACTCAATTTTCATGGCTCCATTCTGAAGAGGTGAATGTGTATACAATATGAGGGGTGTAAATGGAAATGCCCCTCTAGAGCAAGTAGACATCCCAGAAGGACTGGACGAAAACTTTTCAGACATCAATTTGGTGAAAGAGTGAGGTGGAAAATACAAACTCCCTCTACAGTTCGTGACAAGAGAACAATTCGATACATTGGCGCAACAACTAGTCATGTTGACTAAGTTACTACAGCAGCAGGTGGTGCCTGCAGCACTTGATGTATCGGTTTCACCACCGGTAGATATCAGGGAGGCCCGAAACGTTCATCCTTAATGATCTAGATGAAGAACTGCTGCGATTGCTTCCAGCCATTCATACCATCCTGCGAGCTCTCACAATAGGAGGGCTCGGGGAGGGCATCATCCTAAAGTAAACCGAAAGAACCTCTCGATCGAGGCGAACCCTTAGTGAGGCTGTCTCCAGCAATTATGTTTCGTTCAAAGGTGCCTAATGAGTTTATTCATGAACACATCTTCCCTTCCATCCAAAGCTTTGATCTAAGCTTACAAAAATCTGATATAAATTGTGGAACCATATTATGTGCCTAATGGGGCCCAGTCTAGTATGAAATAGATTAAGGGCTAAGCTTAACAGTTCTATTAGCGCTGAAGTTTTTGGCGTATTAGTCTGATACTTAATATTTGGTATCAGAACCAACAACCAATCACTTTTTTAGTCATTGAAAAGAGTATCTAGCACCAGGTTAGGCGTCACAAAAGGACTACCTATCACTAGGTTAGTTGTTACATAATGGGCAACGTAAGAGAATGGATAATGGGACATTGGCCATAATGTACATACATCTTTCTTTTTGGCATTTTTTTTTCTTCTTCTAGTTATTATATTAAAAGAAAATCAATACCATGTATAGAAGGCTCTCTTTGGTATCATTTTCAATTTTTTTTTCTGACATGTTTTTGTTTTTGTCGATATTTGGTATCATTTTTGGGTGTTGTTTATGAAAAGGAAAAAAAAAAAAAAAAAAACCCAAAGCAAGAAAAATGTCAAAACCTCTTTTTGATTTTTGGCCAAAAAAAGTTGGGTAATTGACACATACCACCCCTGTACTTTAACCCGATTCCAGATAATTTAATAAGTTGCTAAACCGGACGAGTTATCCCCTTGGTTCAACCATTCTTAAACAAAGAGAATAAATATACAATTTTACCCCTTGGTCCAACCATTCTTGATTTTTTTCCTCTTTCCTTTCCTTTGTTCTTCTTCCTCTCCTGCCATTAGAGCCTCTTTTGAAAAGAACCTGAATATAAAGTATCCCCTCCCCATCACCGTCATTTCAAATTTAGAGGAAGGACCCCATAGTTCAGACAGGGATCCGATGCGGGTCCTTGAGCGTAACACCTCTGGTGAAGACTCTTCCAATGAGTCCTAATTGGTACATCGCGAACTGCCGGTCCACTACATCTTGTGGTAGAACCACTCTTGTCATTCCCCCTGACACTACAGGATCTGGTAAAGCATTCAGATCAGGCAATCTGCCCGTGACCTGAGCATAAGAATGAGCCCCTACCACCGGTTGCTTCACTGGAATTTGATTTTCACTCCACGATCAACTGCAGACATGGCCAGATTCTTCCCCTTCTCTATAGCCGTCCACCAAGTACGCTTTCTGCGATGAAGTCACGGCTGGTCGACCCTATCTTCCAAGATCTCAACATCATCAATTTTGGAAACAAGGTCGTCTAAATTAGGAAATCCAAGAAACTTTCCCAGATCGACCCTTTCCATAGGAGGACTTATATTCCGACGAACTCCAACATCAGCTGCGGCACAACGACTAATTTCCTTTGGCTGTGATCCATTACCCACCATCTGCAAGACGTCCATGACATTATCCGAACCATTATTCATTGCTTCTAGTGGGAAAACTCCGCCCTGAACCGTCTGATTCATCGCCAGATTTTGGTTCAATGGTCCCGTTGGCCTTGTCATCACGGATCGCCATGGACCATCCACGTGATTCCCCGTAGAAGAACCTACCACGATCGACCCAAGGTTAACAGATGCCATCCCTGCAAAGGGTATTTTGGTCATATTCAAGAGAATAAATAGGTTAAACTGTAAGGCTCGATTGGTTCGTCAATATGGTGTAAATTAAAGGGTGGTATTCGTCCGGTTAGCAACTTATTAAATTATCTGGAATCGGGTTAAAGTACAGGGGTGGTATGTGTCAATTACCCAAAAAAGTTTTTTAAGAGTTGGTAAAATGGTAAAACCAATATTTTTTTTTATAACTTTAGCTACTCATCTACTCCCTCTTTCTTTCTCCCTTTTTTTTATTTTTTTTTAAGGATTTGGCCACCATAAACTTTTTTTTGGCCGTCCAACCTTTGATCTATTTGTTGGATTTCAATTTTTGAAAGAAAAGGTAAAGATTTCCAAATTTTAAGTCGATTAGAGAAGGAGATCACTAGATATTAAGATTTGAAAATTTTTGCAACTTGAAGAAATCCAATTATTAGTATTCTTAATTTCAGCCAGCTCAGTTGTACTTTTATGGATGTTTAACCTCCGATCAAATCCATTAGATGTTAAGTCCAGCAAAAAAAGGTAAGGGTATTAAAATTTCAGGTTGATCGGATAAGAGATTCATAAAATATCAATTCTTAAAAAAACTATGCAAGTTGAAGATATCCAACTCTTGTTCTTGATTTCGATCACTTTAATTTTTCTTTGTAGGGCGTCCAACCTCCAATGAGATACATTGGATGTCACTGCCAGAAAAAAATAATTAAGATGTCCAAATTTCAAGTCAATCGGATAAGGAAATCACAAGATATCATGACTTAAAAATTTTGTAACTTGAAGAAACAAAACCACATATTTATTCTTAATAAAGTACCAAACTTAATTTTCATATGCATAGTAATTTTTTTTTTGCTAGAAATCCAATTTTTTTGATTTTTATAAACAAAAGAAATATAAAATTACAATTAGGAACTAACTAGACAGACATCCCACTTACAACTTGTAAGCCATGGTAGAAACCCACCAGCAGAACCACAAAGAATCTAGAAAATATCATCACTAAAGAAAAAAGATAGACTAACGTCCTGCTTCCCTCCTACTACAGGTCACCCTTGAAGAGAAGGTATCAGGTCTCACATCTTGATTAAGGTTCCCTATCACTGCGGCAGCAATATCCTCAAGATTCACAAGAGATATCTGACCAGCATCAACCCCATGTGAATTTCCCCTACCTGTTGGTCGACCTCGATGACGCTTTCCCACTTCTATAAAAGCCCCAGTAGCCATTTGCAATGCCTCATCTACAACTAAGACATCATCATAGACAACTTCAACCTGCCCAGGATTACGTGCAATAACAGTACCAGAAGAAACCATCTGAGATATTAAGCTCCTATTGGATATAGGCAACCCAGAGATAGCCTCAGTCCTCTTTCCAGAGACATCCTTAGAGTCCTACAACTCACCATCCTCTACTCCATAATCATTATCTTCAGCATCTGCCCAACGACCCACTGTAGTTTTGGAAGGACTCATAGGGTTCGGTATCTTAGATGGCCTGATCTCCATAGGGACCAATCCTATTGGAATGACAGTCTAAACCCTGGGTAGTAGTCTCTCTCAATACCTCTTCACATCTCTGTTTACCAGGTTCATCCTCTTCCATCCTAAGTTGTCGATTAGACACATCCTCTGAGGCATCCACATCCTGCTTCCTCGCACATTCCTTAGAACTGTGGCCAAAGACACCACATACACCACACTTAACACGTGGGTCTTCATACTCTATCGTCTGCTTGAAAAAACATTATGCACCATTTCGGACACACTCCACCATTACCTCATTTACACGAGGCTTACCACTCTCCATCACAACAAAAAGCCTTGCATAACGACCAAATTGTTTGAGCTGAGTATTTCTATCAATACTTACAAGCTTGCCCAAGGCCTTACCAATAGAGAAGATAATATCATCATCTCACAACTCCAAATGCAACCCTGACAGCTGCACCCATTGAACATGCCAAGCAGTTTGCACTTTACTCACATCAAACTCAGGTTCCCACTGTTGGTGTAAAACCCGCACGCCACGAACCTAGTCTAACCTTACGTTCTTGTGTCATGATTGGTCTTCCCATCATAATAGGCTCAAGTGAACCAATTTTATGAAGAAACCACAAGATGAGGTAAGCAACAAGTCAAATTTAGTTGGTGTGGTTGACAGTTTAAGTTTGTCTGGAAGTAACCAGCCAAAAACTAAAAATCAGTAAATTTTGGAAGTACGATGGCATTTTTTAAGGGTACGGTCACACGTATGGTCGACCATATTGAGACCGTACAATGTATGGTCGACTGTTTTGAAAACATATGGTCGATGGATTATGGGACCGCATGATCGACCGTAAGAACCCAGAACCGACTCCGTGTTTAGGAAACTTTTCTAATTTGAGGATGACTCTTTCCTAATTAAAATGATGACTTTATAGGGAGGTTTTTCTCTATATAAAGGACGTCCCTTAGCCTCTCTCACTCTTTTAGAACCCAAATTGAAACTCTAAACCTAAGAGAGAAAGAGAGAGAGAGGAAGAGAAGGAGAAGGAGATTTGGAGAAGAAGGCTGAGAGGAAGGTTTTTGCAGAGAAGATTTCTATCTCTCTACAACAAACTTAAGGTATGGACTTGACTCTATAGGGTAGATCAGATAGAATAGGTTCTTTTCAAATTGATATATGGAACCTAGTACAATGATTTGGTTATAGGTTTTCTATAGGAAACCATAGAGAGTAGGGTAGGGATAATTGATAAGGATAAACTGTGATTAAAGGCTGAATCCCATTGATGAGCCAAGAGGGGGAACTCGGATTGAAAGTAAAATTTTGACCAGAAATCATATGGTCGCAGCTATGATCGACCATAGGATGACCAGAGTATTGGCCATAGCCATTCTGGAAGAATTCAGGAAACGTATGGTCGCAGGTATGGTCGCATATAGTGCGACCATAGGGTATCAACCGTACATCGTACGATGGCATACTGTGCGACTATAGGGTATCGACCGTACGTCGTACGGTAGCATATATTGCGACCATAAGATCGACCATAAGGTATCGACTATACGATAACAGTAAGTGTATTTTGAGACCAGTCAAGGTTTTTGACTACTGTAACTTGGTAAACTTGAACCCTAACTTACATACATTAATTGTTTAGGTTCCTAATAGATTCAAAGTGACTTCCAAAGCTTGGGAGAGGAACAAACATCAATCAAAGGTGAGGGAATAAGACCTAAACTAATTGGATAATAACAAACTGTTTTACTTTATTTGTCCAATGAAATGCTTGATTCTATGTCTGTATGCTTGTAATGTGCATCTCACATGTCATCCAATATTTCTGTTATTACTGTTCATGCATATTTATTTCTGTCTATTTATAACATGATGATGATGATGATGATGCTAGGAATAGACATGTGATTGTGTGTGTTGTTAGTGTGTTGATGTGAGTGGGGCATCAGGAGGAGGAAGTGACATTGTGATTCAGCTTGGTCAGCAGACTCTAGCTTTATCTCTACTCAAGTTTTGCCCACTGACATCGTCGTATCATCATTACCTTAGTAGAAGTATTACGTCATAGGGCATCAGGGGAAGTAGTCTTGGACCATGTGGTTTTTAACTTTGCCGGGGGGCCTTAGCTCTATCTCTATGGACATATTGAGGGATACTGGGTAAGGCCTTGGATATACTGGATGGCATTAGGATTGGTTAGTTGCGAGTCCAGTTTACAAGCCCTCGCCAATATGGGCTTACGTGTTGGTATGGGTAGGGCATCAGGGAAAATATTGGTGGTGTGTGATCCAAACACTTTAGCTCTATCTCTATTTCATGGTGGGGTGGATGTGGACTACAATGATGTTTGATCCATTGGGTGGGCTTACACACCCATGTATAGAGGTGCGGTGGTTGCCAATCCTTTCTATAGCACATTGCAAACTTAAAAATCAGACCAAAGATATGAATTGAATGCATGTATATGTTTGTTGCATTGTTTTGTTTTCTCACTGAGCTAGGTTGTAAGCTCACCCCATGGTACCATTTTCTTTTAGTTTCTAATGATACTGGTAATACCGTTGAAGACTACATGAATGCGCCAATGTATAGACATGTGGCGGTTATGGATGAACAAGCTGTGGAGGGCGAATATGATTCGTCAAGCAAGCGTTTCCACCGTGGTTACACTTAGTGTTTTATTTCCGTATCTTGATACTTGTAATAGGTATTAATTATGTTTTGGTTACTTGGAGATAACTGAATTATTTAATTATTTATAATGCTAGACCTCAGTTCATTATTAATAAAATTTTCGCTATTTATTTATTTACTCTGATTGTAGAAACCGCAGCATCACTCTATACCAACTGCACAACTCCCCCTAAGAAAGCCTGTGAAGATAACATTGGTGCCAAAGAAGACACCTGTGACACCATCGTCTGCGGACTTGGTCTCAACAAATCTCCAGACTCAGCCACAACCCTCGGCAGAAGAGCCACTTCTTGATCACATACTATCATGGAATTAGGGTTAGGTTCTATACCTGATCCACGCCCATACCCTTTTCCTCCTCCAAACACACCAACCCCTGACGACCGAAAACGGCCGGCAGACATGGGATGCAAGAGTCACCCTCAATCCCCTTCTTCTTCTCTCTTCTTTCATATGCATAGTAACTATCGAACAATATTTTATTTTATTTTTATCAAAAATGATTTTCATAAATATTTTTTGATAAATAATTAAAAAGAAAAAATGATACCAAGAAGTCTTCTGAATTAAAAAAAATAATAATAAAAATAACTCGAGAGCATCAAAAAAAATTTCTGATTCCATTTTCTAAGATGATTCTCTTAGCCCCCATTTGATAACACTCTAACTCCCACTCCCTGACTCTTGCTCTGGAGTCATTTTTGAACTCCAACTTTTTCCCAGAACTCATTAAGAGCAAATGCCCTGTTTGGTAACGCTGCTTTGGAATCGATTCCAGAGCTAATTAAGAGTAGGAGTCTGTTTGATAAAAATGAATCTAGAATCAATTCTAGATCTGGTGGTGGTGGCGGTGGAGGCGACAACGGTGGTGGGTGGTGGGTGGTGGTGGTGGCAGTGGAGGTGGGTGGTGGTGGCGGCGGTGGTGGTGGTGGTGGTGGTGGTGGGTGGTGGTGGCAGTGGTGAGTGGTGGTGGCGGTGGCGGCAGTGGTGGGAGTGGGTGGTGGGGCCCGACTCTTTCTTTTGGCTCTCTCTTTTGGCTCCCAATCTAAAGAAGAAAGTTTTTTTTTACTATCAAACTTTGGCTCTGAGAGTCATTTTTTGAACTGACTCATTTCATATGAGCTGGAATCAACATTGTATTATCAAACATTTTTTGGCCCCCAAATGGCTCCCTAGAGTTTTGGAATCCTAAGCAAAGTGGGAGTAGAGTGTTATCAGACAGGGCCTTAATCCTAGCCGTTTCTACTCCAATCCGAATTAGAATAGATGAAGATGCCTGATTCTGAGTTTTAAACCTTTGGCTTTGATCGGATGACTGAAATCAGCAGTTGGCCAAGAGAATTTCTTCGCTTCTGTTGTTACAACGCTGGGTTAAAATGAATGGTATAACGGGATCATTAGACAAAGACCAATAACTTAATTTTTGGTTTTAGTGGGTCAATCATTGAAGTTTCAGTTATGAGATACCACCCGAAAATGGATGTATGTTTTGTGATTACTGTTGCTGGGCTTGGCAATTTGGGTAAGCGTATGGGAAGATCATCCTTATCCACGACCTGCAGGGTAACCATGGGGGTCTCCAAGAAGCTTGTGTTAGAGGATATTTCATCAGACTTCTGCTCCTTATTGATTCAATCAGCGGCTATGTTGCACTGTGGAATTCTGTGGATGCATACCCAGCTCGAAGGAACTGTAAACGATTTTGACTCTAATCCTTTTGTATATATTCATGTAAGAAGCATATAAGGCATTTGATTATTGGATTTGTGAATCTGTAAATGAAATGGTGACTTGTTCAGGGGAGAAAATTCTTGGTCTAAGAGATCATTTTCTCTGTGAAACTGAATATTCAGGTTTCATAGAGCATTTTGGATGGCATCGACGAAATCGTCTTATCTAAGTAAGAATCCAAAGTCCAAATACATTAGACAATAGACCATGGTTTTCGGTTTTTATCAAGCTCCTCAATCCACTTTTTAATCAGATTGTTGCTTTCACCAGATAAAATTATTTTTCCTGGCTCCCTGTAGCTTTGATTTTGTTCAATTCTTATTCCTACCTGTTGCGCCTTAGTCTTACCATTTCATTTTTTTTTTCAATAAGAACTTTAAACAAAGAAAATAATGACGTTTTTGTTTTTTATTTTGCTCTTAAATCGATGCAAAGTGGACTCGATAGATTGTAAAATAAACAGTTTAAAAGGAATAAGATGATGAAGTAAAAAGATACTGATTTGACCTAATTTATGCTCCAAATTGCTTTATCTTAATTCTTTATTTATTTATTTATTTATTTTATTATTATTATTATAGTTATTTGGGTCTTTTCGATTAAGTTTTAGGTATTTTTAACTCCGATCCAAACAGACAAAATGGTCAACTTGTACATTCAGAAATTCATCTCACCAAACGCCTACAAGGCCTGGCTCCCTAAAGTTTCTCGAACTTGGATTGAAGTGCTCTGTCTGCCTCAGAAAAGATGTCATCATTTTCAGTGGAGGAGTTTGTAGGGAGTGGTGGTCTGAGAGAGCTGATTCCAAAGTTGTTGGAAGAAGGTTGGGATGATGTGCCAACTTTGAAGATGATGAATTCAGAGGATATGGATGCGATGAAACTGACTCAACAACAGAAGGTTAATTTCCACACCATCTTGTACTTCTTTTTATGATTTATTTCCATTTTTTATCTTTCGGAATGAGTTGTCTCCTCCACTCCAAGGGAGAAGAAGAACTCCTATATTTTTAGTACTCCCAATCCCTTGAAGAGTCATTTCTACCATCCTAATCCTTGGTAAGAACAATCTTTCTTCTGTTTCTCCCCTTTCAGGTTTCTATCCTGGATTCTTTTCTAAATTGCTAGCTTGTTGACTTTTTTTTTTGGGGGGGTGGGTTGGGGAGGGTTCTTGAATTTGTGTATCTGTAGTTGATGGCATTATCTGATGAATCTTGTCTTAGTAGCTTCTTAAAGTTCTCTGAGACTTGAATGATTTTATGCTTTAACATGATTTCCAATTAAGGACTTACATATCTTTATTCAAATCACTGTCTTCATACTTGGTTCCTTGTTTTCAAATTTCTGGTTTTCATTGCCCAGTTCTTTGAATTATAACTTCTGATCTTCTTCTGGTGTTTTCGTTGTTATCATCTATCTGTTTTAGAACATAGTTTTCATTGACATCATGGAACTTGTTTTATTATGTTGTCCTATCTGCTAATTGTTAGTGTTTAAGTGTTCCATCAAATGGATTATTTTCCATCTGTCGAACTAAAAATTACTATGACTGACCATGACCTCGTTACCCTTGTTTTGTTTTGCTCTAGGATGCATTGAAAATGAGATCATACCTACATGACCGGAACTTGATGCAATTCGCCGATAAGTTGGAAGCCACTGGTAAACCATTGTCTCAGCTTCTTCGCTTGAGTACTTTGGATCTTTCCTCTGAATTTGACATGAGAAGAGCACACATTAACCGTTTCAGTGATAGCACAACCCCATATCAGGTTTCTGCAAGCAGCATAAGAAGAAATAGCATACCTTCTATGAGCGAAAGTGCTTATGGGAGTCCACATAAGATTACAGTGGAATATAACTTCAGAGGGATTGTTGCTGCGGAGCCTGCACCAACAAGATTTTGTGGTTGTGTACAACCTTCACCTGTGGTTGATGATGTAGCTCCTTATTCGGCCATCAAGAACATCTCAGTTCAAAGACTTACTCAAGAGTATAAAATTGGGAAGGAGAAAACAAAGGCACCAGCAACACAGATGAAGGCCTTAGAATTATGGCTTGATAAACCAGTTGTGTTGTTTTGCATTCGACGGCTTGGGTAATTTTCTACCTGTCTTACTCGAGACTTTTGGAGCTCAGAAAGCCTCACGTCCTCGTACATTCATAAACTATGCTACTTGAGAAATCACAGAGAAAAAAAAAAGAATTTTGGGGAAGTATAAAGGTTTAAATGATGCTTACCAATTAGATTTAATCTCGCTTCTCTCTCATAAAATACACTCCAAAATTTTGGACTAATCCATATTAACCCACTCAACCATATATAAGGAAAAAAAACTAGGTTTTTATGTTGTGAAGGCATTTATACAGCCACCATGAAAAGTATAAAGTGGGTATGCTTAACAGAAAAGGATATTATCAGAACAGATCTTATTCCACATCTTGTTTCAGAAGTATGCCTTCTGTCACTATTGAGGCCCTAAGGTTGAATTTTTGGTAATGATTTCTCTCTCACAAATGTGATTACAGGTGCATCATGTGTAGAGCTCAAGCTCACCTGCTTTATTCAAGGAAGCCCACATTTGATGCGCTGGGAATTCAGTTAGTTGCAGTTCTTCATGAACACATAGAATCAGAGGTAATAAGGGTACCTGCTTTATGTTTTGTGCTCTTTTGATCAAGCCCTGATCAACTTATTTTTCTTGATGTTATTAAGGTTAAAGAATTTTGGCCTCGCTATTGGGGTGGTGTTGTAATGCTTGATCTGAATATGGACTTCTTCAAAGCTCTTGGAGGTGGGAAGCTTCTCAAGGATAAATTAATAACGGGATTTTTTTTAAACCCTCGAGCCATAGCAAATTACAGGCGTGCAAAAGCTACAGGGTTTGAGCAAAATTCAAAAGGGGATGGTGAAATCAAGGGTGGACTATTTGTAGTTGGACGTGGAAACAGTGGTATAGCTTACCAGTTTATTGAGAGGAATTTTGGTGATTGGCCACCTATAGAAGAAGTCGTTGAGATCTGTACTCAGTTGCAGGTATTTTAGCTTTCATAATTCTATAATGCAGCTGGTCCCATATTACTCCTAGAAGCCTGAAACTTTGTTTTTGGCTGTTGCAGAGAAGGCCCCAAGATGAAGTATAGTTTATGTTTTTGTCACTGAAATATGAATGAGGTCTGTGCTTTAGAATTTATGTTCTTCAGTTATTCCTTTTAATAGTCCATTCATCCTGGTATGCCCAATGTTGTAAGGGTGTTTATGTTGTTCCAATTGACCACTCAATGTGGAACCGACTTGGATATCCTAGTATCAATTGTCCACCTGGGTCTTTTAGGTCATATTATTCGTTTATCAGTTTAGAATATATTAAATATCTGCATCTACTAAAACTACATGCCAATGATCTATTGAATAAATAAATTGCTAACTTCATTGTTAGTTTTATTTTCAGCACTGACATATGGATTCCAGGTTTTCAGTTACTGTCATCAAGGGTGCTTCAAGTTCCCTAAAGGAGCATGCTAACAACTAACTTCAATGATAATAAGAAATGGATGAAACCCTACAATACGATCTTAATTGTTTTTCATCCTTCCACAAACTGAGGATGATGATGGGAAATGACCTTCTTGTTGTAATTGAAAGATTTTCTTTTTCTTTTTTACTTTCTGTTGTTGATTCTTATACTATGTCTAGATGAGATCCTAGTTTCAGATGGATTTGAGTTGTTCCTCTAAATTTAACCAGTGGGTAGTGACTTCCACAAGAATAAGTACCATTACAAACTTTAGCTGATGAATCTCATAGAAAAAGAAAATAATTTCATCACTTACTAGAAGCTGAAAAAAAAAAAAAAAGAAAAAAACTGAGATAGATAATTGGGAAAATGGAAGTGCCAGTGAAGAGGACCTTTCTTATGGTGATTTGGGAAAGTGAAAACTCATAGTAATGCCTGGATTCTACACTATTTGGGATCCAATATTTGTTGACAACATAGGACTCGCTGCTAGAACCTTTCAACAGGAGGATTAGACATGGATATCCAATTGCATAGAGAGGTTGCAAGTACACAACAAGAGGATCTATCATGGAAATGTATTTCGGAATTATGAAGAAAGGTAGGATTATTGAACATGAATATACTACATTAGTGAGTTTGAATTCTTGAATAACAGTTGCTGAAATCTCCACCCACATCCCACACATTTGACTTCATATTTCAATTGCTTTCATTCTGCTTAAATGTGATCCTTCCACTTACATTGTTTTATCTGAAATTTTGCCAGAAAATGTTGGTAGCATTTTACTTTATATGTTTGATTGGATAATTATGTGTGGGATTTTATGAATTGGAAGGTTTCTTTTACATAAATTTATAATTATATGTTAATTATTTTATTTGTTGAATGATGTAGATGCATATTGCATAGCGAATATATACCTGTATTTTTAATCCTGAATTTTCAACAGGTTATTTTCTTAAACACATATTAAACATGTACCGTATTAATACCGTATATTTTTATTTATTTTCTTAAAACAGATTATTGATCATCGTATCAAAGTTTGTCTCCTTTTAATACCCGTACATATCCTATACAAATCTTTGCCGAACTTGTACTTATCTCCTTAATTCCTCATTCCTCCAACCCCCAGTTGCTATCAAACCTTTACTCAAACCCCCAGATGACATTTTCTTTCTCACACCCATTCAACCCTAATAACTTCGATTCCTCCAACCTCAGGTGGCTCCTCTTCTTCCTTTTGCAGAAAAGCTTAGAATTGAGGGACGAGCAGCAGCATGCATGCTCATGTACGGCAGAGCAGGTAGTGTGATTCATCGGATTTTCTCTTCTCTTTGGTTGTGGAATCTCCTATGGTTATTGGGAGATTTTGGTTTATCTAACCAACCCAATTCGGTCATTCTCATTTTATCTCATAAAAATTCTCTCTTTTGGGGAAGCTGGTGCTTACAATTGCTGCGAAACCATGGATTTAGTTCGTGGTATCCCCGTATCAGTATCTGATATGGTTATCAGCTGATATAGGTTAGGTATTGGCCATATGCTGATGTGGAATACATTTTTGGTACAAATCAGGAATCAATCAGTGTTGGCCACGTGTCAGTCCGTATCAGTCACATGCCAGTCAATATAGGTCACGTATCAGTCAATATTGGTTCATATCGATCAGGTATTTGTCCCCATACCGATTCAGTAAAATGATACTGTATTGGTCAGGTATTTTTATTGATCAAGGCCGATACGATACGAATTGACCGTCGATACGATACCGATACATTAAACTACATTAAACCATGGGAGAAACAAGGACTGAAAAATTAAATTAAAATGTGTTGGATTTTTTAGCCGGATTTCTCTCTATTTCTTAAAATTTCTGTTTTAATTTGTTGGCTAACACCTGTTTCAGAAATCACTTTGCAGTTTGTCAAATAGTTATAATAATAAAAGGAAAACATATCTGCAGAACAGAACGGAAGAAATGCAAGGATATCAGGCCTAATCAAGACGCTATGACCAGAACCCATTCTTTTAAGCTTAGTTGACTGTACAAGTTCTCATATAATAACTCAATAAGAAAAGTACCATGAAAATGCTTTCCTCCCTCCGCCCTTTTTCCCCTTTCCTCACAATTGTATGATCACAAATCAGTCATCCACAAATCCGAGTTAACAGAAAAAATTCAGGCAAATCTTTTCTTCCCTTTTTTTTTTTACTTTATTGAAAGATAGATCAGTTTCCTGGCTTGGATTCTCCGTAGAGGAACTAAAAAGTTCATCAGAGTAGAGCAGCTGGGAAAATTAATTAATTAATTACTTAAAAAACATAATTTGCTATTAAATTTCCATTGACACTACTGGAGTGAAATAGCCTGGCTCTGAATAGCAAAACAGGGTCAGGGTCAGGGTCAATCAGGGCCATCTTTACCCGACCTAACCCAATCAAGGCCAATCAGGGCTTTCTTGGGCTGGGCTGAGCCCGATAGGGTAGGAGCTGGATTGAGGTTTCTGGGTGCTGAGTCAGGATCAGGCAGACCAAGCTAAGAGGATCCAAGTTTGTGCTGGGTTTGAAAATCCGACACAACTTGGCCCTGTTGCAGCCCTAATTTTACCAGACATGTATGACCTCAAGATGAAGACCAAGCCATTTTACGGTGGTTGTTGATCTCCGGATCATGACCTTAGCTATGGACCTCACAGCCTGTTGCTTCACGACCTTCAAATTAATACAACAAATAGTTCGTGGTATAAGATCGTTTATTGTTGACAATATATTTTCTTAGAAAAAGGGTCATTAATCTTCCAAACTTGCAGTGACAGTAAAAATGATCGGGTCCCTCCCCAGACCGCATGTAGTGGTGAGAGCCTTGCACTAGGTACACCCTTTCAATAACTCCAAATCATTCTTTATTTGGTTGTTATCTTTCCCTTTGTGATTCCTAGGTTAACAGAGAGAGGATGGGGGGGCGCGGGGGGGTGTGAATCAGTGACCACTAAAAATCTTCCCAACACTGTGAGGTCAGTCCAGACTGAATAAACAATGTTGCCTTGATCTGACTGGGGTGGTCATTCATACATTTGCCTTGTTAACACATTTCATGTAACACACTATGCCACACACCTACAGGTATCCATACCAGAGGCTTGGCCTACTAAGTGTGTACACCCAGACCTGCAACCCACGCACTTCAAATGCACAACACAAGGAAACACATTCACATCCACATCCACATGACACACTATGTAACGTGGTTCACCTATCACACACTCTGATGACTACTCCATGGGGCAATAACCCTAACTAGGATTTCGTATTATACCCAATACGCTACTTTAATGCTATGGTTGCACCTACAACCCAGATGCTACAACATTGACCACATTCTTAGCTGCAACTGAGTCCTAGGCAACAAGCCTCATTCCTATTTTTGGCTACAACCCTCACTCCTATCAATCCCCCAACTTGACAGGTTACAATGTATTTGTCAAATAAAGATTACAAGCCTTCCCCATGTAGCATATTACAATATAAATGGACTTGTTTTAATGGTTACCTTCCCAGCGTGTTCAAGATTGAGTGATGCTCACCATTTGGTCTTCTCAAGCTCTTCAATGTTGATGGATGTACATTTACAACCTCTCATAGGTGTTGGCACTCTTCCAACAACCCTCACACACACAAACTCACTCCCATGCCTCAATGAGTACTCACACTGCCTCTTCAATGCTTCAGATAGCCATCAATAACAAGGAGAGGCAGATGGAGATGGTTTTTACACAATGAATGAGCCCCAAAACCTTCTATCTCCAAAAACCCACAGCTAACCTCTTCAAACCCTTGTTTTTCTATTGCAGGTCTGTTCTCTTCGAAAAGATGAGTTCGTGGGATTTTGAATCACCCAAATTGGACATTGGATGGCCGAGATATGGCCATCCAAAGATCGGCCAGTAGAAACATTCCAAAAGGAATCTTCTAGAGCCATTTTGTGCGCTGCGAAGCACCGTAGTGGCCGCTCTCTGACGTACGGCTCATCTTTTTCGAGTTCTCATTCACGGAAGATGGAATCTTTAATCCAAGCCGCTGGATCTGTCAGATTAAAGCGGGAGTTATGCTGGACCTCACGATTTGAATCCATCATGCCCTACACGATCGGCGGCTATCCTAGTCGCTGGATCAGAATCCCACGAACTTGCGGGCATGCTTGCGGCATGGCCTTGCGAGAGCACGGGTCCTGTGAGCCTGTGGGCATGCTTGAGGGATGTCCTTGCTCGAGCACGGGTCTGCGAGCCTACGGGCATGCTTGCGGTATGTCCTTGTGCGAGCACGGGTCCTGCGAGCTTGCGGGCATGCTTAGGGCATGGCCTTGCACGAGCACGGGTCCTGTAAGCTTGCAGGCATGCTTGCGGCATGGCCTTGCGCGAGCATGGGTCCTTTAAGCTTGCGCGCATGCTTGTGGCATGACCGTGAGCACTGCTGCTTACAGGCATGGCCTTGCGCAAGCACGGGTCCTTTGTTTGTGCACGGCAAGCGGGCCTGTGGCATGCTGCTTGCGGGTATGGCTAACCTCTCTCCTTGCATTACACTGTGCTAGTACTGCGAGAGCGCGGCAAGAGTGCCTATTGCTGTGCACGCAGCATGGCACTGTGCTGCTGGGCTGCTGGGCAGGCTTAGCCTGCGGCCAGGTCTGGCTACTGTCAAGGTGGCAAGCCCCACTAGGTGGGACCCACTTGGTCCCCACAACTCTCTCTCTTCCTTTCTCTCTCCTCTCTTCTCTCTCTTCCTTTCTCTCTCCTCTTTTCTTTTCTTTCTTTTATCTATCATCATCTTTTCTCTCTTCTTTTTCTGCGTTTCTTTCACCTCAACTGTTGCCACTGTGTCTCTCTCCATAATTGGTCTCTCTCATCATCTGTTGTGCCGCACCATCATTGGAACTTCAATGGGGCCCATTCATACTCTCTCTCCTCTACAACACTGAACAAGTGTCCCAGACACAACCATGCTAACTGAGACTCTGTCATCTGTCCAGAACCACTTAGAATGTGTTGCTAACAATGACAACAAACTAAAAAACTTGCCAAGGTTCCAATAATCTCCCCCTTTGGAATTGTTGGCAACAACCCACATGATATCTCCACATGATATCAAGCATACTCTCCCCCTTTGTCAACAAGTATAAAGGGAAAAACGACGCTCCCCCTTCATCAATGCTCCCCCTGCATAGACTTACCTATAGGAGTGCCCACCGCATCTTTCCAATCCTATAGATGAATAGTGTCTCTATGCAATCACCAACTCCCCCTATACCTGTGCCATCTACAGCGCACTAAGAGCCACAACTTCTAGCTTGTCTTTGAGAGTCTTAAATGAGTCTTCTGGGAAGGTCTTTGACAAGATATCTATCACACAATCACAACTGACTGAAACTAATGAGTATTCTGCTCCTGTTTTGCTAGGCCACAAAATATTCCCCAAAAAGAATGCACCGCCACTAGTGCTCTTTCTGTCATCAACACACTTGGCCAAGCACACAGCTTGTAGACTATCAGTTTTCTGAAAGAACATACAAGTTGCCTTGTGTTTTAGTCCCTTGTGCCACCACTTTTACTTTTTCAACATTTTTTTACCACAAAACCATCCTTGGTGAAGGTTGCTTCATTTCCTTTATCACAAACTTGACTCACACTCAAGAGATTGTGTTTCAAGCCATTGACAAGCAAAACCTTATGGGATTTTAATTATGCACTGCAAAAGTTGATAGTTTCTCTTCCTTTGATCCTTACACCATCATTGTTTCCAAATCTACATGATCCACCTTCTTCAGTACTCAGACTTGAAAATATTTCTTTGTTGCCCTTATTCTTGTTCTTCTCAACCCACACTGCTTTTTCTTTCACTGTGATGGGTCTTCTTGCCTTTTCTTTCACAACTCTTTCTTCTCTTGGAGCTGATCTTTTAGGAGGATTTCTTCTAACATTCCCTCTTGGTTGTCTTTGAGATGGAAGGAGTGTCTGACAGTTTTTGGCTATGTGACCAAATCTCTGACACCTGAAGCGTTCAATCCTATTCTCTGCCAAAGGAGCAAATCTATTTCTACTTGTGAATACTGGTTGTCTAACTTGTCTTCTACATTCTGTAATTCTGTGCCCATATCCTTCACAGCCATAACAGTACCCTCCGAAGCTCTCTCTTTGCATGTGGTTGTTGCCTTGCTTCCTCTGCTTGTGCTGGTTGACTGTACTGAAGCCATGTCCGTTATTCTTGTTCTCACGTTGCTTCTCAGCATGTGACCTCATCTGTTTTACTCAGCATGTGACCTCATCTATTTTACTTTGACAAACATAGTGGGGTTCTGAACAAACCCTTGACCTTTAGCTTTTTATTTCCTCTGCTTCTCATAACCAAGTCCAGACTTGATGTGAGATGACCTTTGGTAGCTTAAAATCTCATCAAGAATGTTTTCTTCTTCCATTTGTGAATAGTCATCCTCAACCTCTTGATCTGTCACTGTCTTCTCCTTTGATTTTAGGATAGTTACTGGTGGAGATGATGTCGTAGCTTCCATGTAGCTCATCTTCTCCCTCACAGAGTTTGCAAGCTCCGTTTCTAGTCTCAAAATTTCTTCATCAAGCTTTGCACATTCATTTGATTTTGAGGAGAGCTCACTATTCAGATCATTTTCTATCTTTTTTGATTCTTCAATGGTGACTTTCATTTGACTGATCAACTCAGTTACTTCATTATATTGATCATTCAAATTTTTGTTCTTCTTCCTCTCTGTTCTGAGTTCTGTAAGAGCTACAATTAATTCAGCTTCAAGATCAAGCTCTTCTTCAACTCCATTTTTCTTTTTAGAAATTTTCTTCTTCCCTTGAAGCTCATTAAGAAGGACCATGAAGAGAACCTCATCATCATCATCATCCTCTGTTGATTCATCTGAGGAGTGGTTATTCTTTGTAAGCAGACTTCTCTTCTTGGGCACAAATTTTTTTCTTTCCTTTCTGGTCTTGACTCTCATTGAGATCTTCATCATCTGAGTCATAAACTCTTCCCTTCTTTGGATACTTGGATGCAAAGTGTCCTATGCGTCTACAGTTGAAGCATGTCAATGTTGACTTGCCTTTATATTTTTCACTTTTCTTTTTAAGTCTTCTAGCAAGATAGACAATCAACTCATCATCTGAGTCATCAGACTCACTAACCTCTTTTGCTTTTGACTTCTCACTTGGTTATTTGATTTTTAATTTTCTCATGGCTTCAAAAGCTGCTTCTCTCTCTACTGGCTCTGGTTCAATCACTCTCATTTCATATGTGGTCAAGATGCCATGTAGATCATCAGTGGTTAAGCTGTCCAAGGTAGATAGTTCTTCTAGTGTAGACAACTTTTCATTGTACAACTTGGGCAGAGTTCTTAGAGTCTTCTTGACAACATGCATCTCCTTTATCTCTTCACCCAATGCTCTGGTTGCATTGGTGATGCCATTTACCCTATTGAGATAGAATTCAATGATCTCTCCTTCATCCATTTTCAAACTCTCAAACTGAGATCTCAAAATTTGTAATTTGGCCTCTTTTATCTTGTTATCTCGCTCATGTACACTTTTCAGCTTGTCCCAAATTTCTTTGGAGGTGGGACAACTGATTACTCTAGTGAGCTCATTGCTCACAAGTGATGCCAGAAGAACTGTGACTGCTTTGGCCTCATTTTTCTCTTTTCTTCATTTCCACTCCATCTATGATGTCTTCTGTAGAATGTGTGTATTCGTTCTTCACTGCTAGGCAAACTCCATAGACTTGAGCAATTAGATATGCCTCCATTTTACCTTTCCATACACTATAGTTTGACCCATCAAATATGGGAATCCTTCTATTCATATGCTGGTCTTCACTGGATGCCATTTTTTCACTGTCTCTCAATACTATTAATACCCAAAGCTGTTAGTATTCTTCCCTTGGGAACTCAGCTCTGATACCAATTGTGATTCCAAGGTTAACACTGAGAGAGGGGGGGGGGGGTGAATCAGTAACCACTAAAAATCTTCCCAACACTTTGAGGTCAGTCCAGACTGAATAAACAATGTTGCCTTGATCTGACTAGGGTGGTCATTCATACATTTGCCTTGTTAACACATTTCGTGTAGCACACTATGTCACACACCTACAGGTATCCATACCAGAGGCTTGTCCTACCAAGTGTGTACATCTAGACCTGCAACCCACGCACTTCAAATGCACAATACAAGCAAGCACATCCACATCCACATGACACACTATGTAACGTGGTTCACCTATCACACACTGTGATGACTACTCCACGGGGCAATACCCTAACCAGGGTTTCATATTATACCCAATACACTACTTTAATGCTATGGTTGCACCTACAACCCAGATGCTACAACATCGACCACATTCTTAACTGCAACTGAGTCCTAAGCAACAAGCCTCATTCCTATTTTTGGCTATAACCCACACTTTTGTCAAGCCCCCAACTTGACAGGTTACAATGTATTTGTCAAATAAAGATTACAAGCCTTCCCCATATAGCATATTACAATGTAAATGGACTTGTGTGAGTGGTTACCTTCCCAGCTTGTTCAAGACTGAGTGATGCTCACCATTTGATCTTCCCAAGCTCTTCAATGTTGATGGATGTACATATACAACCTCTCATAGGTGTTGGCACTCTTCCAACAATCCTCACACACACAAACTCACTCCCATGCCTCAATGAGTACTCACACTGCCTCTTCAATGAGTTCTTGGGATTTTGAATCACCCAAATCGAACATTGGATGGCCGAGATATGGCCATCCAAAGATAGGCCATTAGAAACATTCCAAAAGGAATCTTCTAGAGCCATTCTGTGTGCCGTGAAACACCATAGTAGCCGCTCTCTGACGTGCAGCTCAACGTTGTCGAGTTCTCATTCGCGGAAGATGGAATCTTCAATCCAAGCTGATGGATCTATCAGATTAAAGCGGGAGTTATGCTGGACCTCACGATCTAAATCCATTACGCCTACGCGATCGGTAGCTATCCTAGTCGCTGGATCAGAATCCCACGAACCTGCGGGCATGCTTGCGGCATGGCCTTGCGAGAGCACGGGTCTTGCGAGCTTGCAGGCATGATTTGGGCATGGCCTTGAGTGAGCACAGGTCCTGTGAGCTTGCGGGCATGCTTGCGGCATGGCCGTGAGCAGTGATGCTTACAGGCATGGCCTTGCGCGAGCACGGGTCCTTTGTGTGCGCATAGCAAGTGGGCCTGCGGCATGCTACTTGCGGGTGTGGCTGACCTCTCTCCTCGCATTACACTGTGCTAGTACTGCGAGCGCGCGGCAAGAGTGCCTGTTGCTGTGTGCGTGGTATGGCACTGTGCTGCTGGGCAGGCTTAGCCTGCAGCCAGGTCTGGTTACAAGCTACACCAGGTGGGACCCACTTGGTCCCCACCACTCTCTCTCGTCCTTTCTCTCCTATTTTCTCTCTCCTCCTTTCTCTCTCCTATTTTCTTTTCTTTCTTCTATCTATCATCATCTTCTCTCTCTTCTTTCTCTGCATTTCTTTCACCTCAACTGTTGCCACTATGTCTCTCTCCATAATTGGTCTCTCTCATCATCTGTTGTGTCGCACCATCATTGGAACTTCAGTGGGACCCATACATACTCTCTCTCCTGTACAACACTGAAAAAGTGTCATAGACACATGCTAACTGAGACTCTATCATCTGTCCAGAACCACTTAGAATGTGTTGCCAACAATGACAACAACCCAACACACTTGCCAAGGTTCCAACACACTTTAGTCAGAATAGTGAGAGTACAAACTTATTTCTCTATAGAAGAGCTTCTTAGATGATCTTTTTTCACAAACTTAAAGAGTACTCATAACAAAATATGTTAGAAATAATGACGGTCTGAGTGGTGTCACCAAACACTCTCCATAAGATCGTAGACACCCCTCCTATGGTGCAATCAAGAATGTGTGAATCGGCTTTAAGATAAAACAGCTAGCCCACTGGCTCCCCTAGTAATCATGCACTTGAGTACTAGAGCCCTCTAAGTATACTGCAAGGTTCTGTTCGAACTCAAAACTTCTCAACACCAAAAGTTGGAAAGCTAAAGCCTCAAATACTAACAAACTTAGCTTTATACTAACACAACCACAAAATACTTGCACCCTATACAAAAGGCTATAGGCCCCTTATATATAGGATGATGAGAAACTCCTAGAGACAAGAAGAGTTTAATATCATTTTATAGGTATTTAAAATCTTAAATATATACTAATTTAATTTCAAACCAACATAACATTACTAAAATGGTAAAAAAATTAAGTATTTTATATAATCATGTTGGGTAATGATTATAAATTTTTGCATCTTAGGTTTGAAAATTTTAACTTTCCTTCTCCTTTCCCTTCTATTTGATTTCCTTTGCAACCAAATGGACCCTATATATGTGATATGAAGGGGAAAAATGTATGTATGTATACTATTCGAAAGAAATATATTACACTTTCATGATATTATCTTTGTATGTCACTCCTAGATCTCGTGCATCTATGGCTTGATGGTTTGGTGGATAATTAAGAGAAATCGCCATTGCAATAAACAAAGCTAGCACTGCGAAGGCGATGCCATCTTGAGAAGGTTCTTGGTGATCATGAATGGATTTGGGTAGAAACATCACAAGTTAAATGATGGTTGCATTGTGGGGACCGGAATTCCAAAATTTTCCATCTCTGGTGTCAGATGCATTGCTCTAAGAGCTACATCAGGATGTTAAGAAAGGTTGATGGTACGTATATCTCTGAGCCTTCTTTGTTGGGCTGTTATGTTGCTGATTATTATGAACAGTTTAATAAGGCTACAGCTCGGGTTCCTTCTCCGGAGCTGATGTCTTGCATTCCTGATCTTGTAACTGAGGAGGATAATGATATGTTGGTGTCCCTTCCACCAAATGACGCTATTGTGGTTGCCGACGCAATCTGCCTGAATGCCCACTGGGCATGCGCTAAAGATAGTACACATGGTCTTAGTGTCTTGTTGTTGGACGTTAGGTCATCCCTTTATGGATATCGAGGGCCATTGGTTGGTATGCATTCCAAACTGGAATAAGGAGTCACCCCCTGAAGTTTCGGGTCCAGGTCCCTTTGTATAAGTGGGAATATGTGTTTAAAATTAGGAGTCACCACTTAATGATTGAGTCTTGGACCCTTTGAAATTGTGAAAACAGTTATATGATGAAGATTGAGGTTGAATTCCAAATTTGCCTACGTATTTCAAGTGGCTAGTTTGAGAATCAAGTCAAATGTAGTTTATGCCCTGATATGATATTTGGTCTAAACAGAGATATGGGTAGGAGTCATGTTACAGATGTGGGAAGGTGTTAGTTCCCATTCTGCCCAACATAAGCTGGTCACTCTACTAGACGCTGGTGTATAAAGAGTGCTCTCCCAATCACAACGTAATCGTATATGGCTATGTTGACAAGCAAGTTTGAATGAGAATATCGCCTCAAATGAAGGTGAAGTCACAAAATGATGGACAAAATATGAATATGATACCTTTTTTTATTTTTTATTTTGCTAAAAGTTAAATTGTATTAAAAAGAAAAAAAAAACATATAAGCCCCTTAACGAATGTTACCTCTACCTTTGGCATTGCCATCAGTAGAGGACACCCAGGGAAAACCATTACAAAAATCTAAAACGTGGTCTACCAGAAGCATCCTACACCACTTCTCTTGCAAGAAAACTTGGGAAGTCTTTCCAAACATAAGACCTCTTGTCACACCCCAATTCCAAACTAACCAGAAGTGTGATGAACCATCATAAGAACCAACAGTTCAAACCAAGATCTCGTAAGACCGTGCCAACAATCCAAACCATACACATTCCTATGAGGACAGTGATGTAAAATGTCCTTCCACGCTGAAACGGGCTGTTAAAGATTTGGAGTTGGCACCTAGATTAAGGTCTAGGACCTAAAATGTAGCCTCATCCTAAGATAAGACTTCTATTGACTCATGACCCAACATATCGGCTTTGGTCCATCAGAGAACGGGTAAGCGTTCAAGGTACAGTTTGGGAAGGTGTTAGGCACCCAAAGCTGCCCGATCCAAAAATCGGCCTCCTATATAATTCTATTTTCCTTAGACTTTATGGTTCTGACTGTTCATGGTCAATGGATAACGACTAGGGTTAATGGGGGATCCTATGCCAAGTTGCTAAGTTCTTCTAGCCTAAATTCAGCCAAACATGTTCTCTAAGTAAGAAAACAAACAAAATAATATACAATGAACTGAACCAAAGATGGTTCGGTGATGGACTGAATCTGAGATGTCCAAAACATCTCAAATTGCCTACGTATTCCAATCCTGGAAATCAAGTCCAAAAACGTAGTTCGAAACGAAAAGTGATTAAAGTTTATGGATGTGGATTATGATTAAGCTTTCTTAGATTCAATTTATTCAAGTTGAAGTTTATGCTTGATGATGATTGAGATTGAATCTAGAGATAGCCTAAATATGGATTGAAGTGAAGATGGATTTGGAAATGGATATGGATGTGGGGGACCTAAGGATACTAAGATGGGGTACCGTACTTGGAGAGTCCTTCAAGTTGCCTACGTATCCCAGAGGTCCTGGAAATCAGATACAACGTAGTTCGTTTTTTGGGTGGATTAGGTAGCCTCAGGGACTAAGGTATGTCTCTCAGGGAGTAGAGTGTGGCTCTCAGGGAGTAGAGTGTGTCTCTCAGGGAGTAGGGTGTGGCTCTTAGGGAGTAGAGTGTGGATCTCAGGGAGTAGAGTGTGTCTCTCAGGGAGTAGGGTGTGGCTTTCAGGGAGTAAAGTGTGTCTCTCAGGGAGTAGTTGTATCCTTCAGGGAGTGGAGTATGTATGTCTCTCAGGGAGTAAGTGTATGTCTCTTTGGGAATAGGGTGTGGCTCTCAGGGAGTAGTCTGTATGTCTCTCAGGGAGTAGTCTGTATGTCTCTCAGGGAGTAGGGTGTGGCTCTCAGGGAGTAGAGTGTATGAGGGTATATTGATTGAGGTGTGGAACCATATCTGGGAGTTTTCTAGACTACCTAAGTATCTTAGGGTTTGCCCTAAGAATCAGGATCCGCGTAATTCGAAAAAGATGGATTTTGGATGACCCGCTTGGGTCAGAATATGGGCGATCCAGCCAGACCGAAAGATGATCCTAGATGATCAAAGGTTGGATTCACATTACACCTATCTAGGTTCCGCACCCTAGGGGAAATGAACTGAGGGGTAGGGATCGTCCTAAACTACCCTTGTAACTTACAACCCTGATTTTGGAATTGTATTGGGTTAGGCTTCATGATTCTTAATTAAGACTTTTATCATTTTTCCATTATTACCCTTCCTATGAATGTGGGTGCCTACATGCACGTCCGCCACCTAGGAATGTCTTCTATCAGTGTACATGCATGGCAGTTTGACTAGGGTGTAGCGAAAAGTAAATTCTTTGCTGACAACAGATATCATTCAAGCATGGCATACAACAAACATATCAAAAATGATAGTATGCACAAAGCTAGCAGTGTAAGCATCCTAAGCATGGTAGTGCACACTATGACAGTGTAATCAAGTGAGCATGGTAGATGCATGAATATAACAACATAGACAATATCAGATCCTCAATCTAACGATTATATCTCTTCAAAAAATGATGATCATGATCAACACTTAGATTTCATCAAAACAGCCAAGATCAACGGCTCAGATCTCACATCAAGTTAATCATGATCAATGACTCATATCTCATCAAAATAACTAAGATCTACGGCTTAGATCTCACAAAAGATAATCTAGCGGTTCAGATCACTCATCATGATAATCCAACCATTCGGATTCATAAAAGACACTCATGATGATCCAATGGATCAAATCACTCAAAATTACTCACAATGAAAATCCAACAGTTCAAATCATTCAAGATCATAATCCAACCATTCATATTCCTTTAAAAACACCCACAATGAAGATCCAACAATGAAATAATTCAAAATCACTCACAATAAAGATCCAACGGTTGAAATCATTCAAAATCACTCACAGTGAAGATCTAACGGTTGAAATCATTTGAAATGATAATCTAATGGCTTAGATCATTTAAATCACTCATGATGTTGATCCAACGGTCCAAATCAACATCCAATGGCCCATATGCTTAGATCTCACAAAAGAAAATCTAGCAGTTCATATCACTCATCATGATAATCCAACCATTCAGATTAATAAAAAACACTCATGATCAAGATCCAATGGTTCAAATCACTCAAAATTACTCACAATGAAAATCCAACGGTTCAAATCATTCAAGATCATAATCCAACCATTCATATTCCTTTAAAAATACCCACAATGAAGATCCAACGTTGAAATAATTCAAAATCACTCACAATAAAGATCCAACGGTTGAAATCATTCAAAATCACTCACATTGAAGATCTAACAGTTGAAATCATTTGAAATGATAATCTAATGGTTTAGATCATTTAAATCACTCATGATGTCGATCCAACGGTCCAAATCAACATCCAATGGCCCATATTTCATCACATCAAAATTTATAATCAATGGGCCAGATTTAACTTATTCAGGACTGATGGCCAATATTAAAATACATTAAACATGAACATCATGGTATCAACACATATGCCATATAGCATTTGAAGATCATGATTATCGAATAGGCATATTTAGACAATTTCGGATATTTGTGCGTCATGAAAGCTATCAAAACAAAGTTTGAGGTACCAACCTTGTCCCCAACAATGGGGTGGAGCCTTTGATGATGGTTGGAGACAATCTATGGCACGAGCGGCAAGCTTTCCCTCCTTCATTCCTCCTTTCCTTTCTCTCTTTTCCTCAGTCTCCCCTCTTGATCCCGATATCTCTTCTCTCTTAATAGTATTTTTTTTCTCTCCCTATTTTTCTCTCTCAAACTCACTTCTACTCCTTTCTTTTTTTTTCTTTAGCCTTTTCCCCCTCCTCCCAAGTGATTTGGTGGGTGCTCCTTTTATAGAGGTCTTTGGTTGCTTGAGCATGGCTCAAGGGGATGATGTGTTATGGAGTTGGGCTCAAGGAAGTGAGGTGATGGGATGGGAAAGGTGTTGGGCTCAAGAAGGAGGTGACTTGAGAGAGTTGGTAGGTGTCAAATGGAGGTAGTTTGGGGTAGAGTTTTCGATTGTTGGGTATGGGAAAAGTGTTGGGCTCAAAAAGAAGGTGGCTTGAGGGAGTTGGTAAGTGTCAAATGGAGGTGGTTTGGGGTAGAGCTTTCGGCTACTGGGTATGGGAAAGGTGTTGGGCTCAAGAAGTAGATGGCTTAAGGGAGTAGGGGCATGGAGGTGGCGGTCGTTGGGCTGCTGTTGGGTTAAATGGGCATGGGAAAGGTGGAGGTGGCAGCACCTCCATCTTTCCCTCCACCGAATTCTCTCTCTCCCTTATCTTTCACTCCTCTCTTCGGCTTTCTCCCTCTTTTCTCTTCCCATTCTCTCTCTTTCTCTCTCTCTCTCTCTCTCCCTCTCTCTCTCTCTTATCGGGTTCTCCCTCCTTATCGGGCTCTTGACCAAACATATATACATATATATATATATATATATATATATATATATATATATATATATATATATATATATATATATATATATATATATATATATATAATATAAATATATAATATATATCATATGAACATATAGGTATTACAAAAATACAAAAATACAAAAAATACAAGCACAAGGGTTGAACTGACTTGGTCTAGACTGGTCTGGGCTGGGTAAGACTAGACTGGTTGAGTTTGACAGGGTTGGACTAAATTGGGCTTGAGCTGGGTTGGGCTGAGTTGGGTCTGAACTGGTTTCTCTCTCTATTATGGATCCTCTCAGCTTGCAACTCCGCATGAAAAATTTCGATGGCCCTGTCTCAGATTTTCCACGTCTACTTTGAAGAGGACGGACAAAGGAGCACACTGGTGCTCGAATCATCTGATTCAGACGTCAGATGACCAAAATATGAAGAATTGAAGCTTTAAAAATAATCCTATTGGAAACTTTGCATGGGACCCACTAGCGGCTTTTGCCCAAAATTCTTCACGTCCACTTTGAAGAGGACAGGCAATGGAGCACACTGGCACTTGAATCGCTTGATTCGGACTTCAGATGACCAAAATATGAAGAAATAAAGTTTTGATGATAATCCTATTGCCAACTTTGCATTGGACCCTCTGGCAGCTTCTGCCCAAAATTCTTCACGTCCACTTTAAAGAGGACAGGCAATGGAGCACACTGGCACTTGAATCGTCTGATTCGGACTTCGGATGACCAAAATCTGAAGAATTGAAGTTTTGACGATAATCCTACTGGCAACTTTGCATGGACCCGCTGGTGGCTTCTGCCCAAAATTATTTATGTCCACTTTGAAGAGGACAAGCAATGGAGCACACTGGCACTTGAATTGCCTGATTCGGACTTCGGATAATCATGATATGAAGAATTGAAGTTTTGACGATAATCCTACTAGCAACTTTGCATGGGACCCGCTAGCAGTTTTTGCCCAAAATTCTTCGTATCCACTTTGAAGAGGACAGACAATGGAGCACACTGGCACTTGAATCGCCTGATTTGGACTTCGGATGATCAAGATATGGCCGAATGAAGTCCGATCAAATAAAATTTATGATAATTCACCCAAAAGTCTTTAATTTATGATAATCCTCACAAAAAACCCTCTACACTTTCATATCAACTAAAATCACGATCTCTTCTCCGTCTGACATCAGATATAAGCGATTCTGGTCTCATTTTGGAGATGATTATGTGTCCTATGGATCCATCCAAATTATAGCCCATGACCTTGCTGTGGAGCCCACAAAAATCAGCCTCGAAGTCACCGCTTACCATCCAAATCTTGAATTGACCCGCAACCTTTCCGAATCCATTCACCAAAACTCTTGCACACTGGGGCACTTTGGCTCAGCTCAGAACACCGTAGAGAGCACACAGGGACTAATTGACTGCTATTTTGAGAGATATCACTCGCCTCTCCTCTCTCGTTATCTACACACCAATATGGCTGTCCTAATTAGGAAAAGCAAAAATGGGGTGCTTACAATTCCACACAATCAGGGATAATAAAGTAAATAGCAGAAGTCTTTATTAATAATGAATTGAGTATTTAATGTTATAAATAAATAAATAACTAATTATCTCTATAGTACCAAAACATAAAATAACAAACTATTACAAGTATCAAAATACAGAAGTTAAACACTAAGTGTAAACATAATAGAAACACTCACATGATGAGTCATGTTCGTCCTCTACAACTTGCACATCTAAAGCCGCCATGCGTCCATAAGATGTCGCATTTATGTAGTCTTCAACGGTATCACTTGTATCATTAGAAACTAAAAAGAATAGCGTACGTGAGGGTCAACTCCAACATGAGCTCAGTGAGTGAACAAAATAATGCGCAACCATATGCATGCATTCAATTCATAGCTTTGGGTCTGGTCTAAGTTTGCAATGTGCTATGGTAAGGATAGGTGGCCACCATACCTCCATGCATGAGAGTGTGAGTACGCCCAACGGATCACACACCGCTGTCGCCCCACATCACCTACTACAGAATAAAGATAGAGCTAGAGATCTCGGATCAAACACCGCCAGAACTTCCCCTGATACCCTACTCGTACCAATATGTATGCTCATAAAGGTGAAGGCTTGCAAACTGGGTTCGTGACTAACCAATCCTAGATGTCATCAAAGGTTTGTATCCAAGGTCTTACCTCAGCATCCCTCAATACGCCCATAGAGATAGAGCTAAGGTTCCCTGGCAGAGCTTACAGCCACACATGCATACAACTCCCCTGATACCCTACAACGTACTAGTTCCATTAAGGTAATAGCAACACGACGATGTCAATGCGAAAAACTGAATAGAGATAGACCCAGATCACACACCGTCAATACCCCCTGATACTCTACCCAATCCAACACATCGAGCTCACACATAAGCACATGCCTATTCCTATCATTATCATCATAACAATATAAAGAATAAAATAATTAAATATGCATAAATAGGAATAGCAGTTATTGGATGATATATTATATGCACAATCAATATAGCATAACAACATACAGATCATGGCATCAGTCACATTAACAAAAAATAAATGGTAGCTTGTTATTAACCAATTAGTTTAGGTCTTGTTCCCTCACTTATGATTGATGTTTATTCCTCTTCCAAGCTTTAGAAATTACTTTGAACTAGTTGGAAACCTAAACAATTTTTGAATTTATATTAGGGTTTGATTTCATTGAGTTATAGTAGTCGAAATCCAAACTATGGCTGCTGACAATTAACTGGTGGACATTGACTAGTCGTGCATCATGCAACCAGAGAATTCCTGGCAACTTTTTGAGAGTTACTGGTCGACTCACTGGTTTCACATATAGTCAAGTAGTGATGCGAACACACAAACTCTGGTCAGGTTATTTTCCAATCCGAATTCCCTTTTGAGCCAACATCTTGGCTCATCAATGGGGTTCATCCTAGAGTCATTCTATGGCCATTACACATTGTTTAAATCCTTCCATTAACACCCTAATATTTGTAATAAATTTATATTAGAATCATCGTTGATATTAGATCTAATCTGACATAGGTTTAGATCTGATCTTTCCTTGCATCAGGGTCTCTAATCTACCATTTTACTGTAACCTATCCTTCTATAGAGTCAAGGTACTTACCGTTGATATTCGCTATGGTAGGTTGAAGTTCCAATGACAACTCCTCTGTCTACAACTCCTTTCTCCTTCCTTCAAGCTTTCTTTCTCTCTAAGTCTCCTTCTCCTTCTCCCCTCGCTCCTTCTCTTAGTTCTAGGGTTTGGGAATAAGCAAAAGAGTAAAATAGAGTAGAGGGATGTCCTCTGTTTAGAGAAAAAGTCTCCATATAGAGTCCTCTCTCAATTAGGAGAGAGTCCTCTTCAAATTAGGAAAGTCTCCTAAACATGGAGCCGGTTTTAGGTTTGATTGATCGACTCACTGATCTCATAATCTGTTGACCACACAAACTAAAACAGTTGACCACACATTGATTGGTCTATTCATTGGTCTTGACCATATAAACCAGAACAATCAACCACACAAACTAAATTTGACTGGTTTGATTGTTTTGACTATTTGCTTACCTAGCCTTGTGGTTTTTTTCATACATTTGGTTCATTTCTGCCGATTTCAATTAGAAGACTGGTCACGACACGAGAACGTAAGGTTAGACCGGGATTGTGATGTGCAGGTCTTACACCTCTTGTCCTTTGCTGCTTTTCTAGCCAACCTATCAGCAATTGTGTTTGTCTCACGGAAACAATGAGTGAACCTAAGTTGCTAGTCATCGAGAGAAGCAGAGATCCCCATCCACTCCTACATGTAAATCCATGGCAAATTACTAGTGAGCAAAGTAGACACCGTTGAGGATGAATTTGACTCCACCCAAATTTTTTTTAACCCTGTGAAGACACTCCTCAGCGCCGCACCATAATTGTTGTCAATACCAATAGAATCCGGATAAGCGTACAGAACCCTTCCTCGCTCTAGTCTTATAACTTCTCCTAAACCTGACTGACCAGGATTGCCCAAGCTACTCCCATCAGTATTCACCTTACACCAACCCGGTGGAGGCAACTTCCGTCAAACTTCCACTAGACCAGAAGCAACACCACTTTTCGTAACCAAACCAAGCATTCTCACTATCTGCAACTTCTCTAAAGACTATATCCTTATACCCTTGCTTTACGATTCCCCAAATTGAAAATCTGAAGTGGATCGGCCACGATGCAAAGCTTGATTCCTAGCATACCAAATTGCATTAAGAGATACAATTAAACATCTCGATTAAATATGTCTCAACGCCACACTTTTGACTTTCCTTCTCCACCAAATCAAAAGCTCATTTGTATTCTGGATACCTTAAACTAAGGTAAAGTCATAGCTTCGAGGAACTATTGTTTACTTTCCCTAAAGCCAAGGCTTTGTCAAATGACAAGCCTCCAAGGTTTTGGGGAAGAATGAATCTCCTATAAGGGCTCGGGGCAACACCCCTTCCCGAATCCAATGATAAATTGAAAAACCATGCATGTAATGATAAATAATTGGTAAAAAAAAGTTAGAAAATGATACTTAAGTTTATTATGCTCCACAATGACAAAAGCTTGAAAAGTAAGACCCTCAGCTTAGGGTAAGCTAACTTAGTCGCTTACTCCATTGGAAAGGATTGACCACAAAATGGTTGGAAAAGGGTGAGCTAGGTGTCCTAAAACTTAGGCCCAGACTCCAAAGGGATTTGATAAAAAAAATCAAGTAGTATGTTAGAGCTAAATCAAGGAAAGTTTGAAGTCAGAACTTGAATTGATACTGAAACTGAAGAAATAATCCTTTGTTTCTAGAGAAACTGGAAAGGTGTGTGCAGTGCCATGGTGTATTTACCACGGCTCAGCATTTATACATTGTGAGGCCACACTCAAAAAGCAGGGCGCTCATGGCAAGTATACATCAATCAATTAATCAATCAATCAATCAAATGGCAACACGAGCGTTTCCGCACAAGAATGCCACGCCGTGAACCTATGACACAAGGCCTTGCATAAAAGAATGTGGTGCCATAGGGCTGTTACACATCAATCAGTCATTCTAATGTAATAGAAGGCTGCGGCACCAGACACATGTATGTAGCATCGTGTTATCTTAACATGGACCCATGGCACTCTACTGTGGGGTCACGTTTGAAATAAAATGACTATTTTTTAGCAAAACTAATTTTTATTGTTAAAAAAAGGTGAATATGGTCAATCCTTCCATTCAAAGATAGTCCAAGAGTAGTATTCCCACGAAGTTATCACTGCAAAGGGGAAGTGTAGAAAAATTTGGTGTCTACAGAATGCCTACTTTGATTGAGGTACGTGTAGATGAAAGTCAAAGAAACTAACCACTATTTGGCCACCAAAGCACAATACATTGCCGTCACGATGCTTAAGAATAAGGGATACATCTCTTGAGGGAGGAGATTATGCACTAAACTAAACATTTAATACTAGATTAAATCAACCAGATTAAGCATGTGTCAGGTCAATTATTTGAGCATGTAGACAGGAATCAAACCCAATAGTAAAACAAACCATTAAGTGCTACGTTGGCCAATGCAAGTAATTAACAAGTCTAACATTTAAAGAAATGATCTTGAACCTCTAGTATAAACACTAGACCAACCTAGAATTCAATCGTTAGAGATAATTCAATATGATTCAACCAAGTTCATATCAAGGTCATATATACGGATAAAGGCAACAAAATAGGTAAGACCCTCATCTTAATTGAACCAACACGACATAACAAGAAATTAGGTGAAATGGATGTTGTTTACATAGAAAAATTAAGACATAGAGTCAACCCAAAGCTATCATACTTGTCACACCCCAATTCTGCACCATTCAGAACGGTGTGATGAACCGCTAATAAACCAACGGTTCAACCAGGATCTCTAATAGGTGGTATCCATTAAAAATAAAATCATGCACATCCGCAACCATAATCAGAATAAATACACAATAGCGGAAGTCTTATAGTAAATGAACTGAGAACTCTAAATGTAATAATCATAATTAAAATATCAAGTTATTGTTGTATCAACTGAGACATAAATAAATAAAATATCAATTACATCCTTTTATAAATCCAAATAAAATTCTAATAGAATACGCATGAGTTGCACTCGCATGAGGGGTCATGCGTATCCTCTAAGTCTTCAACTTTTATCGCAGCAACACGCGCATACACCGGAGCATTCATATAATCTTCAACTGTAGTACCTGCATCATCAACTAAAAATATTCGACGTCGAGAGGGTGAGCACACATCATGGCTCAGTGAGCAAACAAAACAATGCAACATACATATGCATGCATTCAATTCATATCTTTGGTCTGGTAAATAAGTTTGTAAAGTGCTATAGAAAGGATAGGTGGCCAAAGGTCACGTACGCCGCACCTCTATACACGAGTGTGTGAAGCCGCCCAAAGGTAACGTTTATTATCGACCCACATGCACCCACCATAGATAATGTACATGCAAAGGTCACGTTTATTGCTGTACCCGTTGCCCATACCAACACGTAAGCCCCTACTGGCGAGGGCTCGCAAATTGGGCTCGCAACTAACCAATCCTAATGCCAATCAGTGTATCCAAGGCCTCACCCCAGTATCCCTCAATACGTCCCTAGGGATAGGGCTAAGACCCCCCCGGTAGAGTCAGAGACTACACGGTCCGAGACTACCTCCCCTCATACCCTAGGACGTAATAGTTCTGCTAAGATAATGGCGATACGATGATGTCAGTAGATAAGACTTGAGTTAGAGATAGAGCTAGAGTGCTGAGGCCCCGCCTATGACGCCTCCCCCTGATACTCGCTCGCATCAAGCACACCAACCACACACATTCATCACATACCTATTTCCATCATCATCATTATCATCATGTTATAAACAATAATTTAAATATGCATGAACAGTAATAATAGAAATATTGGATGACATGTTGAATGCACATAACAAGCATACACGCATAGAATCAATCATGGCATTGGACTCAAAATAAAATAGTTTATTGTTAACCAATTAGTTTAGGTCTTGTTCCCTCACCTTTACTTGATCGTAGGTCCTCTTTCAAGCTTTAAGAATCAACTATATATCGATATTATATCACTAGAAGACCTAATCAAGTCGATAGAATTTAATTAGAATTAATTCGGACTTTAAAAAGCATGCTGTTAACTGGGGGTCGATGTCAGCGGTTCATTCATATTTAAATTATTAGTTGTCACACCCCAATTCTGCACCATTCAGAACGGTGTGATGAACTGCTAATAAATCAACGGTTCAACCAGGATCTTTAATAGGAGGTATCCATTAAAAATAAAACCATGCACATCCACCATCATAATCAGAATAAATACACAATAGCGAAAGTCTTATAGTAAATGAACTGAGAACTCTAAATGTAATAATCATAATTAAAATATTAAGTTATTGTTGTATCAACTGATACATAAATAAATAAAATATCAATTACATCATTTTATAAATTGAAATAAAATTCTAATAAAATACGCATGAGTTGCACTCGCATGAGGGGTCATGCGTATCCTCTAAGTCTTCAACTTCCATCGCAGCAACACGCACATACATCGGAGCATTTATATAATCTGCAACTGTAGTACCTGCATCATCAACTAAAAATATTCGATGTCGAGAGGGTGAGCACATATCATGGCTCAGTGAGCAAACAAAAAAATGCAACATACATATGCATGCATTCAATTCATATCTTTGGTCTGGTAAATAAGTTTGTAATGTGCTATAGAAAGGATAGGTGGCCAAAGGTCACGTACGCCGCACCTCTATACACGAGTGTGTGAAGCCGCCCAAAGGTAACGTTTATTATCGACCCACATGCACCCACCATAGATAATGTACATGCAAAGGTCACGTTTATTGCTATACCCGTTGCCCATACCAACACGTAAGCCCCTTCTGGCGAGGGCTCGCAAATTGGGCTCGCAACTAACCAATCCTAATGCCAATCAGTGTATCCAAGGCCTCACCCTAGCATCCCTCAATACGTCCCTAGGGATAGGGTCAGAGACTACACGGTCCGAGACCACCTCTCCTCATACCCTACGACGTAATAGTTCTGCTAAGGTAATGGCGATACGATGATGTCAGTGGAAAGACTTGAGTTAGAGATAGAGCTAGAGTGTTGAGGCCCCGCCTATGACACCTCCCCCTGATACTCGCTCGCATCAAGCATACCAACCACACACATACATCCACATGCCTATTCCTATCATCATCATCATCATGATTTTATAAACAATAATTTAAATATGCATGAACAGTAATAATAGAAATATTGGATGACATGTTGAATGCACATAACAAGCATACGTGCATAGAATCAATCATGGCATTGGACTCAAAATAAAATAGTATATTATTAACCAATTACTTTAGGTCTTGTTCCCTCACCTTTACTTGATCGTAGGTCCTCTTTCAAGCTTTAAGAATCAACTATATATTGATATTATATCACTAGAAGACCTAATCAAGTCGGTAGAATTTAATTAGAATTAATTTAGACTTTAAAAAGCATGCTGTTAACTGGGGGTCGATGCCAAGGTCGGATGTTCCATCGACCCTAGGTGCGACTACCCACAGTCTGGACTTCCCGAACACTGGGAGTCGATTATTAGGGTATGGTAGGGTCGATTGGCCATCGACCCCCGTGCGACGACCCCCTGTGGGTTTCGTCAAATTTTCATCCTTCAGTCCATTCCTTCGTGTTTGGGGTCCTATGGCTTGCTTCTGAAATCCATTCCACACATGTTCTATGGTCTAGAACTGTAGTTCATTCACCTATATGGTTTTTATGATTTCCCCCATGATTTTCCATGAAAACCTACCATGGATGGATGATTTGGGTTTCTCCTAGATCATTCACTCTTCACTATCCATTCTAAGGTCTGTAGAATTACATGGAGATAGTACCCATACCTGAGAATTAGGCTTGTCTCTCTGAAGCCTTCTCTTTGATCTTCTTCTCCACTTTCCTTCTCTTCTCTTTCTTTTTTCCTTCTCTTCTCTTTCTCTCAATCCAATTAAAGTTCTAAAAGGAGTGAAAGAGGCTTAGGGACATTCTATTTATAGAGTAGAAACTCCAAAAATAAGTCCCATTGAGATTAGGAAAGAATCCCATTGAAATTTGGAAAGTTTCCAAATCACGGTTTCTGTCGGCAGACTGGGGGTCGATGAGGGGGTCGGAGATCCCGTCGACCCCTGGTTCTAAAATTTCTGACCCCCGGTTAAAAACTCCGGGTCTGACTTTTATACTGGGGGGGTCTGACCCTACCTTGCTGGGTATGCGATCCTCCCGCTATTTTTAGTGTTTTGGGTCAGTTTAATACCTGGGATCGTGATCTCCCTTACGCACTTGATCCATTTGGCTCGACCATGATGGGTAGACCTGGTTCAAGGTGGTAAGACCGGGTTAGTTCGATACGGGTCTTACAACTCCCCCCTACTTATAAAAATTTCATCCTCGAAATTGTACATACCTTCTGAGTCAAATAAATGAGGATATTTCCTTCGCATAGCATTCTCTTCTTCCCATGTGATTTCTTCCATATCTCTACTTCTCCAGGTGACCTTAACATAATAGATATCACGGTTGCGTAGTCGTTGAACCTTCTGACTAGTGATTTCAGTTGGTGCTACTTCGAATGTCAAATCTTCTGTCAAATCAGGTAAGTCTACTGTCAAAACGTGTGTTGGATCCTTGACATACTTCTTCAATAGGGAAATGTGAAATACGTCATGCACACTTGACATAGATGGTGGTAGTGCTAACTGGTAAGCCACTTTCGCACGCATAGCTAGAATTTCATATGGCCCGACATACCTCGGACTTAATTTCCCTTTCTGTCCGAACCTTTTCAATCCTCGCATAGGCGGCACTTTTAAGAATACTTTATCACCCACGATGAATTCAAGGTCTCGGCGTCGAGTATCTGCATATTGCTTCTGACGATTTTGAGCTGTTCTCACTCTTTCTTTGATAATGTCAACCACTCGACAAGTCTCTTCAACAAATTCCGATCCAACAATAGTACGTTTCCCAACTTCATTCCAAAACAAAGGAGTTCGACACTTTCTGCCATACAGTGCTTCATAGGGTAACATCTGTATAGTAGCCTGATAGCTATTATTATAAGTGAACTCAATCAGTGGTAACTTTTCATCCCATGATCCTTTAAAGTCAATTACACATGCTCAAAGCATATCTTCTAGAATCTGAATTGTACGCTCTGACTGTCCATCTGTCTGTGGATGGAATGTAGTACTAAACTTCAATGTTGTACCCATAGCCTTTTACAATCCTTCCCAAAACATTGAAGTAAATCGTGAATCTCTATCGGACACAATGCTTTCAGGTACACCATGTAATTGCACAATATTATCCACATACAGCTTAGTTAACCTCTCCAATGTATATTGAGGTCGTATAGGCATAAAGCGAGCTGTTTTAGTCAGGCAGTCTACAATCATCCAAACTGCATCAACTACTCGAGGAGTCAATGGTAATCCTGTGACGAAGTCCATAGTGATGCAGTCCCATTTCCATGCTGGTTCCGGTAACGGCTGTAACAGTCCGGCTGGTCTTTGTCGTTCAGCCTTTACTTTTTGACAATTTAGGCATTGAGACACGAACTTAGCTACATCTTCTTTCATTCCTCTGCACCAATATAATTTCTTTAGATCATGATACATTTTTGTACTTCCAGGATGTATCGAATAGATGGTGGTATGAGCTTCTTTCATCAATCGGTGTCTAATGTCCAATCTTTCTGTTTCGGGTACACATATTCTTCCTTTGTACTTCAGTACTTTTCCTTCGTCCAAGGTAAACTCAGGGTTAGTTCTACCTTTTTCGATGTCCTCTTGTACCGTTCTTAGGTAAGGGTCTGATTTGATAGCTGTCTTCACTTCATCGACTATATCCGGTATAATCTTCAATGCGGCGAACATATTTGAAAATCGATGAATAAACCCTTGGTTGGCTGATCCATCTGGTGCATCTATCACAAACTGCTCATTACCGTGTTTGAATACCTTTTTGGTAGTACACATTGCGGCAGTTGTGCTAACCTCTCCCTAAGATTTTATCATTAGCCTTTCTACTCAACGCATCGGCTACTACATTAGCTTTCCCTGGATGATACTGGATATCACAATCATAGTCTTTCAATAGTTTCAGTCATCTTCTTTGTCTCATATTCAGCTCTTCTGATTAAATAGATAAGTAAGATTTTTATGGTCTGATTTAATCTGAAACTTCTCCCCGTATAGATAATGTCTCCATATTTTGACAGCATGTACTACTGCTGCTAGTTCCAAATCATGTGTAGGATAGTTCTTCTCATGTGTCTTCAGTTGTCTTGAGGCATAAGCAATTACTTGTTCTCCTTGCATGAGTACACATCCTAATCCCAGTCCTGACGCATCGGTGTACAAGATAAATGGTTGTCCTGGAATCGGGATGGTCAAGATTAGAGCTGCTATCAATCTAGCCTTCAAGGTTTGGAAACTCTTCTCGCATTTGTCCGTCCAAACAAACTTCTCACCCTTCTTAGTCAAACTGGTAAGAGTTACGACAATTCGGGAATAGTTTTCCACAAATCGTCGATAATATCCAGCTAGACCCAGAAAACTTCTAATTTCTGCAACGCTTTTCGGTGCTTCCCACTTTACAATAGCCTCGATCTTGCTGGGATCCGCTTTAATTCCTTTAGCGGATACTATATGGCCTAGAAATGCGACTTCCTTTAGCCAAAACTCACACTTTGTAAATTTGGCGTAGAGCTTTTCCTTCTGTAGTCGCTGCAGAGTGGCGTTTAGATTCTTAACATGCGTTTCCTCGTCCTTGGAGTAGACTAATATATCATCAATGAATACAATAATCGACGTATCCAACATGTCGTGGAAAACCCGGTTCATAAGTTCCATAAAGGTTGCTGGTGCATTTGTCAATCCAAAAGACATGACCAAAAATTCATAATGTCCATATCTGGTCCTGAATGCTGTCTTGGGGATATCACCATCCTTAATCTTCAGCTGATGGTAGCCTGATCGAAGATCAATCTTTGAGAACACTTTGGCACCTTACAACTGATCGAACAGGTCATCGATCCGAGGCAATGGATACCGATTCTTGATTGTCAATTTATTCAGTTCTCGGTAGTCTATACATAAGCGAACGCTACGGTCCTTTTTCCTCACGAATAATACTGGCGCTCCCCATGGTGATATGTTAGGGTGAATGTAACCCTTGTCCAATAGTTCTTATAGTTGTACTTTCAATTCCTTCAGTTCAGTAGGAGCCATTCTATAAGGTGCTTTCGATACTGGTGTGGCTCCAGGCCAATTGTAGTGGAGTAGCTTAAAGAGGAAGAAAGAAAGAAAAAAAATACAAGTATTGAAAGCTATTCTGGGTCTTGGTTACTAGTATGTTACAAAGGGTTCACCCTAAGGAGAGATATGTTTGGAAGATATAACAAGATTTCCTAATTGAGATGTAACCTTAGTGTTTTAATCATATGAGGTAGCAAAGTTCAAGTGTGGGGGTTTCTATGTTTTCTTGTTCCCAAGTTGAGTGTCTTGACTAATAAGATGTGTGTGTGCTCTCTTTCCTTAATACAAAAATTAAAGTTCGAAATTTTTATATGAATTTTGTGTGTTTATTCTCTGAAAATACTCACGAGACACCACTCGTCCACTAGGGGTGACCTAGGGGTTTAAAGGCTTGTTGCATGTGTTAAGTGCAATCGTGATTCCTACGAAAGTGAGTTAGGATTTTATTTTATTTTTATATTTTTCTTTGCTCGAGACTAGAAAAGCTTAAGTGTGGGGGAATTTGATGAACACATTTTATGTGTGAATTTAGGGCATAAAATGTGTATCTCTTATTCTATTTATGATGCTTTTCAGGTAGTTAATGTTGATTTTATCTTTATTGGGTGTAGGTGAAAGAATGGAGAAATTTGAGCTTGAAAAGATCATTTTATGAATTTTTGGTGATCCTGTCCAGATAACTCACCTAGTCAACTCAGCAGCCAGGCATAAGATGAATTTTATGAGGAGAGTCACGAATTTTGTGTATAAGATCAGCCTTGGACCAAGTCAAAGAGTAGCCCAATCTCATGTGAAAGATTCTATTCTCTTGAGAAAATATTCTTTAGTTATTTGGAATCAAATTTATAAGATTGGCATGGCATGGAAGAATGGAAAGCTCCAATCGATTATGAAAGTTTTCAAGAAGAGAAAATGATGTTAAAGATATGATGAGTTGGTGCATGATTTTTTCTACTCAAGAATTGTCCACATACAATGAACCTACAAGATTGGAATTTGATTACCAAAATTATCTCCACAAAATCTCTTGAAATCCAATTGTAAAGATTGATTGTGATCTTTACTCACTTGTATATATATGTGATGCTTAGCAGTAGAAAAACCATCCAAGAATTCTGTTATGAGTTTTTTTTTTAGTTTTGAGAATTTATGAGAGAGTTTGAGATTCTTAGTTTTTTCTATTCAAGTTGTGTTCTTCTTGTTTAAGTTTATTTTTATTTATTTATTTTTTTAAGTTTTAATTTTAGATATAGAATTCTGTAGTAGGATAGATAAATATAGGTTGTACTCCATTACTAATTTAATTTAGGGGAGAAGACTCCTTTTGTAATCGTTTGCACGTCGCCTTAGAGTGACAACAAGACAATGAGCAACGACAGAGAAATCACGAGATAAGTTTTTCTTACATTCTTTTACTTTTAATTTTGTTCCTTTCTTGTAATAGATCTGTATTACTTTATGGTTAGTGGTTTCATAAATTTTCGTACCGTTATGAATGGTTATCATTGTTTTTATTGCTTGATTAATTTTTATTTGAAGTGATTAGGGTGTTAATTCAATCAAATCCCTTTGGTACGCTTTGCCTTATTTGAGTTAGGATAATAGCGATTCCTCCTTGAGATCGACCCATTACTGCACGATACCGTGCACTTGCGGTTACATACATATTTAATTTACATCACCGTCCCACATGCACCCACTATGGAATAGAGATAGCTAAAGTGTCTGGATTAAACACCGCCAACACTTCCCCTGATGCCCTACCCATACCAACATGTAAGTCCCTGTTGGCAAGGGCTTGCAAACTAGGCTCGCAACTAACCAATCCTAATGCCAAATAGTATATCCAAGGCCTCACCCCAGTATCCCTCAATACGTCCATAGAGATAGAGCTAAGGCGCCCCCGACAGAGTCAGAGACCACACGGTCCTTGACCACCTCCCCTGATGCCCTACGACGTAATAGTTTTGCTAAGATAATGGCGATACGACGATGTTAGTGGGCAAGACTTGAGTAGAGATAGAGCTAGAGTCTGGTAATGAGGTCAATGACCACCATGCGACGTCCTCTCCCTGATGCTCCACTAGTATCCAACACACCAACCACACACATACATTCATATGTCTATTCCTAGCATCATCATCATCATCATGTTATAAATAAATAAAATTAAATATGCATGAACAGTAATAGCAGGAATATTGGACGACATGTGGGATGCACATTACAAGCATACAAGCATAGAATCAGTCATGGCATTAGACTCAATAAAGTAAACATTTTATTATTATCCAATTAGTTTAGGTCTTGCTCCCTCACCTTTGATCGATGTTTGTTTCTCTCTTCGATCCTCTCTCAAGCTTTTGGAAGTCACTTTGAATCTATTAGGATCCTAAACAATTAATGTATGTAAGTTAAGGTTCAAGTTTACCAAGTTACAGTAGTCAAACCTTGTTTGGTCTTAAAATATGCTTGCTGTTTTCCTTCGATCGATGCTATGGTCGATGCTATGGTTGCAATATATGCCGCCGTAGGACCTAAGATCGATACCCTATGGTCGCATTACATGCGACCGTAGCCACGACCGTATGTTTCCTAAATTCTTTCCGAATGACTGTGGTCGATACTTTCTCATCCTATGGTCGACCATAGCTGCGACCATACGTAGTTTGGTTGATTTTTACTTCTCACATGAGTTCCTTCTCTTGGATCATCAATGGGGGTCTTCCCTAATGATCATTCTAAGGCCAATATTCTTAATTTATCCCTCATCCATTAACCCTAGTCTATTCTCTATGGTTTTACTTAGAAATTCCATTATCAAAATCGTTACATTAGATTCAACACATCAACTTGATGGAAATGAACCTATCCTATCTAATCTATCGTATAGAGTCAAGCCCATACCTTAAGCTTGTTGTAGAATGATAGAACTCTTCTCTGCAATCCTTCCTCTCAGCCTTCTTCTTCAAATCTCCTTCTCCTTCTCTTCCTCTCTCTCTTTCTCTCTTAGGTTTAGAGTTTCAATTGGGTTCTAAAAGAGTGAGAGAGGCTAAGGAACGTCCCTTATATAGAGGAAAAACCTCCATATAGAGTCCTCTTTCAATTAGGAAAGAGTCCTCCTCAAATTAGGAAAGTTTCCTAAACACAGATTTGGTTTTGGGTTCCTACGGTCTATCATACGGTCGCATAAACCGTCGACTGTAAAACCAAAACATGCGACCATAGCACCTACGGTCTCACTACGGTCGACCATAGGTGCGACCGTAGCCCCCAAACATGCCACCATAGGTCCAAAATTCACTGGTTTTTAATTTTTGACTGTTTGCTTCCATAAAAATTTAACCAATCAACCACAACAACTAAATTTGACTTGTGACTTACCTCATCTTTTCGTTTCTTCATATAATTGGTTTATTTGAGCCGATTATGATGGGAAGACCGGTCTCCACCACCCTTAATAGAAATTTTGTCCTCAAAATTTATACGTACGGATCTCACAACTTCCTCACCCTCAAAAGAAATTTCGATGTACCTTTAGAGTCGAATAGGTGGGAATACTATTTCCGCAATGCATTTTCCTCTTCCCATGTGATCTCTTTCACATCTTAGCTTTACGAGGTTACCTTCATATAATAAATATCTTGGCTCCAGAGATGTTGTACCTTTCCACTGGTGATCTAGGCTAGTACCACTTCAAAATTTAAGTCTTCTATCAAATCCAATGGATATGCAGTCAATACATGTGATGGATCTTCAACGTACTTCTTCATTAAAGACACGCAAAATACATCATGCACACTAGACATGGACAACGGTAACGCTAGTTGATATGCAATTTTTTCTACATCTCTCCAAAATTTTTATAAGGTCCAAAACATATATAAGATACAACTTTTCCTTCTTGTCAAATCCTTTCAAACCATACATACGTGATATCTTCAAGAACACTTTGTCACTTATGGTGAACTCGAGGTCTTGGTGTCTCTTCTGACAAACTTGAACTATCTTGGCCCTTTTCTTTGATCTTGTCTTCCACTCGACAAGTTTCTTCAATAGACTCAGGTCTTACAATTCCTTATTCTTCGACTTCGTTCCAAAATAAAGGAATTCGACATTTCTACCACACCATGCTTCATAGGTGACATCTACATGGTAGCTTGGTAGCAAATTCAATCTGGGGTAACTTCTCAACTCAAGCTCCTTGAAATCAATTTCACAAGCTCGAGGCATATCTCTTAGGATTTGTATAGTCCGCTCCAACTGTCTGTCGGTTTAAGGTAAAATGCGGTACTAAACTTCAACTTCGTTCCCATTGTTTTCTGTAGATCCTCCCAAAACTTTGAGATAAAGCATGATCCTCTGACCGACACTATGCTCTCAAGAATACCATTCAATCTGGCAATATTATCCATATATAACTTAGTTAGCCGCTCCAAAGCACACCGAGGTCGTATAGCAATGGAATGAGCTATCTTCATAACGTGATCAACAATCACCCAAACTGCATCAATCGATCTGGGAGTTAGTGGCAAATCAGTGACATAGTTCATTGTAATGCAGTCACTTCCAGACTGGCTCTGATAGTGGTTGTAGTAAGCCATGTTGGTCTTTGTCTTTCAGCCTTTACTTGCTGATAATTCAGTCAATGAAACATGCATCTAACCACAACTACTTCCATTCCCTTCCACCAAAATAATCTCTTCATATTTTGGTATATTTGTACTTCTAGGATGTACCCAATACGGAATAAAATGAGCTTTTAGCATTATCTTGTATCTATGATCAGTGTTTTTCACATTCAGGTATGCATAATCATCCTCTGTATCATATGACCTTTTTCACATCTGAAGTAAGTCAGGGTTTCCTTTCTTTAAATCTTCTTACACTGTTCTTAGATATGTATCTAATAGAATTGTTGTCTTTACTTTGTTCATCAATTCATAGACGATCTTTAATGCCAGAAGCACAGTCGAAGAACTTTTTCTCCTTAAGTTCATCCATAAGCTCTCGCTCAATTGGATCATTACGAGTTTCTATTATATGTTACTCTTCTTCCAAATCTGAATTTATTGCTGCAGAACACAAGGCAGCTATTGTACTAGGTCCTCCTTTTGTTTTCATTATTCCCCTTTTTACTCAAAGCTTCAGCTACCACATTAGCCTTGCTCGAGCGACACTGTGTATCATGGTCTTAATCCTTCAGGAGTTCCAACTATCTCCTTAGCTTCATGTTTAACTCTTTCTGGGTGAAGAGCTAAGTAAAACTCTCATAATCAGATTTAATATGAAATTCTTCTCCGCATAGATAATGTCTCCAAGTCTTGATTGCATGAATCACCACCGCTAACTCTAAGTTTTGAGTAAGGTAATTCTTTTCATGCTGTTTTAATTGTCTTGAAGCATATGCAATCACTTGTTCTTCTTGTATCAGGTACGCATCCTAGACCCAATCAGGAAGCATCGGTATGTAGGGTAAAAGGTTCCCTTGGTACCGAATGGTCAAGATGGGAGCTGATATTAGCCTTGCTTTAGAATCTAGAAACATTCTTCACACTTGTCAGTCTAAATAAACTCCTCTCCCTTCCTGGTTAGTTTGGTAAGAGGTATTGCGATCCTAGAGTAGTCCTCCATGAATCGTCTATAATAACCAGCTAAACCCAAGAACGTTAGATCTCTATAATGTTCTTTAGGTGTTTTTCACCATACGATTACTTCTATCTTAATAGGGTCCACCTTTAATCCCTTTTTATGATGCTATGTGTTCCAAGAAGATTACTTCGTTCAATCAAGTCTCATATTTCTTGGACTTGGCATAAAGCTTCTCCCTTCTCAACTGTTGTGAAGCTGTTCTAAAATTCTTTATAGGACTTACTTTGTCTTTGGAATAAACCAATATATAGTCTACAAAAACTATGACTGATGTGTCCTATACGTCATGGAATATTCGGTTCATAAGTTCTATAAAAGATGTAAGGGCATTGGTTAATCCAAACAACATAATCGAGGACTCATAATGCTCATTCTCGATTTAAAAAACTATCTTCAGAATATTGCTGTCCAAATTCTTTAGCTGATGATATCTTGACCAAAAATCAATCTTAGAAAATACCTTTGCTCCTTGCAACTGTTTAAACAAGTCATCGATTTGAGGTAGTGGATATCAGTTCTTGATTGTGAGTTTGTTCAATTCTCTGTAGTCTATACATAGCCGGACACTACCATCCTTCTTCACCAATAGCACTGGCACTCCCCGTGATGAAATACGTAGCTGATTAGGACCTTTGTCTAATAACTCCCATAGTTGAGTTTTCCATTCCTTCAACTCCGTAGAAGCTATAGGTGCCTTTGACACAGGTATCGTCCTTGGTAACAAGTCAATGATGAACTCGGTTACACGATCAGATGGTAACCTAGGTAAGTTTCCTAGAAACATATCAGGGAATTTATGCATTACATCAATATCTTCCATCTGTGGTGCTTCTTTAGTAGCATTTACCATAGATACCATATATCCAACTCCTTTCTTTTTCAAAGCATCTATTTGCCTTTCGTGTAGGTAGGATGAGCTTTCACTTCCTAAGCAATATGCTTCCAATAAAACTAAATTATGTGCCATCTTTGTTCTTAAATGGTAACCTCTTCTATGCACATAATTACTTGTAGAGTGTTGAGACAACCAGTCTAATCCCAAGATGACGTCGAAGTCTGCCATCTCAAGTCGATTAAGATTGCATCCAAATTCTATCCATCCATACGATTCGAAAATTATTCATAACACTCACCTAATACAACATCTAATATGAAAGGGCTTGAACTAGCAAAATTTGATTTAAAGGTCCTAATGAACACATCTTATCCCCGTTTATCTCTTAGTTTTTCAAAGACTATTGTTAATAATCTCATATCCTAAAAAGCTCATTAGGTTACATCTCTTTTATCACTGATGTTCTACCCTGATCTCTCTTTCGTATATCTCGAAAAGCATCTTCTGACTATTTACTCATTACATATCCCAAGTTTATCTATAAGCATTAGGGTATATGCTTATATTCTTATTAATTCCAATAAATTTACTTTTGGTCTTTACTCAGTCCTCTTATTCATTATTAGAAATAACTCAATAGTAACTATACCAATCCAACTACTATCAATGCCACGATTTTTGACTTCATGCTTTTGCAAATCTTCTGCCTTGTCAAAATTCATACCGATATAGCCATCTTTAATTTTGTCGAGCTCTATTTACTCCTTCTTTGGCTACCCATGGAAATTCTTACTTCTTGCTCATGCACTCTTTTAGAGACCATGACTTAAATCCATCCATTCTGAAATCTCAGAACAGATTCTCCTTACTTCATCTGAGGTTTTCTTGGTTATAGAATCTAATCTGAATTCAATCATCTTCCTCCAATAATTTTGTTATTAACTATGTATCTCTATCCACAGATGTCATGGAATATAAGAATCAAAATGTTTATCCAAAAGTAATTCATTTTCTTCTTTCGAATTCAGTATGACGAAGAACACTTGTTTTATCTAGTGAACCTAGGTTTAAAGGATCAGGAGTAAGTCTATGGTAATTCAACCGGCATCTAAAGGTTGTTAAGTTGCACGGTGGTCCAAATACATGGAAGTAGAGATTTTTTAGCTCTTAGCCTCATGGTTACAGGTTCTATTGAGTATATAATGCCGTTGGTCAAGGCACTACAAGAGTAAATCTGGAGAAGTTTTGGTACATCAATAAATCAGGTATAAATCGAAAAGATGTAGTTCAAAATGATTAAACATTTAAAGGTTCATTCGGTTCATATCTCTATTCATGGTGTCGACCATGGGAGTAGCTTAGATTGGTATAATCAGGACTAATTCTAAGGAAATAACATCTATAACTCCAATTGATAGGTTGAATCAAGAAGGTGTTCTGTTAAGGTATCAGAATTAGAATCAGGTATGTGCATCCTCTATAATCGTAAGAGTAAGTCAATAATGCACCGCATTCTATATACACCTGCCTAGATATATAGCGACAATAGATTTGATCATTCGCTGAAACGTTTGAGGCTTCATATTCAGAAAATATTCCTCAACCCTTGTCGGATCACTCTGCCATGATGCATCTATCCCATACATTGATGGCTGATAAGGGTAACCACTTTGATACACTGCTTGTTGTGCACCAAGCTTCTACACTGGGGTGTGCATTACTGGGACCTACGATATGATAGGCATTGTGTTACGACTAACATGTGCTGGGGGTACAGTGTTATTACCAACCGGTACCATACTTGAATTGACCCGAAGGTGTTGCTCTTGCATTTTGTCAGGCCAAGTTTATTACAATCGTAGCCAAGGCACTTGGTAGTCCAGGTAGATTGGCTGGAGTAGCCTGGTTGTTCACCTCCTTTGATTTGCTCCAATCTGATTATCATTATTTAGCATATGCTCAGATGAGTTTACTATCTGTTTTCAACCCAGATAGTGGTGGGGTCAAGTTGCAACCTCTTCTTAATGCTCAGCGGGCAATGGATCAGCGTGTGGTGGATCTTACTCTGAGTCTCCACATTACCTAGGAGCATAGCTTTATCTTCTTTTATAGTTACTCTCATTTTTGGTGTATGGCCATTGTTCTTCTATTTCTGTTGGATTTAGCCTGAGTTTTTTCCTTTACCTCGACAGGGATTTAGGCATTACTAGCCATTTTTCTTCTTTCTGTGTCATACATCGAGTTTCACTGTAAGACCCGTATCAATCTAACCCGGTCTTACCACCTTGAATCAGGTTTACCCATCATGATCGAGTCAAATGGACCAAGGGCGTGAAGGAGATCGAGATCCCAGGTATCAAATCGACCCAAAAACACATAAAATAGGGGAAGGGTCGCATACCCAGCTAAGCCGGGTCGGACCTCCCAAAACAGAAAGTCAGACCCTCGGTTTTGGAGGGAGGGTCGGACAGCTTAAGACCCTAGGGTCGACGGGATCATCGACCCTCCCATCGACCCTCGGATTCTGACGAATATGGATATTAGGAAATTTCTATATTTTTCGATTGGGATTCTTTCCAAATCTCAAAGGGACTTATTTAGGATGTTCCTACTCTATTTAAAGGACGTCCCTAAGCCACTTTCACTCCTTTCACAACCCTAATCGAATTGAGAGAAAGAGAGGAGAAGGAAAAGAGGAAGAAGAGAGGCAAGCAAGAGAACATAGCAAAAAGGAGAAGAGTTTCAAAGAAAAAGTAATCTTCTCAGGTATGGATACTAATTCCATGAGTTTCTACAGACCCTAGGTTAGTTATTGTTGAGAGTGTGATCTCGGAGAAAAACCCAAACTATCAACCTATGGTTAGGTTTCCATGGAAAACCATAGAAGAATGCGTGAAAGTTATCTAGGTGGGTTATACATGGTTTTAGACCATTGAATGAATGTAGAATGGAATGTAGGAGCAAGCCATAGGATCCCAAACACGAGGAATGGATTAAAAGAGGGAATTGGACCAAAGTGCACCAAGGGTTGCACCCAGGGTCGATAGACCATCCGACCCTAGGTATTACTGACCATCGACCCTCAGCATTCGGGAAGTCCAGAAAGAGGGAAGGGTCGATAGACCCATCGGCCCTAGCATCGACCCTACCTCCAACCCTCAGTTAACAGAGTAGTTTTTAAATTCTGAATAAATTCTAATGAAATTCTATCGACTTTGTTAGGGCTTCTAGCAATACAATAACACTGTAAAGGTGATTCTAAAGCTTGGAAAAGTATCTTATAACAAGCTAAGGTGAGGAACCTTAACCCCAAACTAAATTGGTTAATAATAAACTGTTTTCTGTTTCTTGAGTCCTATGCTATGGTTGATTCTATGCGAATATGTTTGTAATGTGCATACAACATGCCATCCAATATTTCTATTACTTGTTCATGCATATATACTTTATTGTTTATAACATGATGATGATGATGATGATAAGAATAGGCATGTGCTTGTATGTGTGTGGTTGATGTGCTTGATGCGAGCGAGTATCAGGGGAGGTGTGATGAGAACGTCAATAAACGTTAACCTTTGGCGGGTCTCAGCACTTTAGATCTATCTCTAACTCAAGTCTTGTGCATTAGCATCGTCGTATCGCCATTACTTTAGCAGAACTATTGTGTCGTAGAGTATCAGGGGAGGTGGTCTCGGTCCTTGTAGTCTCTGACTCTACCGGGGGGCCTTAGCTCTATCTCTATGGGCATTCTGAGGGATGCTGGAGTGAGGCCTTGGATACACTTTTTGGCATTAGGATTGGTTAGTTGCGAACCCAGTTTGCAGCCCTCGCTAACAGGGGCTTACGTGTTCGTATGACACTATATGGCAATAAACGTAACCTTTGTTGTATAATGTTCATGATTGGGTGCATGTGAGTTGACGATAAACATGATCTTCGGGTAACGTCACACACTCGTCTATAGAGGTGGAGTCAATAAACGCAACCTTTGGCTACCTAAACCTTTCTATTGCATATTGCAAACTTTAAAACCGGACCAAAGATATAAATTGACTTTTTGCATGCATATGTATTATTGCATTGTTTTGGCTACTCACTGAGCCGTGTTGTGTACTCACCCCTCGACGTCGAATATTTTTAGTTGATGATGCAGGTTATACCGTTGAAGACTATATGAATGCGTCTGCGTACGGGAACGTGGCAGCGATGGAAGCTGAAGCTGAAGTGGATACACACGACTCCTCTTGCGAGTGCAACTCGTGTGTATTTGATTAGATATTTTATAGGTTTCATATTTGGATTTATTATGACACCTGTATTTGGTATTTAAATATTTATGTCTCAGTTGAAAACAGAATAATTTGCTATTAAATTAAATGATATCATCTTAGTTTCTTAGTTCATGTTAATATAAGACTTCCGCTATTGTGTATTTATTTTGATTATGATTATGAATGTACGCGAGTTTGGATAACGCGGGGATAGCCTATTTGAGATCCTGATTGAACCGTTGGTTTATTAGCGGTTCATCACACCATTCTGAATAGTGCGGAATTGGGGTGTGACAACTTGGTATCAGTGCATCTCAGGCCTTGCCCGCCGACTAACATACATTCGAGACAATTGTGAACTGAGATAGGATAAACTAAAAGCTTTAATACAAACACATTGTCAGCACAAGTGATGATTGCGACCAAATTTAAAAAAAGAATAATGCATCTATAAAAGGGAAACAAGTTACATACAATGAGTGAGAGAAACAAAACGTATATACTTAACTAATGCAGAGTACAGTCCACTACCCGGACAGTTACTCTGTCGTACATGAAAATAAAGTACAATCAAGAAGCTGGAGGCGAAGGAGGAGGCAGGGCCTCACGGTCTCTGTCGTAGTCCTCAGCATAAACTATAGTCAACCAGGCTATCTGAGTCTGGGTCGTCTGTAGACTAGCTATGAGACCGGCTATCCTCTGATCAGTCGCACGCTGCACCTCTAGGAGCTCTCCCATCCGCGCGTCTGATGTGCGCTGAGCAGCCAACAGCTCATCCATCCTTAGATCAGATCTGCGCTGAGCATCCCTGATCTCCTGCAGCATCTCCATCATGGCTAAAGGTGGAAGTAAAGGATCAGCCAAATGGGAAGGACCAGCCTCAGGTGCAGGAGCCGCCGCAGAAAGAAGTACCAACTCCAGCCGCATGTGTAGGTGAAGGCGGTGGTATCGAGTCGACGTCCATATACATACGATCGTCATCGTCGACCGGATCCACACGAGCTCTAGCAGCAGCAGCAGTAGCCTCAGCATCAGCCATCTCGACCCGAGTGTGAGGGCGCACCATCGCGTTCCTCTCCTTATCACTAACCTCAGCATCTCGCAGCCCCATCTTGCAGATAGCCTCCCAATCTAGAGGCGACGAGAAGGTCTTCTCCTGGATCTTCTCATCTACCAGATCCACCCCCAGACGGGTCAGTAGTACTGTAATCATGCGTCCATAAGGTAATCTACCCTAATGACCGGACAATGTAGCACTAATCATCGTCCGCATGATGATGTATGGAAGGCAGACTGACTGTCGAGTGCATATACTGTAAATCAGAAACTGTGTCAGCTGAGACACCCTCTCATAGTGCCCACTCTGCGGGATCAGATTATGCTGGATAATCTTACAGAAGACCCGTGGAGCTGGATGCAGATAACAAGCTCTCATCTGCCAACGATCAGGGCCAGAGCAACGGTTGTCGATCTCTGCCCGCATCTCCATCTCAACAAACGTGGCTCTCCGTCTACGAGTACACCATGGGGCCATCATAGAGAATGCCCAATAGATCGGCCAGCTGCCGATAATCAAAGGAAATGTGCACCCCCTTGACGTAACTGGTGATGCGCAACTCCTGACCATGCTCAACGTCGTTGTAATTCCCCACCACCTGGAGATTACAATAGAACTGGCGCACCAAATCTGGACATGTGCACGCGTCGTATGTGATGATAGGGAGCCACCCCATATCACCAAATGCTCCCTCTACATTGAACAAGGCTAGCTCAGCCAAGTTCACCATGCGACCCCCTTCCACTTTCTTACGGGCTTAGTCAGCATACTGTGCCTCAGCTTCATTCGAACGGAAGCGAAGTGGATCACGCACTCTGGGTACTTTGGTACGAGCCATAGTATCTGCAAAACAAGAAAGAGAAAGGAAACAAGGAGTTAATAGGATAAAAAAAATCCAAAATATGATATAATAACGACGTAAGTTGACCATAAAGCCCATTCCTCATCATATAAGTAGGCATAAGGACTTACGAAGGTTTAAACATATCCAACGACCCACATGTAGTAGGAAATTTTAACTGACGATGTCCAATTTGAAGAAATTCAAGAAAAATCGAAATTTTTGACAAATTAGGGCAAAAAAAGAAAATTTCAAGTTTCTCGATAACCAACCGATGAAACTCAAAATTTTTTGAGGGCTTTCATTCCTCAAGACACCAATAACAAAAGCCCCCAATAAAAATTGAATTTTTACGGTTGGAAAAAGTTTAATTTGGAAAATATAAGTTAAACGTGCGAAAACCTAGAAATGGAAACCTAAAAACAGGTAAAAATGGGAAGACATACCAGTAGTGATGACGTGGACGTCGAAACCCGGAGTCAAACCGATCAAAAACGGTAGAGTAGCACTGTAGCAACTCACAGAGGAGAGACGAGTCGAAACTGGGGAGGAATAGTGAGAAATGACTCAAAATCGAATCTTAAAAATCTGATTTTTGGTCCGAGGGTCGGACAATTCGACTAGCACAATCAACCCTCGAATCGACCCTCCCATCGACCCTCGGCTCTCGGGAATCTGACAGAAAACTAAGGGTCGGAACTGAGGGTCGGATACCCATCGACCCTCGCATCGACCCTCAGCTCTCGGGAAGAACAGGTCATTCCCAGGGTCGAAAACTAAGGGTCGGACATACCAGCGACCCTCACCATCGACCCTGCATAGAAAAGACAGCATTTTTTTTTATAAAATGAGCTAGAATTGAAATTGATTATTGGTTAGCGTGCCTACATGAAATATAAATGACTTCTCACCTATTTTGATGATTTCTAAGGCACCACCAATTAGCGAAAGGAATTATGTCTGGACGTAGAGTAACCCGGCAGACCCGAAACGCAGTTCCACCACCACCACCAGTGGAGGAGACTAGTCAAGAGAATAACTATGCACCGAGAAATATAGAACCGGCAAACCCTACAAATCTGCCACCTCCACCACCAGAGCTGGCAACAGTGGTGATGAACCTAGCATAGCAGCTGCAGAAGATGCAACACGCACATGCTCAAATGCTGGTCGCCATGGGAATTATGTTCCAAGCCACTCAGGCCGCACCCATGCACACTGGACAAGCTAGTGCAGCCCTGGTGGGTAACCACCCAGCTCATCAGACCCCTCAACAACCGGCTGCACAGATTCCAGTGCAGGTACCGGAAGCAGCTCAAGGGAATTACCACAATCCACCCTATATGTTCGGGGCAAACCCCCAGAATCAGTCGGACCACTCCCGACTAGTGGAGAGATTTTTGAAGATGAAACCCAGAGAATTCAATGGCAAGCCGTCTGATCCATTGTGGCCAGCACACTGGATAGACAAGATGGAAAGAAACTTCCTCATGATGACTATTACAGAGGAAGAGAAAGTACTATGTGCCACCTTCATGCTCAAGGGCGACGCACACCATTGGTGGAAATCCACGAAGACATATTTACTGACCAAGCACGCCCTATTGACTTGGGCTACATATAAAGAAGCATTCTTCGAGAAATATTTTCCACGAAGCTGTAGAGATTCAATGGAGAAGGAGTTCCTGAGTCTTTATCAGGGACAGATGTCAGTGGATGCTTACCAACAGCGTTATGAAGAGCTATTTTTCTTTGCACCGGCGAGTATGCATGAAGAAGAAACAAAAACCCGTAGGTTCGTCACGGGACTAAGAGGAAGCATCAGAGAAAATGTTCTGGGCTTAGAGAAGAAAATTTACAACGAAGCTGTCCAGATTGCTCGAGTGATTGAATCGAGCCAGAAGGAGAGTTACCTTACTCAGAACAGAGGCATCAATAGACCAGCTGGAAACTCCTACAACGGAGGCAATAACAGGACGTATAAACCTTTCCGTCCTCAGAATTTTACTGCTGCAACCAAGATTACTCCAGCAGCTCAACCTCAGCCAAAGCCAAATTCTGAAGTCCTGAAGTGTTTTAACTGCAACCAACCAGGACATATGGCAAGGGAGTGCCCTAAGCCCAAGAAACTATTCCATCAGGGACGTGTATATGCTGTTACGTCCGAGGATGCGGCCGCATCACCCGATGTGGTCACAGGTATGACTGAAACTTTTAAAGTTGTAATTACATTGAATGAGCATGTAGACTAAGTAAAGATAAATCACAAGTATTGTACCTATAAATGGCGTACCCGCCAGAGTACTCTTCGATTTCAGAGCTACTCATTCATTTATATCTGTGTCATTTGGAAAGAAGACCAAATTACCCATCAAAATATTAGACTACAAATTACTTGTACGATCACCGATGGGGTTAGAAGTGGAACTAGAGAAAGGTTATGGACCATGTCCAGTTCTCATTGGAGAGAAGACTTTAGATGCAACCTTGATACAACTTGAGATGGCAGACTTTGATGTCATCTTAGGAATGGACTAGTTAGCTCAGCACTCTGCAAATCTATTATGCACCGAAAAGAAGCTAACGTTCAAAGACAAAGAAGGAGCAGAATTAAGTTTCTCGGGAACCAAACTTCCCCAGAGACGCAAGCTCATACTTTCAACATTAAAAGCTAAGAAGTGCCTTGACCAGGGAGCAGTCGGGTATCTAGTGTCAGTGGTCGACCTAACCAAGGAAGCACCACGAATGGAAGACCTTGACGTCGTGCGGGATTACCCTGATGTATTTTCGGAGGAACTACCCAGATTACCACCCGACCGGGCCACGGAATTTGTAATAGACCTGATACCTGGAGCCGCACCCGTATCAAAAGCACCTTATAAAATGGCTCCTACGGAACTGAAGGAACTGAAGGTGCAACTACAAGAATTGCTGGACAAGGGTTATATTCGATCCAATATATCTCAATGGGGTGCACCGGTGTTGTTCGTAAAGAAGAAGGATGGTAGCATTCGATTATGTATCGACTATCGAGAGTTGAATAAACTGACAATCAAGAATCGATATCCACTATCTCGGATCGATGACTTGTTCGATCAGTTACAAGGACAAAAGTATTTTCTAAGATCGATCTTCGATGAGGCTATCATCAGCTGAAGATTAAAGAAGGTGATATTTCGAAGACAACATTCAGGATCAGATACGGACATTATGAATTTTTGGTTATGTCTTTCGGATTAACTAATGCACCGGCAACGTTCATGGAACTTATGAACCAAGTTTTCCATGATATGCTGGATACGTTGGTTATAGTATTCATTGATGACATATTGGTATACTCCAAGGACAAGGAAACCCATATCAAGAACCTAAACGCAGCCCTACAACGTTTAAGAAAAGAGAAGCTATATGCCAAATTTTCAAAGTGCGAGTTTTGGCTAAGTGAAGTCGCTTTCCTAGGCCATGTAGTATCCGCTGAAGGAATCAAAGTGGATCCCAGCAAGATCGAGGCTATTGTAAAGTGGGAAGCGCCAAAGAGCATTTCAAAATCAGAAGTTTTCTGGGTGTAGCTGGTTATTATCGGAGATTCGTAGAAGACTATTCTCGGATTGCCGTACCTCTCACCAGTTTGACTAAGAAAGGTGAAAAGTTTGTGTGGACCGATAAATGTGAGAAAATTTCCAAACACTGAAGACCAGATTGATATCCGCTCCAATTTTGACTATTCCTATTCCAGGACAGACGTTTACCTTATACACCGATGCGTCGGGACTGGGATTGGGATGTGTGCTTATGCAAGGAGAGCAAGTGATTGCTTATGCTTCACGACAGTTAAAGGTACATGAGAAAAATTATCCCACTCATGATCTGGAGCTAGCAGCAGTAGTACATGCGGTCAAGATATGGAGACATTACTTATACGGAGAGAAATTTTAGATAAAGTCGGACCATAAAAGTCTTACTTATCTATTTAATCAGAAGGAGTTGAATATGAGACAACGAAGATGGCTGGAACTATTAAAAGACTATGATTGTGATATCCAGTATCATCCGGGAAAGGCGAACGTGGTAGCAGATGCATTGAGCAGAAAAGCAATGATCAAATCTCATGGAGAAGTCAGCACGACTGCAGCAATGTGTACTACCAGAATGGTATTCAATCATGGCAACGAGCAGTATGTGATAGATACAATCGATGAATCAGCTAACCAAAGGTTTATTCATCGGTTTTTAAAGATAGTCGCGGCATTAAAGATTATACCGGATATAGTGGATGAAGTGAAGACAGCTATCAAAGCAGATCCTTATCTGAGAACAGTACAAGAAGATATTGAGAAAGGTAGGACTAACCCTGAGTTCACCTTGGATGACGAGGAAGTACTGAGATACAAAGGAAGAATATGTGTACCTGAAACAGAAAGTATGGACATTAGACACCGACTGATGAAAGAAGCCCATACCACCATCTACTCGATACATCCTGGAAGTACAAAAATGTATCATGATCTAAAGAAATTATATTGGTGGAGGGGAATGAAAGTAGATATAGCTAAGTTCGTGTCTCAATGCTTAAATTGTCAGAATATAAAGGCTGAACGACAAAGACCCGCAGGATTGTTACAGCCATTACCGGAACCAGCATGGAAATGGGACTGCATCACTATGGACTTCGTCACGGGACTACCATTGACTCCTCGAGTAGTGGATGCAGTTTGGGTGATTGTGGACCGTCTGACCAAACAGCTCGCTTCATACCTATACGACCTCAGTATACACTGGAAAGGTTAGCGAAGCTGTATGTGGATAATATTGTTCGATTACATGGTGTTCCAGAAAGTATTGTGTCTGATAGAGATCCACGATTTACTTCCAAGTTTTGGGAAGGATTGCAAAAGGCTATGGGTACAACGTTGAAGTTCAGTACTGCATTCCACCCACAAACAGATGGACAGTCAGAACGTACAATCCAGATTCTAGAAGATATGCTACGAGCATGTGTAATTGATTTCAAGGGATCATGGGATGAGAGATTACCATTGATCGAGTTCACTTATAATAACAGCTATCAGGCTACTATACAGATGTCACCTTATGAAGTATTGTATGGCAGAAAGTGTCGAACTCCCTTGTTTTGGAATGAAGTTGGAGAACGTAGTATTGTAGGACCGGAATTTGTTGAAGAGACTTGTCGAGTGGTCGACATCATCAAGGAAAGAGTGAGAACAGCTCAGAACCGCCAGAAGCAATATGCGGATACTCGACGAAGGGATCTGGAGTTCGTCGTAGGTGATAAAGTATTTTTGAAGGTATCGCCTATGCGAGGATTGAAGAGGTTCAGACAGAAAGGGAAGCTAAGTCCAAGATATGTCGGGCCATATGAAATTCTAGCTAAGCGGGGAAAGGTGGCTTATCAGTTAGCACTACCACCATCTATGTCAAGCGTGCATGACGTATTTCACATTTCCTTATTGAAGAAGTATGTCAAGGATCCAACGCATGTTTTGATAGTGGATTTGCCGGAATTGACTGATGATTTGACATTTGAAGTAACACCAACAGAGATCACTAGTCGAAAGGTTCAACGTCTACGCAACAGAGATATCTACTATGTTAAGGTCACATGGAAAAGTAGAGACATGGAAGAGGTTACATGGGAAGAAGAAAATGCTATGAGAAAGCAATACCCTTACTTATTTGATTCAGAAGGTACATACAATTTCGAGGACAAAATTTTTATAAGTTGGGGGGAGTTGTAAGACCCGTGTCAATCTAACCCTGTCTTACCACCTTGAACCAAGTTTACCCATCATGGTCGAATCAAATGGACCAAGGGCGTGAAGGAGATCGAGATCCCAGGTATCAAATCGACCCAAAAACACTTAAAATAGGGGAAGGGTCGCATACCCAGCTAAGCAGGGTCGGACCTCCCAAAACAGAAAGTCAGACCCTCGATTTTGGAGGGAGGGTCGGACAGCTTAAGACCCTAGGGTCGACGGGATCATCGACCCTCCCATCGACCCTCGGATTCTGACGAATATGGAAATTAGAAAATTTCTATATTTTTCGATTGAGATTCTTTCCAAATATCAAAGAGACTTATTTAGGATGTTCCTACTCTATTTAAAGGACGTCCCTAAGCCACTTTCACTCCTTTCACAACCCTAATCGAATTGAGAGAAAGAGAGGAGAAGGAAAAGAGGAAGAAGAGAGGCAAGCAAGAGAACTTAGCAAAAAGGAGAAGAGTTTCAAAGAAAAGTAATCTTCTCAGGTATGGATACTAATTTCATGAGTTTCTACAGACCTTAGGTTAGTTATTGTTGAGAGTGTGATCTCAGAGAAAACCCAAACTATCAACCTATGGTTAGGTTTCCATGGAAAACCATAGAAGAATGCGTGAAAGCTATCTAGGTGGGTTATACATGGTTTTAGACCATTGAATGAATGTAGAATGGAATGTAAGAGCAAGCCATAGGATCCCAAACACGAGGAATGGATTAAAAGAGGGAATTGGACCAAAGTACACCAAGGGTCGCTCCCAGGGTCGATAGACCATCCGACCCTAGGTATTCCTGACCATCGACCCTCAACATTCGGGAAGTCCAGAAAGAGGGAAGGGTCGATAGACCCATCGACCCTAGCATCGACCCTACCTCCGACCCTCAGTTAACAGCGTAGTTTTTAAATTCTGAATAAATTCTAATTAAATTCTATCAACTTTGTTAGGGCTTCTAGCAATACAATAACACTGTAAAGGTGATTCTAAAGCTTGGAAAAGTATCTTATAGCAAGCTAAGGTGAGGAACCTTAACCCCAAACTAAATTGGTTAATAATAAACTGTTTTCTGTTTCTTGAGTCCTATGCTATGGTTGATTCTATGCGAATATGTTTGTAATGTGCATACAGCATGCTATCCAATATTTCTATTACTTGTTCATGCATATATACTTTATTGTTTATAACATGATGATGATGATGATGATAAGAATAGGCATGTGCTTGTATGTGTGTGGTTGATGTGTTTGATGCGAGCGAGTATCAGGGGAGGTGTGATGAGAACGTCAATAAACGTTAACCTTTGGCGGGTCTCAGCACTTTAGCTCTCTAACTCAAGTCTTGTGCATTAGCATCATCGTATCGCCATTACTTTAGCAGAACTATTGTGTCGTGGAGTATCAGGGGAGGTGGTCTCGGTCCTTGTAGTCTCTGACTCTACCGGGGAGCCTTAGCTCTATCTCTATGGGCATTCTGAGGGATGCTGGGGTGAGGCCTTAGATACATTTTTTGGCATTAGGATTGGTTAGTTGCGAGCCCAGTTTGCAGCCCTCGCTAACAGGGGCTTACGTGTTGGTATGGCACTATATGGCAATAAACGTAACCTTTGTTGTATAATGTTCATGATTGGGTGCATGTGAGTTGACGATAAACGTGATCTTTGGGTAACGTCACACACTCGTGTATAAAGGCGGAGTCAATAAACGTGACCTTTGGCTACCTAAACCTTTCTATTGCATACTGCAAATTTTAAAACCGGACCAAAGATATAAATTGACTTTTTGCATGCATATGTATTGTTGCATTATTTTGGCTACTCACTGAGCCATGTTGTGTGCTCACCCCTCGACGTCGAATATTTTTAGTTGATGATGCAGGTTATACCGTTGAAGACTATATGAATGCGTCTGCGTACGGGAACGTGGCAGCGATGGAAGCTGAAGCTGAAGTGGATACACACGACTCCTCTTGCGAGTGTAACTTGTGTGTATTTGATTAGATATTTTATAGGTTTCTTATTTGGATTTATTAAGACACCTGTATTTGGTATTTTAATATTTATGTCTCAGTTGAAAACAGAATAAATTGCTATTAAATTAAATGATATCATCTTAGTTTCTCAGTTAATGTTAATATAAGACTTCCGCTATTGTGTATTTATTCTGATTATGATTATGAATGTGCGCGAGTTTAGATAATGCGGGGATAGCCTATTTGAGATCCTGGTTGAACCGTTGGTTTATTAGCGGTTCATCACACCATTCTGAATAGTGCGGAATTGGGGTGTGACATTCACATCTTGTGAGTACCAACTCGGTATTCTAATTTTTTGCTTTATTAATGCTCCCTTCTTGCTACTGTACTATATCCTTTGTATACTTAGACAACTGCCCAACTTATAGATCATACCCTATATTATTTGTTTATTAGGATACATTTAGATTTTCTTTTTCTGTTTGTGTATACATATGGTTCCACCTTTTATATGTACATTATTGTCTTGTTTAAGTTCTGTCTCAACCAACACAAGTGCTTATGGTGTGTTTGTATTAAAGCTTTTAATTTATCCTAACTCAATTCATGGACTCTAGTAGAAGTATTCAAGTTTGATGGGCAAGGTTTGAGAGCTCTGATACCAAGTTGTCACATCAGGATAAAGAAGCGTTCTTCGAGAAATATTTCCCATGAAGCTTCAGAGACTCAATGGAGAAAGAGTTCTTGAGTTTGTACCAGGGACAGATGACCGTAGACGCATATCAACAGCGCTACAAAGAACTGTTTTTCTTCGCACCCGCGAGTATGCAAAAAGAAGATACAAAAACCCATAGGTTCGTCGCGGGACTAAGAGGAAATATAAGAGAAAATGTTCTGGGCTTAGAGAAGAAGATTTACAACGAAGCTGTCCAGATCGCTCGAGTAATTGAATCGAGCCAGAAGGAGAGCTATTTCTCCCAGAACCGAGGAATTAAGAGACCAGCCAGAAACACCTACAACGGAGGCAATAATAGGACGTATAAACCTTTTCGTCCTCAGAATTTGGCTACTCCATCGAAGCCTACTTCAGCAGCTCAACCATAGTAAAAGTCAAATTTTGAAGTCCCGAAGTGCTTTAGCTGCAACCAACCAGGGCATATGGCAAGAGAGTGCCCAAAACCCAAGAAGCAGTTACATCAAGGACGGGTATATGCTGTTACATCAAAAGATGCTGCCGCATCGCCCGATGTAGTCACAGGTATGACCAAAACTTTTAAGATTTTAATTACATTGATTGAGCATGTAGAATAAGTAAAAATGAATCACATGTATCGTACCTATCAATGGCATACCCGCCAGAGTACTCTTTGATTCAGGAGCTACTCATTCATTTATATCAGTGTCGTTTGGAAAGAAGACCAATTTGCCCATCAAAACATTAGACTATAAATTACTTGTATGGTCACCGATGGGATTAGAAGTGGAATTAGAGAAAGGTTATGGACCATGTCCAGTTCTCATTGGAGAGCAGACTTTGGATGCAACCTTGATACAAATTGAGATGGAAGACTTTGACGTCATCTTGGGAATGGACTGGTTAGCTCGGCATTCTGCAAATCTGTTATGCGCCGAAAAGAAGCTAACATTTAAAGATAAAGAAGGAGCAGAATTCAGTTTCTCGGGAACCAAACTTCCCAGGAGACGAAAGCTCATACTCTTAGCATTTAAGGCTAAGAAGTGCCTTGAGAAAGGAGCGTTCGGATATCTAGTATCAGTGGTCGACCTAACCAAGGACGTGCCCCGAATGGAAGATATTGATGTCGTGCGAGATTTTCCCGATGTATTTCCAGAGGAACTACCCGGATTACCACCTAACCGAGCCACAGAGTTTGTAATAGACCTTCTACCTGGAGCCGCACCCGTATCAAAAGCACCTTATAGGATGGCTCCTACTGAACTGAAGGAATTAAAAGTGTAATTACAAGAACTGCTGGATAAGGGTTATATTAGACCCAGTATATCTCCATGGGGAGCACCGGTGTTGTTCGTAAAGAAGAAGGATGGTAGCGTTCGATTATGTATCGACTATCGAGAGTTGAATAAACTGACCATCAAGAATCGATACCCACTACGTAGGATCGATGACTTGTTCAATCAGTTACAGGGAGCAAAAGTATTTTCAAAGATCGATCTTCGATCGGGCTATCATCAGCTGAAGATTAAAGAAGGTGACATTCCGAAGACAGCTTTGAGGACCAGATACGAACACTATGAATTTTTGGTGATGTCTTTCGGATTAACTAATGCACCGGCAACGTTCATGGAACTTATGAACCGAGTTTTCCACGATATGTTGGATACGTCGGTTATAGTATTTATTGATGACATATTGGAATACTCCAAGGACAAGGAAACCCATATCAAGAACCTAAACGCAGCCCTACAGCGTTTAAGGAAAGAGAAGTTATAGGCCAAATTTTCAAAGTGTGAGTTTTGGCTAAGTGAAGTCGCCTTTCTAGGCCATGTAGTATCCGCTGAAGGAATCAAAGTGGACCCCAGCAAAATCGAGGCTATTGTGAAGTGGGAAGCACCAAAGAGCGTTTCAGAAATTAGAAGATTTTTGGGTCTAGCTGGTTATTATCGGAGATTCATAGAAGACTATTCTCGGATTGCCGTACCTCTTACCAGTTTGACCAAGAAAGGAGAAAAATTTGTATCGACGGATAAGTGTGAAAAGAGTTTTCAAACACTGAAGACCAGATTGATATCTGCCACGATTTTGACCATTCACATTCCAGGACAGACATTTACTTTATACACTGACGCATCGGGATTGGGACTAGGATGTGTGCTTATGCAAGGAGAATAGGTAATTGCTTATGCGTCAAGACAGTTGAAGGTACATGAGAAAAATTACCCCACTCATGATTTGGAGTTAGCGGCAGTAGTACATGCTGTCAAGATATGGAGACACTACCTATACAAAGAGAAATTCCAGATTAAGTCGGACCATAAAAGTCTTACTTATTTATTTAATCAGAAGGAGTTGAATATGAGACAAAGGAGATGGCTGAAACTATTGAAAGACTATGATTGTGATATCCAGTATCATCCAGGAAAAGCGAACGTAGTAGCAGATGCATTGAGCAGAAAAGAAATGATAAAATCTCAAGGAGAAGTTAGCATGACTGCGGCAATGTGCACTACCGGAATGGTATTCAATCACGGCAACGAGCAGTATGTGATAGATACAACGGATGAATCAGCCAACCAAGGGTTTATTCATCGGTTTTCGAATATGTTCGCGGCATTGAAGATTATACCGGATATAATGGATGAAGTGAAGACAGCTATCCAAGCAGATCCTTATTTGAGAACGGTACAAGAGGAAATTGAGAAAGGTAGGACTAACCCTGAGTTCACCTTGGATGAAGAAAAAGTATTGAAATACAAAGGAAGAATATGTGTACCCGAAACAGAAAGTGTGGACATTAGACACCGACTGATGAAAGAAGCTCATACCACCATCTATTCGATACATCCTGGAAGTACAAAAATGTATCATGATCTAAAGAAACTATATTGGTGGAGGGGAATGAAAGCAGATGTAGCTAAGTTCGTGTCTCAATGCCTAAATTTTCAGAAAGTAAAGGCTGAACGACAATGACCCGTAGGACTGTTACAGCCGTTACCGGAACCAGCATGGAAATGGGACTGCATCACTATGGACTTCGTCACCAGACTACCATTGACTCCTCGAGTAGTTGACGCAGTTTGGGTGATTGTAGACCGTCTGACAAAAATAGCTCGTTTCATACCTATACGACCTCAGTATATACTGAAAAGGTTAGCGAAGCTGTAAGTGGATAATATTGTTCGCTTACACGGTGTACGAGAAAGCATTGTGTCTGATAGAGATCCCCGATTTACTTCCAAGTTTTGGGAAGGACTACAAAAGGCTATGGGTACAACATTAAAGTTCAGTACGGCATTCCATCCACAGACAAATGGACAGTCGGAGCGTACAATTAAGATTCTAGAAGATATGCTACGAGCATGTGTAATTGATTTCAAGGGATCATGGGATGAAAAATTACCGTTGATCGAGTTCGCTTACAATAATAGCTATCAGGCTACTATACAGATGTCACCTTATGAAGCACTGTATGGAAGAAAGTGTCGAACTCCTTTGTTTTGGAATGAAGTTGGAGAACGTAGTATTGTTGGACCGGAATTCGTTGAAGAAACTTATCGAGTGGTTGACATTATCAAGGAAAGAGTAAGAACAGCTCAGAACCGTCAAAAGCAATACGCAGATACTCGACGAAGAGATCTAGAGTTCACCGTAGGTGATAAAGTATTTTTGAAGGTATCGCCTATGCGAGGATTGAAAAGGTTCGGACAAAAAGGGAAACTAAGTCCAAGATATGTCGGGCCATATGAAATTCTGGCTAAGCGTGGAAAAGTAGCTTATCAGTTGGCACTACCACCATCTATGTCAAGCGTGCATGACGTATTTCACATTTCCTTATTGAATTAGTATGTCAAAGACCCAACGCATGTTTTGACAGTGGATTTGCCAGAATTTACTGATGATTTGACATTTGAAGTAACACCAACGGAAATCACTAGTCGAAAGGTTCAACGTCTACGCAACAGAGATATCTTCTATGTTAAGGTCACATGGAAAAGTAAAGACATGGAAGAAGTTACATGGGAAGAAGAAAATGTTATGCGGAGGCAATACCCTCACTTATTTGATTCAGAAGGTACGTCCAATTTTGAGGACGAAATTTTTATAAGTTGGGGGGAGTTGTAAGGCCCGTGTCAAACTAACCCGGTCTTACCACCTTGAACCAGGTTTACCCATCATGGTCGAGTCAATAGACCTAGGGCGTGAGGGAGAGTGAGATCCCAGGAATCAAATCGACCCAAAAACACTTAAAATAGAGCAAGGGTCGCATACCCAGCTAAACAGGGTCGACCCTATCAAATTAGAAACTCAGACCCTGAAAAATGGATAGAGGGTCGGAGAGTGTCAGACCACAGGGTCGACGGGATCATCGACCCTCTAATCGACCCTCACTTACTGCCGAAACTGAAATTAGGAAACTTCCTAATTTTCGATTGGAATTCTTTCCAAATCTCAATGGGACTATTATAGGACATTCCTACTCTATTTAAAGGATGTCCCTAAGCCACTTTCACTCCTTTCACAACCCTAATTGAATTGAGAGAAAGAGAGAAGAAGGAAAAGAGGAAGAAAAGAGGCAAGGAAGAAGACTTAGCAAAAAGGAGAGGAATTTCCAGAGAAAAGTAATCTTCTCAGGTATGGATACTAATTCCATGAGTTTCTACAGACCTTAGGTTAGATATGGTTGAGTGTAGGATTTCGGAGAAAACCCAAACCATCCATCCATGGTTAGGTTGTCATGGAAAAACCTGGGATAATGCATGAAAGCCATCTAGGAGGATGAATCATGGTTTCAGACCATGGAACGAATGTTTAATGGAATGTGGAAGCAAGCCATAGGACCCTAAGCATGAAGAATGAATTAAAAATTGGAAATTGGACCCGATTGCACAGAGGGTCGCACACAGGGTCGATAGACCCATCGACCCTATGCACCCTGACCATGGACCCTCAGCATTCGGGAAGTTCAGACAGAGGACAGGGTCGATAGACCCATCGACCCTATGCATTCTGAGCATCGACCCTTTGATCGACCCTCAGATAACAATATGGTTTTTAAATTCGGAATTAATTCTAATTAAATTCCATCGACTTTGTTAGGTTTGCTAGCATTATAATAACACTGTATAGGTGATTTTAAAGCTTGGAAAAACATCCTATAGCAAACTAAGGTGAGGAACCTTAACTCCAAACTAAATTGGTTAATAATAAACTGTTTTCTATTTCTTGAGTCCTATGCTATGTTTGATTCTATGCGAATATGATTGTTATGTGCATACAGCATGCCATCCAATATTTCTATTACTTGTTCATGCATATTTACTTTATTGTTTATAATATGATGATGATGATGATGATAGGAATAGGCATGTGCTTGTATGTGTGTGGTTGATGTACTTGATGCGAGCGAGTATCAGGGGAGGTGTGATGAGGACGTCAATAAACGTTAACCTTTGGCGGGTCTCAGCACTTTAGCTCTATCTCTAACTCAAGTCCTGTGCATTGGCATCGTCGTATCGCCATTACCTTAGCGGAACTATTATGTCGTAGAGTATCAGGGGAGGTGGTCTCGGTCTTTGTAGTCTCTGACTCTACCGGGGGGCCTTAGCTCTATCTCTATGGACATTCTGAGGGATGCTGGGGTGAGGCCTTGGATACACTGTTTGGCATTAGGATTGGTTAGTTGCGAGCCCAGTTTGCAGCCCTCGCCAATAGGGGCTTACGTGTTGGTATGGCACTATATAGCAATAAACGTAACCTTTGTTATATAATGTTCATGGTTGGGTGCCTGTGAGTTGATGATAAACGTGATCTTCGGGTAACGTCACACACTCGTCTATAGAGGCGGAGTCAATAAACACGACATTTGGCTACCTCAACCTTTCTATTGCATATTGCAAACCTCAAACTAGACCAAAGATATAAATTGATGTGCATGCATATGCATTGTTGCATTGTTTTGGCTACTCACTGAGTCGTGTTGTGTGCTCACCCCTCGACGTCGAATATTTTAGTTGATGATGCAGGTTACACAGTTGAAGATTATATGAATGCGTCTGCGTACGGGAATATAGCAGCAATGGACGCTGGAGCTGAAGATGATACACACAACTCCTCTTGCGAGTGCAACTCGTGTGTATTTGATTAGATATTTTTATAGGTTCCTTTATTGGATTTATAAGACTTGTATTTCATATTTAAATATTTATGTCTCAGTTGAAAACAAAATAATTTGCTATTAAATTAATGATATCATCTTAGTTGCTCAGTTCATTTTATTATAGATTTTCCGCTATTGTGTATTACTCTGATTATGATTATGGATGTGTGAAAGTTTGGATAAAACGGGGATAGCCTATTTGAGATCCTGGTTGAACCGTTGGTTTGCTAGCGGTTCATCACACCATTCTGAACAGTGCGGAATTGGGGTGTGACAACTTGGTATCAGAGCATCTCAGGCCTTGCCCACTGAACTATCATACATTCACAGTAGTAGTGAACTGAGATAGGATAAAATAAAAACAGTAATATTAACACATTATAAGCACAAGTGATGTTGAGACCGAATTTAAAAAGAGAATAATACATCTATTAAAAGGAGAAACAAGTTGACATACAATGAGAGTGAAACAATGTGTAAATATATATCTAAAGCAGAGTACAGTCCACAACCCAGACAGTTACTCTAAAGTACAGGAAAAACAAAAAGTACAATCAGGAAGCGGGAGGCGAAGGAGGAGGTGGAGCCTCACGATCTCTGTCGTAGTCCTCAGCATAGACTCTGGTCAACCAGGCTATCTGAGTCTGGGTCGTCTGCAGACTAGCTGTGAGATCGGCTACTCTCCTGTCAGTCGCACGCTGGGTCTCCAACAACTCATCCACTCTCATGCGCTGAGCATCTAGCAACTCCTCCATCCTCTGGTCTGATCGGCGCTGAGTCTCTCTGATCTCGCGCAACATCTCCATCATATCAGAAGACGGATGCGAAGGACCAGTCTCAGGTACAGAATCCGCCGCATGCGAAGTACCAACTCCAGCCGCATGTGTAGGTGAAGGCGGGGGTATCGCGTCGACGTCCATGTACATACGATCATCATCATCGACGGGATCCACCTGAGCTCTAGCAGCAGCAGCAGCCTCAGCATCAGCCACCTCAACCCGAGTGTGAGGGCGCACCATCGCGTTCCTCTCATCATCGCTAACCTGAGCGTCTCGAAGTCCCATCTTGCATATAGCCTCCCAATCTAGAGGCGACGAGAAGGTCTTCTCCTGAATCGTCTCATCAACCAAGTCCACCCCCAGACGAATCAACTGTGTGGTGATCATATGTCCATAGGGTAGATTACCCCTATGACCGGACAATGTAGCACTGATCATCGTCCGCATGATGATGTAAGGAAGACAGACGGGCTAATGAGTGCATATACTGTAGATCAAGAACTGGGTCAGCTGAGACACCCTCTCATAGTGACCCCTCTGCGGGATCAGGTTATGCTGGATGATCCTACAGAACACCCGTGGAGCCGGACGCAAGTAGCACGCCTTCATCTGCCAGCGATCGGGCTGTAGTAACTGACTATCAATCTCGGCCCGCAACCACGTCTCAATAAAGTCGTGCTCACCAGGTGCACAGTACACCATAGGACCATCATAAGGAATGCCCAACAGGTCGGCCAGCTGCGGATAATCAAAAGAAATCTGCATCCCCTTGACGTAGCTAGTGATGAGCAACTCCTGACCAAGCTCCACATCGTTTTGGTTTCCCACAATCTGAAGGTTGCAATAAAATTGGCGCACTAACTCTGGACGTGTGCACGCATCGTATGTGATGACAGGGAGCCACCCCATATCACCAAAAGCTCTCTCTACGTTGAACAAGGCTAGCTCAGCCAAGTTCACCATACGACCCCCTTCCACCTTTTTGCCTGAGTAATAGCCATACTGTGCCTCGGCTTCATTGGAACGGAAGTGAAGTGGATCACGAACTCTGGGAACTTTGGTACGAACCATAGTATCTGCAGATAAGAAAGAAAAAGGAAAACAAGGAGTTAATAGGATAAAAATTTAAAAATCAGGCATTATAACGACATAAGTTGGTCAAAAGCCTCACTTTTCACCCATACAAGTGGGCAGGAGGACTTACGTAAGTTCCAACACATCACACAACAGTTAAACAGAAGGAAATTCTAACTGACAAGGTCCAATTTGAAGGAATTGCAAGAAATCGAAAAATTTCGATAAATTAGGGCAAAAAGAGAAAAATTTAAGTTTCTCGATAACCAACAGATGAAACTCAAAAATTTTTGAGGGCTTTCGTTCCTCAAGACACCAACAACAAAAGCCCCCAATAAAAATCGAATTTTTATGGTTGGAAAAAGTTTAATTTGAAAAATACAAGTTAAATGAGCAAAAACCTAGAAATAAAAACCTAAAAACAGGTAAAGTTGGGAAAGTATACCTTTAGAGGTGATGTGGATGTCGAAACTCGGACTAAGAATGATCCGCAACAGTGAAGTAGCACTGTAGCAACTCGGAGAGAAGAGACGAGTCGAAACGGGAGGGAAATAATAGAAAATGACCCAAAATCGGACTTTAAAAATCTGATTTTTGGTCATAGGGTCGGACAACTCGACCAGGGCCATCGACCCTCTGATCAACCCTCTAATCGACCCTCTGCTCTCGGGAATCTGACAGAAACTATAGGGTCGGACATTAAGGGTCTGACATACCATCGACCCTCACCATCGACCCTGTACAGAAAAGACAGTATTTTTTTTTATAAAATGAGCTCGGATTGGAATTGATTATTGGTTAACGTTCCTAAATGACATATACATGATTTCTCACCTATTTTGATAATTTTCAGGCACCATCAATCATCGAAAAGAATTATGTCTGGACGTAGAGTTACCCGACAGACCCGAAACACAGTCCCACCACCACCACCGGCGGATGAGACTAGTCAAGAGAACAATTATGCACAGGGTAATCCCGAACCGACAAACCCTACAAATTTGCCACCACCACCACCAGAGCTAACAACAGTGGTGATGAATCTGGCACAACAACTACAATAAATGCAACACGCACAAGCTCAAATACAGGTTGCAATGGGAGTTATGTTTCAAGCCACTCAGGCTGCAACCATGCACACTGGGCAAGCTAGTGCAGCACCGGTGGGTAATCACCCAGCTCAACAGACACCTCAACAACCGGCTGCACCAATTCCAGTGCAAGTCCCAGAAGCAGCCCAAGAGAACTACCAGTATCCACACTATGTGTTTGGGGCAAACCCCCAAAACCAACTGGATCACTCCCGACTAGTAGAGAGATTTCTGAAGATGAAACCTAAGGAATTCAACGGTAAACCGTCTGATCCGTTGTGGCCAGCACACTGGATAGACGAGATGGAGAGAAATTTCTTTATGATGACTATTTCAGAAGAAGAGAAGTATTATGCGCCACCTTCATGCTCAAAGGCGACGCACACCATTGGTGGAAATCCACAAAAACATACTTATTGACCAGACATGCCCTACTGACATGAGCTATACATAGAGAAGCGTTCTTCGAGAAATATTTCCCACGAAGCTTCAGAGACTCAATGGAGAAAGAGTTCCTGAGTTTGTACCAGGGACAGATGACCGTAGACGCATATCAACAGCGCTACGAAGAACTGTTTTTCTTCACACCGGCGAGTATGCAAGAAGAAGATACAAAAACCCGTAGGTTCGTCGCGGGACTAAGAGGAAATATAAGAGAAAATGTTCTGGGCTTAGAGAAGAAGATTTACAACGAAGCTGTCCAGATCGCTCGAGTAATTGAATTGAGCCAGAAGGAGAGCTATTTCTCCCAGAACCGAGGAATCAAGAGACCAGCCGGAAACACCTACAACGGAGGCAATAATAGGACGTATAAACCTTTTCGTCCTCAGAATTTGGCTCCTCCATCGAAGCCTACTTCAGCAGCTCAACCACAGCCAAAGTCAAATTTTGAAGTCCCGAAGTGCTTTAACTGCAACCAACCAGGGCATATGGCAAGAGAGTGCCCAAAACCCAAGAAGCAAATTACATTGATTGAGCATGTAGACTAAGTAAAAAATGAATCACAGGTATCGTACCTATCAATGGCATACCCGCCAGAGTACTCTTTGATTCAGGAGCTACGCATTCATTTATATCTGTGTCGTTTGGAAAGAAGACCAATTTGCCCATCAAAACATTAGACTACAAATTACTTGTATGGTCACCGATGGGATTAGAAGTGGAATTAGAGAATGGTTATGGACCATGTCCAGTTCTCATTGGAGAGCAGACTTTGGATGCAACCTTGATACAACTTGAGATGGCAGACTTTGACGTCATCTTGGGAATGGACTGGTTAGCTCGGCATTCTGCAAATCTGTTATGCGTCGAAAAGAAGCTAACATTTAAAGATAAAGAAGGAGCAGAATTCAGTTTCTCGGGAACCAAACTTCCCAGGAGACGAAAGCTCATACTCTCAGCATTTAAGGCTAAGAAGTGCCTTGAGAAAGGGGCGGTCAGATATCTAGTATCAGTGGTCGACCTAACCAAGGATGTGCCCCGAATGGAAGATATTGATGTCGTGCGAGATTTTCTCGATGTATTTCCGGAGGAACTACCCGGATTACCACCTGACCGAGCCACAGAGTTTGTAATAAACCTTCTACCCGGAGCCGCACCCGTATCAATAGCACCTTATAGGATGGCTCCTACTGAACTGAAGGAATTAAAAGTGCAATTACAAGAACTGCTGGATAAGGGTTATATTAGACCCAGTATATCCCCATGGGGAGCACCGGTGTTGTTCGTAAAGAAGAAGGATGGTAGCGTTCGATTATGTATCGACTATCGAGAGTTGAATAAACTAACCATCAAGAATCGATACCCACTACCTAGGATCGATGACTTGTTCGATCAGTTATAGGGAGCAAAAGAATTTTCAAAGATCGATCTTCGATCAGGCTATCATCAGCTGAAGATTAAAGAAGGTGACATTCCGAAGACAGCTTTCAGGACCAGATACGGACACTATGAATTTTTGGTGATGTCTTTCGGATTAACTAATGCACCGGCAACGTTCATGGAACTTATGAACCGAGTTTTCCACGATATGTTGGATACGTCGGTTATAGTATTTATTGATGACATATTGGTATACTCCAAGGACAAGGAAACCCATATCAAGAACCTAAACGCAGCCCTACAGCATTTATGGAAAGAGAAGTTATACGCCAAATTTTCAAAGTGTGAGTTTTGGCTAAGTGAAGTCGTCTTTCTAGGCCATGTAGTATCCGCTGAAGGAATCAAAGTGGACCCCAGCAAAATCGAGGCTATTGTGAAGTGGGAAGCACCAAAGAGCGTTTCAGAAATTAGAAGTTTTCTGGGTCTAGCTGGTTATTATCGGAGATTCGTAGAAGACTATTCTCGGATTGCCGTACCTCTTACTAGTTTGACCAAGAAAGGAGAAAAATTTGTATGGACGGATAAGTGTGAAAAGAGTTTTCAAACACTGAAGACTAGATTGATATCCGCCCCGATTTTGACCATTCCCGTTCCAGGACAGACATTTACATTATATACTGACGCATCGTATACGCCCCGATTTTAACCATTCCCGTTCCAGGACAGACATTTACTTTATACACTGACGCATCGGGATTGGGACTAGGATGTGTGCTTATGCAAGGAGAACAGGTAATTGTTTATGCGTCAAGACAGTTGAAGGTACATGAGAAAAATTACCCCACTCATGATTTGGAGTTAGCGGCAGTAGTACATGCTGTCAAGATATGGAGACAATACCTATACAGAGAGAAATTCCAGATTAAGTCGGACCATAAAAGTCTTACTTATTTATTTAATCAGAAGGAGTTGAATATGAGGCAAAGGAGATGGCTGAAACTATTGAAAGACTATGATTGTGATATCCAGTATCATCCAGGAAAAGCGAACGTAGTAGCAGATGCATTGAGCAGAAAAGAAATGATAAAATCTCAAGGAGAAGTTAGCATGACTGCGACAATGTGCACTATCAGAATGGTATTCAATCACGGCAACGAGCAGTATGTGATAGATACAACGGATGAATCAGCTAACCAAGGGTTTATTCATCGGTTTTTGAATATGTTCGCAGCATTGAAGATTATACCGAATATAATGGATGAAGTGAAGACAGCTATCCAAGCAGATCCTTATTTGATAACGGTACAAGAGGATATTGAGAAAGGTAGGACTAACCCTGAGTTCACCTTGGATGAAGAAAAAGTATTGAAATACAAAGGAAGAATATGTGTACCCGAAACAGAAAGTGGGGACATTAGACACCGACTGATGAAAGAAGCTCATACCACCATCTATTTGATACATCCTGGAAGTACAAAAATGTATCATGATCTAAAGAAACTATATTGGTGGAGGGGAATGAAAGCAGATGTTGCTAAGTTCGTGTCTCAATGCCTAAATTGTCAGAAAGTAAAGGCTGAACGACAAAGACCGCAGGACTGTTACAGCCGTTACCGGAACCAGCATGGAAATGGGACTGCATCACTATGGACTTCGTCATAGGACTACCATTGACTCCTCGAGTAGTTGACGCAGTTTGGGTGATTGTAGACCGTTTGACAAAAACAGCTCGTTTCATACCTATACGACCTCAGTATACACTGGAAAGGTTAGCGAAGCTGTATGTGGATAATATTGTTCGCTTACACGGTGTACGAGAAAGCATTGTGTCTGATAGAGATCCCCGATTTACTTCCAAGTTTTGGAAAGGACTACAAAAGGCTATGGGTACAACATTAAAGTTCAGTACACCATCCACAGACAGATGGACAGTCAGAGCGTACACTTCAGATTCTAGAAGATATGCTACGAGCATGTGTAATTGATTTCAAGGGATCATGGGATGAAAAATTACCATTGATCGAGTTCGCTTATAATAATAACTATCAGGTTACTATACAGATGTCACCTTATGAAGCACTGTATGGAAGAAAGTGTCGAACTCCTTTGTTTTGGAATGAAATTGGAGAATGTAGTATTTTTGGACCGAAATTCATTGAAGAAACTTGTCGAGTGGTCGACATTATCAAGGAAAGAGTAAGAACAGCTCAGAACCGTCAGAAGCAATACGCATATACTCGACGAAGAGATCTAGAGTTCGCCGTAGGTGATAAAGTATTTTTGAAGGTATCGCCTATGCGAGGATTGAAAAGGTTCGGACAAAAAGGGAAACTAAGTCCAAGATATGTCGGGCCATATGAAATTCTGGCTAAGCGTGGAAAAGTAGCTTATCAATTGGCACTATCACCATCTATGTCAAGCGTGCATGACGTATTTCACATTTCTTTATTGAAGAAGTATGTCAAAGACCCAACGCATGTTTTGACAGTGGATTTGCCAGAATTGACTGATGATTTGACATTTGAAGTAACACCAATGGAAATCACTAGTCGAAAGGTTCAACGTCTACGCAACAGAGATATCTACTATGTTAAGGTCACATGGAAAAATAAAGACATGGAAGAAGTTACATGGGAAGAAGAAAATGCTATGCGGAGGCAATACCCTCACTTATTTGATTCAAAAGGTACGTCCAATTTCGAGGATGAAATTTTTATAAGTTGGGGGGAGTTGTGAGACCCGTGTCAAACTAACCCGGTCTTACCACCTTGAACCAGTTTTACCCATCATGGTCGAGTCAATGGACCAAGGGCGTGAAGGAGAGCGAGATCCCAGGTATCAAATCGACCCAAAAACACTTAAAATAGAGCAAGGGTCGCATACCCAGCTAAACAGGGTCGACCCTCTCAAATTAGAAACTCAGACCCTGAAAAATGGATAGAGGGTCTGACAGTGTCAGACCACAGGGTCAACGGGATCATCGACCCTCTAATCGACCCTCACTTACTGCCGAAACTGAATTTAGGAAACTTCCTAATTTTCGATTGGGATTCTTTCCAAATCTCAATGGGACTATTATAAGACATTCCTACTCTATTTAAAGGACGTCCCTAAGATACTTTCACTCCTTTCACAACCCTAATTGAATTGAGAGAAAGAGAGAAGAAGGAAAAGAGGAAGAAAAGAGGCAAAGAAGAAGACTTAGCAAAAAGGAGAGGAATTTCCAGAGAAAAGTAATCTTCTCAGGTATGGATACTAATTCCATGAGTTTCTACAGACCTTAGGTTAGATATGGTTGAATGTAGGATTTCGAAGAAACCCAAACCATCCATCCATGGTTAGGTTGTCATGGAAAAACCTGGGATAATGCATGAAAGCCATCTAGGAGGATGAATCATGGTTTCAGACCATGGAAAGAATGTTTAATGGAATGTGGAAGCAAGCCATAGGACCCCAAACATGAAGAATGAATTAAAAACTGGAAATTGGATCTGATTGCACAAAGGGTCGCATACAGGGTCGATAGACCCATCGACCCTATGGACCCTGACCATCGACCCTTAGCATTCAGGAAGTTCAGACAGAGGACAGGGTCGATAGACCCATCGACCCTATGCATTCTGAGCATCGACCCTCTAATCGACCCTCGGATAACAGTATGATTTTTAAATTTGGAATTAATTCTAATTAAATTCCATCGACTTTGTTAGGTTTGCTAGCATTATAATAACACTGTAGAGGTGATTTTAAAGCTTGGAAAAACATCCTATAGCAAACTAAGGTGAGGAACCTTAACTCCGAACTAAATTGGTTAATAATAAACTGTTTTCTATTTCTTGAGTCCTATGCTATGTTTGATTCTATGCGAATATGATTGTTAAATGCATACAGCATGCCATCCATTATTTCTATTACTTGTTCATGCATATTTACTTTATTGTTTATAATATGATGATGATGATGATGATAGGAATAGGCATGTGCTTGTATGTGTGTGGTTGATGTACTTGATGCGAGCGAGTATCAGGGGAGGTGTGATAAGGACGTCAATAAACGTTAACCTTTGGCGGGTCTCAGCACTTTAGCTCTATCTCTAACTCAAGTCTTGTGCATTGGCATCGTCGTATCACCATTACCTTAGCGGAACTACTATGTCGTAGAGTATCAGGGGAGGTGGTCTCGGTCCTTGTAGTCTCTGACTCTATCGGGGGGCCTTAGCTCTATCTCTATGGACATTCTGAGGGATGCTGGGGTGAGGCCTTGGATACACTGTTTGGCATTAGGATTGGTTAGTTGCGAGCCCAGTTTGCAGCCCTCGCCAACAGGGGCTTACGTGTTGGTATGGCACTATATAGCAATAAACGTAATCTTTGTTATATAATGTTCATGGTTGGGTGCATGTGAGTTGACGATAAACGTGATCTTCGGGTAACGTCACACACTCGTGTATAGAGGCGGAGTCAATAAACGCGACCTTTGGCTACCTCAACCTTTCTATTGAATATTGTAAACTTCAAACTAGACCAAAGATATAAATTGATGTGCATGCATATGTAATGTTGCATTGTTTTGGCTACTCACTGAGCCGTGTTGTGTGCTCACCCCTCGACGTCGAATATTTTAGTTGATGATGCAGGTTACACAGTTGAAGATTATATGAACGTGTCTGCGTACGGGAATATAGCAGCAATGGACGCTGGAGCTGAAGATGATACACACGACTCCTCTTGCGAGTGCAACTCGTGTGTATTTGATTAGATATTTTTATAGGTTCCTTTATTGTATTTATAAGATTTGTTTTTGATATTTAAATATTTATGTCTCAGTTGAAAACAGAATAATTTGTTATTAAATTAATGATATCATCTTAGTTACTCAGTTCATTTTATTATAGATTTTTCGCTATTGTGTATTACTCTGATTATGATTATGGATGTGTGAAATTTTGGATAAAACGGGGATAGCCTATTCGAGATCCTGGTTGAACCGTTGGTTTGCTAGCGGTTCATCACACCATTCTGAACAGTGCGGAATTGGGGTGTGACATGCTATTCCTAGCATCATCATCATCATCATGTTATAAATAAACATAATTAAATATGCATGAACAGTAATAGCAGGAATATTGGATGACATATGAGATGCACATTACAAGCATAAAAGCATAGAATCAGTCATGGCATTGGACTCAATAAAGTAAACAATTTATTATTATCCATTTAGTTTAGGTCTTGTTCCCTCACCTTTGATCGATGTTTGTTTCTCTCCTTGTTCCTCTCCCAAGCTTTTGGAAGTCACTTTAAATCTATTAGGATCCTAAACAATTAATGTATGTAAGTTAGGGTTCATGTTTACCAAGTTACAGTAGTCAAAAACTTTGTTTGGTCTTAAAATATGCTAAATATTTCCTACGGTCGATGCTATGGTTGATGCTATGGTAGCAATATATGCCACCGTAGGACCTACGGTCGATACCCTATGGTCGCATTACATGTGACCGTAGCTGCGATCGTATGTTTTCTGAATTCTTTCCGAATGGCTGTGGTCGATACTTTCTCATCCTATAGTCGACCATAGCTGCGACCATACATAGTTTGGTTGATTTTTACTTCTCACATGAGTTCCTCCTCTTGGATCATCAATGGGGGTCCTCCCTAATGATCATTCTAAGGCCAATATTCTTAGTTTATCCCTCATCCATTAACTCTAACCTATTCTCTATGGTTTTGCTTTGGAATTCCATAATCGAAATCGTTACAGTAGATTTAACACATCAACTTGATGAAAAGGAACCTATCCTATCTAATTTATCCTATAGAGTCAAGTCCATACCTTAAGCTTCTTGTAGAAAGATAGAACTCTTCTCTGCAAACCTTCGTCTCAACCTTCTTCTTCAAATCTTCTTCTCCTTCTTCTTCTCTTCCTCTCTGTCTTTCTCTCTTAGGTTTAGAGTTTCAATTTGGGTTCTAAAAGAGTGAGAGAGGCTAAGGAACATCCCTTATATAGAGGAAAAACCTCCATATAGAGTCCTCTTTCAATTAGGAAAGAGTCCTCCTCAAATTAGGAAAGTTTCCTAAACACGGAGTCGGTTCTGGGTTCCTACGGTCGATCATACGGTCACATAAACCGTCGATCGTAAGACCAAAATATGCGACCATAGCACCTACGGTCTCACTACGGTCGACCATAGGCGTGACCGTAGCCCCCTAACATGCCACCATAGGTCCAAAATTTACTGGTTTTTTATTTTTGACTGTTTGCTTCCATACAAACTTAACCAGTCAACCACAACAACTAAATTTGACTTGTGACTTACCTCATCTTGTGGTTTCTTCATATAATTGGTTTACTTGAGCCAATTATGATGGGAAGACCAGTCACAACACGAGAACGTAAGGTTAGACCGGGTTTTTGGCGTACGGGTCTTACAGGTATACTATAAGATCATCCATCATTATCTGATTCCTAAGGGTGGACATTACTAGATGGTCTCCCAGTTGACTTTGTGCCTACTGTACTGCATCTGCACTAAACAGCCTGTCTGTCTCCCATATATTATCATACAAACTATGCACAGAGCCACATTATCCGACTCGAGAGGTAACCTGCCCTATGGATGGTTGATCTCCTTTCTACTTTTTTGCTTACAAGTGAACTTGGAGGATGAGAGGATCTATGAAGACACCTTCTCAACTGACCTTGATTGGGAGGCCATCTGCAGGATGAGGATGAGAGAGGTACAGGTTAGTGATGATGAGAGGAATGCCATGAGACGTCCTCTTACTAGGTGGTGATAGTAGATGGAGATGCAGTAGCAGCAGAGGCAAACGAGAGTGATGATAAGGAGAATGATGATCGGATGTACCTGGATGTGGATGCCATACCACCTTCATCATCACAACACTTTACAGGAGCTGGCCCTCCTTGGGCTTCTCACTTTACAGGAGCCGGCCCTTTACTGCTTGAGATTCGAGACATACAACACGCGACTGATGGACAAGTGGTTAGTCTTGCTGACAGTCTTCGGTCAACCTAGTCACAGGTAGCCTGGCTCACGAGAGTGTACACCAAGGATCGTGATCCAGACCGAGAGGCACCTCCTCCTCCAGCGCCTCCAGCTCCTTGATTGCTTAATTTATTTTCTCTTGTTTATACTACAGAGTAACTGTCCAGATTATGGACTGTACTCTGATTCAGATATATATTTTTCTTACTTTCATTTTGGCATATATATAATTTGTTTCTCATTTACATATCTACATTATTTTCTTTCTCAGTTTATGTCTCAAACAACAAGATGCTTATGGTGTGTTCTTATTACAGGTTTTAGTTTCCCTAACTTAGTTCATGACTCGCGTGGAAGTAGTTAGGTCAATGGGTAGAACCTAAGAGAACTCTGATACAAAGTTGTCACACCCCAATTCTGGACTAACCAGAGTAGTGTGATGATGAACCATCAATAATCAACGATTCAACTAGGATCTCATATAGGTCGTACCCACCATACCAAACCACACATACATAATCACATGCCTATTCCTAGCATCATCATCATCATCATCATGTTATAAATAGATAGAAATAAATATGCATGAGCAGTAATAATAGGAATATTAGATGACATGTGAGATGCACATTACAAGCATACAATCATAGAATCAATCATGGCATTAGACTCAATAAAATAATTTATTATTATCCAATTAGTTTAGGTCTTGTTCCCTCACCTGTTAACAATACTCGATCTCCTTCTAAGCCTTATAACTCTCTTTGATTCAATTTAGTAACCTAGAAGTTATATGAATTTAAGTTAGGATTCCTGTTTAATATGTTACAGTACCCGAAATTCGAACAAATCACAGATAGGTGTCTGATAGGTCCCATGGTTTCATGTCATGTTGACCATACCACGTACGATCGATACCCTATGGTCGCACTATATACGACCACACCTGTGACCATACGCTTTCTGGATTCTTCCTGAATGGATATGGTCGATACTATGGTTATCCTATGGTTGATCGTAGCTATGACCATACGAGTTTAATGTGATTTCTTACTTCCAATATGGATTTCTCCTCTTGGGTCATCAATAAGGTCTTCCCCAATGATCATTCTAAAGCCAACATTCTTAGTTTTACCAAGTTAATTACTCTAACTTGTTCTCCATGATCCCCTTGAGGTTTGCTCATAAAATCCCATAGATGAATCTTTACATTGGGTTTGGTATTACAATTTACGTTAGAGACTTCTACTCTTGGTGTTCTAAGGCTATAGAGACAAGTTCATACCTTACTGGTTGTAGAGAGTCTGTAGAACTCTTTCTCTCAGCCTTCTTCTCTGTCTTCCTAGTCTTCTGTTCTTCTCCTTCTCTTCCTTCTCTTCCTCTAGGGTTTGATAATGTTCCAAAAGAGTGAAAAAAAATTGAGGAACATCCTTTATATAGAGAGAAACTCTCCATATAGTGTTTTCCAGAAAAAGGAAAGAGATCCCTTTTCTATTTGAAAAGTTTCCAAACTCGAAGTCTGATTTGGGGTAGTATGGTAGGACGTATGATCGTAAAATCCATCGATCATACCTTTGAAAACATCGACCATACGGTTATTGTTCAGTGGCCTTTATTTTCTATCGTATGGTCGACCATACCTATCCAGGTAGTTGACCATACACTTGGTTTTAAGTGTTTTTAAGTAGATTTTCATACCTGGTCTCGTGGTCCTTCTTCACATGGTCGGTCCATTTGATCCAGCAATGATGGGAAGACCTAGCATGACATGGTTAGACCGGGTTAGTGGAGTGCGGGTCTTACAAATATGACTAATTACGTGGATTAACTAGTTGAACTTTAATCACCCGTATAACTATAACCATAACCATTAGGGGGTTATGTAATGGCATGGGTTCAATAAAAATGTGGTATGAACATAGCTGTGATGCTTCATATACCCGACGTATTGTGGATGGGCGGGTGAGTCGACTAGTAGGATTACCATCTCCTCAAGTGGTCGACGTAATATGGGCTTGGGATGAGTTGAGGTCATGTGCGAAACCAAAATGATAGATCCATACTTGGGGATAGTGTTGTACACCTAGTGCGGCGGAATTATCTGATGGGAGAAGACCCGTGCAACCTGGAGACTCCGTACGTAGGTTGTCATGAGCTGGCACTTATAGTTATTTACCTGACCATAGTTGATAGTTGCATGCATTTGTTTGTAACACGTTTAGTTTTCTTACTAAGTTAGGTGGTTGAGCTTACCTTGTGCGCACAAACTATTTTTTTTTATTTTTTTTTTTTTTTTTTTTTTTTTTTTTTTTTTTTTTTTTTTTTTTTTTTTTTTTTTTTTTTTTTTTTTTTTTTTTTTTTTTTTTTTTTTTTTTTTTTTTTTTTTTTTTTTTTTTTTTTTTTTTTTTTTTTTTTTTTTTTTTTTTTTTTTTTTTTTTTTTTTTTTTTTTATTTTTTTTTTTTTTTTTTTTTTTTTTTTTTTTTTTTTTTTTTTTTTTTGTAAGACCGGTGTCAATCTAACCCGGTCTTACCACCTTGAACCAGGTTTACCCATCATGGTCGAGTCAAATGGACCAAGGGCATGAAGGAGATCGAGATCCCGTGTATGAAATCGACCCAAAAAACACTTAATTTTAAAATTAGGAAATTTCCTAATTTTCGGTTGGGATTCTTTCCAAATCTCAATGGGATTATTATAGGACATTCCTAGTCTATTTAAAGGACGTCCCTAAGCCACATTCACTCCTTTCACAACCCTAATTGAATTGAGAGAAAGAGAGGAGAAGGAAAAGAGGAAGAAGAGAGGCTAGGAAGAAGGCTTAGCAAAAAGGAGAAGAAATTGCAGAGATGCACGAAAAGCTATCTAGATGAATCATACATGGTTCTAGACCATGGAATGAATGTTGAGTGAATGTAGGAAGCAAGCCATAGGACCCCAAACACGAAGAATGGATTAAAAAAGTGGAAATTGGACCGGAGTGCACCGAGGGCGCACCGAGGGTCGATAGACCATCCGACCCTAGGTGTTTCGACCATCGACCCTCAGCATTCGGGAAGTCCGGGATCGCCGGGAGGGTCGATAGACCCATCGACCCTAGCATCGACCCTAGCATCGACCCTCGCTGACGTAATGGTTTTTAAATTCCGAATTAATTCTAATTAAATTCTATCGACTTTGTTAGGTTTGCTAGCAATATAATAACATTATAAAGGTGAATTTAAAGCTTGGAAAAGTATCTATTAGCAAGCCAAGGTGAGGAACCTTAACCCCAAACTAAATTGGTTAATAATAAACTGTTTTTCTTTTCTTGAGTCCTATGCCATGTTTGATTCTATGCGAATATGATTGTAATGTGCATACAAAGATGCCATCCAATATTTCTATTACTTGTTCATGCATATTTACTTTATTGTTTATAACATGATGATGATGATGATGATGATGATAGGAATAGGCATGTGCTTGTATGTGTGTGGTTGATGTGCTTGATGCGAGAGAGTATCGTGGGAGGTGTGATGAGAACGCCAATAAACGTTAACCTTTGGCGGGTCTCAAAGACTTTAGCTCTATCTCTAACTCAAGTCTTGTGCATTGACATCGTCGGATCGCCATTACCTTAGCGGAACTATTATGTCGTAGAGTATCGGGGGAGGTGGTCTCGGTCCTTGTAGTCTCCGACTCTACCGGGGGCCTTAGCTCTATCTCTATGGGCATTCCGAGGGATGCTCGGGTGAGGCCTTGGATACACTGTTTGGCATTAGGATTGGTTAGCAACGAGCCCGGCTTGCAAGCCCTCGCTAACGGGGGCTTACGTGTTGGTATAGCATTATATAGCAATAAACGTTAACCTTTGTTGTATAATGTTATGGTAGGGTGGATGGGGGACGACGATAAACGTTAACCTTCGGGCGGGCTTCCACACCCCGTGTATAGAGGCGGTATCAATAAACGTTAACCTTTGACCACCCAACCTTTCTATTGCACATTGCAAACTATAAACCAAGACCAAAGATATGAATTGACTTTTTGCATGCATATGTAATGTTGCATTGTTTTGGCTACTCACCGAGCCGTGTTGTGTGCTTACCCTCGACGCCGAATATTTTTAGTTGATGATGCAGGATATATTGTTGAAGATTATATGAACTGTCGGCCCCATGGAACTCGTAGCAGCTATGGAAGTTGGAGCCGAAGACGATACACACGATCTCTCTTGCGAGTGCAACTTGTGTGTATTCGATTAGATATTTTTTTTGTAGGTTTCTTTATTGGATTTATAAGACATGTATTTGGTATTTAAATATTTATGTCTCGATTAATCACGGAATAATTTGCTATTATTTATGGATATCAACTTAGTTCTCGCTCATATTATTTATAAATTTTCCGCTATTGTGTATTACTCGATTATAATTGTGGATGCGTGTTAAGTTTGGATAACGCTGGGATAGCCTATAAGAGATCCCGGTTGAACCGTTGGTTATTTGGCGGTTCATCACACCATTCCGAAGTGTGCGGAATCGGGTGTGACAACTTGGTATCGGAGCATCTCGTGCCTTGCCCGCCGAACCGACACACACATTCAAGACCATTGCGAACCGAGATAGGATAAATTAAAAAGCTTTAATACAAACACACGGTAAGCACAAGTGATGATTGAAACCGAATTAAAAAGAGAATAATGCATCTATTAAAGGGAAAACCAGTTACATCAAGGTGAACTAACAAAATGTATATATATCGCTAAAGCGGAGTACAGCCCACAACCCGGACAGCTTACTCCAGAGTACAAGAAAAGTAAAGTACAATCGGGAAGCCGGAGGCGAAGGAGGAGGCGGTGCCTCACGATCTCCCGTCGTAGTCCCCGGGATAGACCCTAGTCAACCAGGCCACCCGGGTCCGGGTCGCCCGGAGACTAGCCGTGAGACCGGCTATCCTCGTCGGCCGCGACGCTGGACCTCTAGGAGCTCACCTATCCGCGCGTCCGAGGTGCGTGCCGAGCGCCAACAGCAGCCAACAGCTCATCCATCCTCTGGCAAATCAGATCTGCGCTGAGCATCCCCGATCTCCCGCAAAGCATCTCCATCATATCGAAGGTGGGCGTGAAGGACCAGCATCATGAGAAGGACCGGCCTCGGGTACCGGCCGCCGCAGCAGCGAAGTACCAACTCCATCCGCCCGTGTGGGTGATGGCGGGGGTATCGCGTCGACATCCATATACATACGATCATCATCATCGCCGACCGGATCTCCCCCGAGCCCCAGCAGCAGCCGCAAAGATCGGGCCACCTTGACCCGAGTGTGAGGGCGCACCATCGCGCTCCTCTCCTCATCGCTAACCTCCGCGATCTCGCAGCCCCATCTTGCGCATAGCCTCCCAATCTAGAGGCGACGAGAAGGTCTTCTCCCGGATCTTCTCATCAACCGGATCCACCCCCAAACGGGTCAGGAGCACCGGAATCATGCGCCCATAGGGTAGATTACCCCTATGACCGGACAATGTGGCACCGATCATCGCCCGCATGATGATGTAAGGAAGGCAGACCGGCCGCCGAGTGCATATGCTGTAGATCAAGAACTCGGGTCAGCCGAGACACCCTCTCATAGTGCCCACTCGCGGAATCAGATTATGCCGGATAATCTTGCGGAAGACTCGTGGAGATGGACGCAAGTAGCAAGCTCTCATCCGCCATCTATCGGACGGAGCAACCGATTGTCGATCTCGCGCTCATCTCCATCTCAACAAACCGTGGCTCTCCCGGCGCACAAGACACCATAGGGCCATCGGGGGGAATGCCCAACAGATCGGCCAGCCGCCGATAGTCAAAAAGAAATGTGCACCCCTTGACGTAGCTAGTGATGCGCAACTCCCGACCCCCGCCGACATCATTGTAATCCCCCACCACCCGGAGATTACAATAGAACCGGCGCACCAAGTCCGGACATGTGCACGCCGTCGTATGTGATGACAGGGAGCCACCCCATGTCGCCAAAAGCTCTCTCGACGCTGAACAAGGCTAGATCAGCCAGTTCACCATACGACCCCCTTCCACTTTCTTGCCCGTATAGTAGGCATACCGTGCCTCGGCCTCATTTGAACGGAAACGGAGAGGATCACGCAATCTTGGCACTTTGGTACGGGCCATAGTACCCGCAAAAATAAGAAAGAGAAAATAAAACCAGAGTTAGTAGGATAAAATCCGAAATTGGATTTAATAACTACGTAAGTTAACAATAAAGTCCCATTTTTCACCATACAAGTGGGCGTAAGAACTTACGTAAGTTAAAACATATCCTACAATCTACAAAAAGAGAAAATTTTAACGGATAAGGTCTAATTTGGAGAAATTCAAGAAAAACCAAAAATGTCGACAAATTAGGGCAAAAAGAGAAAAAATTTAAGTTTCTCGATGACCAACCGATGAAACTCAAAATTTTGAGGGCTTTCGCTCCTCAAGACCCCAATAACAAAAGCCCCCAATAAAAATCGAAATTTTACGGTTGGAAAAAGTTTAATTTGAAAAATACAAGTTAAAGGAGCAAAAACCTAGAAATAAAAACCTAAAAACAGGTAAAGTTGGGGAAGTATACCCGTAGGGGTGATGTGGATGTCGAAATTCGGACTAGGAACGATCCACAATAGCGAAGTAGCACCGTAGCAACTCCTGGAGAGTAGAGACGAGTCGAAACGGAGGGGGAATAGTGAGAAATGACCCGGAATCGGATCTTAAAAATCTGATTTTTAGTCCGAGGGCCGGACAATTCGACCGACACCATCGACCCTCGGATCGACCCTCCAATCGACCCTCGACTCGGGGAATCGACAGAAAATTCAAGGGTCGGACCGAGGGTCGGACACCCATCGACCCGCGATCGACCCTCGCCTCGCCTCGGAAGAACGGGGTCATTCCCGTGGTCGGATACCAAGGGCCGGACATACCATCGACCCTCACCATCGACCCTACATAGAAAAGACAAGAAAAATTTTCGGAATGAATTGAGGATTTTGAATTTTACATCGGTTAGCGTGCCTACATGAAGTATAAATGATTTCTCACCGATTTTGATGATTTTCGGGCACCACCCATCTCGGAAAGGAAATATGTCCGGACGTAGAGTGACCCGACAGACCAAACACAGCCCCACCACCACCACCCGTGGATGAGACTAGTCAAGAGAACAATTATGCACGGGTAATCCCGAGCCGGCAAACCCTACGAATTTGCCACCACCACCACCCGAGCTAACAACAAGGGTGATGAATCCGGCTCAACAGCCTACAACAAATGCAACATGCACAAGCTCAAATGCAGGTTGCGATGGGGAGTTATGTTTCAAGCCACCAGTCGCGCAGCCATGCACACCGGGCAAGCTAGTGCAGCACCGCTGGGTAACCACCCAGCCCCTCGTACACCTCAACAACCGACGCGCCGCGTCCCCGTGCAAGCCCCGTAAGCAGCCCAAGGGAACTATCGCATCCACCCCCTATGTTTGGGGCATATCAAAATCAACCGGATCACTCCCGGCTAGTGGAGAGATTTTTGAAAATGAAACCAAGAGAATTCAACGGCAAACCGCCCGATCCACCGTGGCCAGCACTACACCGGATAGACGAGATGGAAAGGAACTTCCTTATGATGACTATTACCGAGGAAGAGAAAAGTACTATGCGCCACCTTCATGCTCAAAGGCGACGCACACCATTGGTGGAAATCTACAATGACGTACTTATTGACCAAGCACGCCCTACCGACGTGGGCTAATATATAAAGAAGCATTCTTCGAGAAGTATTTTCCAAGAAGCTTCAGAGATTCAATGGAAAAGGAATTTCCGAGTCCGTACTCGGGGCGTATGTCCGTAGACTCGTATCAACGGCGCTACGAAGAGCTGTTTTTCTTCGCACCAACTAGCATGCAAGAAGAAGATACAAAAACCCGTAGATTCGTCGCGGGACCGAGAGGAAGTATCGGGGAACATGTTCTGGGATTAGAGAAGAACATATATAATGAAGCCGTCCAAATCGCCGAAGTGATTGAATCGAGCCGAAAAGAGAGCTATTTCACCCAAAACAAAGGCATAAAAAGGCCAGCCGGGAATACTTATAACGGAGGCAACAACAAGACGTATAAACCTTTCCGTCCCCGGAATTTTAATGCTGCAACCAAGACTATCCCCGCAGCTCAACCTCAGCCAAAGCCAAATTCTAAGCCCCGGGTGCTATAACCGCAACCAACCGGGGCATATGGCAAGAGAGTGCCCAAAACCCAAGAAGCTGTTACATCAAGGACGGGTATATGCTGTTACATCGAGGATGCAGCCGCATCGCCCGATGTGGTCACGCATGACCGAAACTTTAAGATTATAATTACACCGATTGAGTATGTGACTAAGTAAAAACGGATCACGTATCGTACCTATCAATGGCGTACCCGCCAGAGTACTCTTTGATTCGGAGCTACTCATTCATTTATATCCGTGTCGCTTGGAAAGAAGACCAAACTGCCCATCAAAACATTAGACTACAAATTACTTGTACGGTCACCGATGGGATTAGAAGTGGAATTAGAGAAAGGTTATGGACCATGTCCAGCTCTCATTGGAGAGAAAACCTTGGATGCAACCTTAATACAACTTGAGATGGCGGACTTTGATGCCATCTTGGGAATGGACCGGTTAGCTCGGCACTCGCAAATTTGTTGTGCGCCGAGAAGAAGCTAACGCTTAAAGATAAAGAAGGAGCAGAATTCAGTTTCCGGAACCAAACTTCCCAGAGACGCAAGCTCATACTTTCCGCATTAAAGGCTAAGAAGTGCCTTGAGAAAGGAGCGGTCGGATATCTAGTATCGCTGGTCGACCTAACCAAGGACGTGCCACAAATGGAAGATATTGATGTCGTGCGGGACTTTCCCCGATGTATTTCCGAGGAACTACCCGGATTACCACCCGACCGAGCCACGGAGTTTGTAATAGACCTTATACCGGAGCCGCACCGGATCAAAAGCACCGTATAGAATGGCTCCTACCGAACCAAGGAATTAAAAGTGCAACTACAAGAACCGCTGGATAAGGGTTATATTAGACCCAAGATATCTCCATGGGGGAGCACCGTGTTGTTCGTAAAGAAGAAGGATGGTAGCGTTCGGTTATGTATCGACTATAGAGAGTTGAATAAGCCGACAATCAAGAATCGATATCCACTACCCAGATCGATGACTTGTTCGATCGCTTACAAGGAGCGAAGGTATTTTCAAAGATCGATCTTCGATCGGGCTATCATCAACTGAAGATTAAAGAAGGTGACATTCGAAGACAGCTTTCGTGACCAGATACGGACATTATGAATTCTTAGTGATGTCTTTCGGACTAACTAATGCACCGGCAACGCTCATGGAACTTATGAACCGAGCTTTCCACGATATGTTGGACACGCCGGTGATAGTATTTATTGATGACATATTGGTATACTCCAAGGACAAGGAAACCCATGTCAAGAACCTAAACGCAGCCCTACGACGGCTTGAGGAAAGAGAAGTTATACGCCAAATTTTCTAAGTGTGAGTTTTGGCTAAGCGAAGTCGCATTTTTAGGCCATGTAGTATCCGCGAAGGAATCAAAGTGGACCCCAAAGAAGATCGAAGCTATTGTGAAGTGGGAAGCACCAAAGAGCGCCTCGAAAATTAGAAGTTTTCCGGGTCTAGCCGGATATTATCGGAGATTCGTAGAAGACTATTCTCGGATTGCCGTACCTCTCACCCGCTTGACCAAGAAAGGAGAAAAGTTTGTATGGACGGATAAGTGTGAAAAGAGCTTTCAAACACTAAAGACCGGATTGATATCCGCTCCAATTTTAACCATTCCCGCTCCAGACGGACATTTACCTTATACACCGATGCATCGGGATTGGGATTAGGATGTGTGCTTATGCAAGGAGAACAAGTAGTTGCGTATGCATCGAGACGGTTGAAGGTACATGAGAAGAACTACCCCACTCACGATTTGGAATTAGCGGCAAGAGTACATGCTGTCAAGATATGGAGACACTACCTATACGGAGAGAAGTTTCGGATTAAGTCGGACCATAAAAGTCTTACTTATCTATTTAATCGAAGGAGTTAAATATGAGACAAAGAAGATGGCCGGAATTATTGAAAGACTATGATTGTGATATCCAAGATCATCCGGAAAAGCGAACGTGGTAGCGGATGCATTGAGCGTAAAAGCAATGATAAAATCTCAAGGAGAAACCAGCACGACCGCAGCAAATGTATACCAATGGAATGGTGTTTAATCACGGCAACGAGCAAGATGTGATAGATACACCGGATGGATCAACCAACCAAGGGTTCATTCATCGGTTTTCGAATATGTTCGCAGCATTGAAGATTATACCAGATATAGTGGACGAAGTGAAGATAGCTATCAAAGCAGATCCTTATCTAAGAACAGCACAAGAAGATATTGAGAAAGGTAGGACTAACCCCGAGTTCACCTTGGATGACGAGAAGGTACCGAAATACAAAGGAAGAATATGTGTACCCGAAATAGAAAATGTGGACATTAGACACCGACTCATGAAAGAAGCCCATACCACCATCTACTCCGGTACATCCCGGAAGTACAAAAATGTATCATGATCTAAAGAAACTGTATTGGTGGAGGGGAATGAAGGCGCATGTAGCCAAGTTCGTGGTCTCAATGCCTAAATTGTCGAAGGTAAAGGCGGAACGACAAAGACCCGCAGGACTGTTACAACCATTACCGGAACCAGCTTGGAAATGGGACCGCATCACTATGGACTTCGCCACAGACTACCATTGACTCCTCGAGTGGTTGACGCAGCTTTGGGTGATTGTAGACCGTCCCGACTAAGACAGCTCGCTTCATACCGATACGACCCCCGAGATACACCGGAAAGGTTAGCAAAGCCGTATGTGGATAATATTGTTCGGCTACACGGTGTTCCGGAAAGCATTGTGTCCGATAGAGACCCACGATTTACTTCCGGATTTTGGGAAGGACCGCAAAAGGCTATGGGTACAACATTGAAGTTCAAGATCGCATTCCACCCACGCGATCGACGGACAGTCCCGGAGCGCACAATTCAGATTTTAGAAGATATGCTACGAGCATGTGTGATTGATTTCAAGGGATCATGGGACGAGAAGTTACCATTGATCGAAGTTCGCTTACAATAACAACTTATCGGCTACTGTACATATGTCACCTTATGAAGCACTGTATGGTAGGAAGTGTCGAACTCCCTTGTTTTGGAATGAAGTTGGAGAACGTAGTATCGTTGGACCAGAATTTGTTGAAGAGACTTGTCGAGTGGTCGACATCATCAAGGAAAGAGTAAGAGTAGCTCGGAACCGTCACAATTTCGAGGACGAAATTTTTATAAGTTGGGGGGAGTTGTAAGACCCGTGTCAATCTAACCCGGCCTTACCACCTTGAACCAGGTTTACCCATCATGGTCGAGTCAAATGGACCAAGGGCATGAAGGAGATCGAGATCCCGTGTATGAAATCGACCCAAAAACACTTAATTTTAGGGAGGGTCGCACACCCGGCTAAGCGGGTCGGACCCTCCCTTAAACCAGAAAAGATCGACCTCGGCTTTTGAGGGAGGGTCGGACAGCTTAAGACCCTAGGGTCGACGGATCATCGACCCCCCGTCGACCCTCGGGTTTCGACGAAAACCCGAAATTAGGAAATTTCCTAATTTTCGGTTGGGATTCTTTCCAAATCTCAATGGGATTATTATAGGACATTCCTAGTCTATTTAAAGGACGTCCCTAAGCCACTTTCACTCCTTTCACAACCCTAATTGAATTGAGAGAAAGAGAGGAGAAGGAAAAGAGGAAGAAGAGGAGGCTAGGAAGAAGGCTTAGCAAAAAGGAGAAGAAATTGCAGAGGAAAGTAATCTTCTCGTGTATGGATACTAATTCCATGAGTTTCTACGGACCTTAGGTTAGATATGATTGAGTGTAGGATTTCGAGAAACCCAAACCATCCATCCATGGTTAGGTTTTCATGGAAAACCATGGGAGGATGCACGAAAGCTATCTAGATGAATCATACATGGTTCTAGACCATGGAATGAATGTTGAGTGAATGTAGGAAGCAAGCCATAGGACCCCAAACACGAAGAATGGATTAAAAAGTGGAAATTGGACCAGAGTGCACCGAGGGTCGCACCGAGGGTCGATAGACCATCCGACCCTAGGTGTTTCGACCATCGACCCCGCATTCGGGAAAGTCCGGAATGCTGGGAGGGTCGATAGACCCATCGACCCTAGCACGACCCTAGCATCGACCCTCGCCTGACGTAATGGTTTTTAAATTCTGAATTAATTCTAATTAAATTCTATCGACTTTGTTAGGTTTGCTAGCAATATAATAACATTATAAAGGTGAATCTAAAGCTTGGAAAATATCTATTAGCAAGCCAAGGTGAGGAACCTTAACCCCAAACTAAATTGGTTAATAATAAACTGTTTTTCTTTTCTTGAGTCCTATGCCATGTTTGATTCTACGCGAATATGATTGTAATGTGCATACAAAGATGCCATCCAATATTTCTATTACTTGTTCATGCATATTTACTTTATTGTTTATAACATGATGATGATGATGATGATGATAGGGAATAGGCATGTGCTTGTATGTGTGTGGTTGGTGTGCTTGATGCGAGAGAGTATCGTGGGAGGTGTGATGAGAACGCCAATAAACGTTAACCTTTGGCGGGTCTCAAGACTTTAGCTCTATCTCTAACTCAAGTCTTGTGCATTGACATCGTCGTATCGCCATTACCTTAGCGGAACTATTATGTCGTAGAGTATCAGGGGAGGTGGTCTCGGTCCTTGTAGTCTCCGACTCTACCGGGGGCCTTAGCTCTATCTCTATGGATGTTCCGAGGGATGCCGGGGTGAGGCCTTGGATACACTGTTTGGCATTAGGATTGGTTAGCAGTGAGCCCGGCTTTGCAAGCCCTCGCTAACGGGGGCTTACGTGTTGGTATAGCATTATATAGCAATAAACGTTAACCTTTGTTGTATAATGTTATGGTAGGGTGGATGGGGACGACGATAAACGTTAACCTTCGGGCGGGCTTCCACACCCTGTGTATAGAGGCGGTATCAATAAACGTTAACCTTTGACCACCCAACCTTTCTATTGCACATTGCAAACTATAAACCAAGACCAAAGATATGAATTGACTTTTTGCATGCATATGTAATGTTGCATTGTTTTGGCTACTCACCGAGCCGTGTTGTGTGCTCACCCCTCGACGCCGAATATTTTTAGTTGATGATGCAGGATATACTGTTGAAGATTATATGAACTGTCGGCGTATGGAACCGTAGCAGCAATGGAAGTTGGAGCTGAAGATGATACACACGACTCCTCTTGCGAGTGCAACTCGTGTGTATTCGATTAGATATTTTTTTGTAGGTTTCTTTATTGGATTTATAAGACATGTATTTGGTATTTAAATATTTATGTCTCGGTTAATCACAGAATAATTTGCTATTATTTATGGATATCAACTTAGTTCTCAGTTCATACTATTTATAAATTTTCCGCTATTGTGTATTACTCTGATTATGATTGTGGATGCGTGTTAAGTTTGGATAACGCGGGGATAGCCTATAAGAGATCCTGGTTGAACCGTTGGTTATTTGGCGGTTCATCACACCATTCTGAAGTGTGCGGAATCGGGGTGTGACAAGGGGGGGATACCACGCTATGAATCCCAGTTTCATTCCCCGTCCAAAGGGAGTCAAGAAAAAACAGACCCCCTCGCAACCCTAAGCTTAACCCACCAAAAACCAAAAAAAAAAAAAAAAATTGGTAGGAAATAAAAAAAAAATTTAAAAAAAAAAAAAGATGCACAAAGGAAAAAAAAAAAAAAAAAAAAAAAAAAAAAAAAAAAAAAAAAAAAAAAAAGCCAAGTGGGCTCCCCATCCACGTGAAGTGGGGAAGACCCCTTAGCGTGGATGGATGTGTGTGTATGTGTGAGATTTAGTGTGAAACAAATAAGAAAGGGAAAATAATAAGAAGGAAAAAAAGCAAGGAAAAAATAGGAAGGAAATAAAAAGGAAAAAAAAGAAAAGAAAGGGAATGTGCACACAATAATAAGTAAAAAACTTTGAAATCTAATGTGCCATGTCATTAGATTGAACTTGCACACAATCTTTGAAAAAGAGTTTCCAGAAACTTTAAAAAAAAAATCAAAGAAATAAAGGGATTTAGTCTTGAGAGGCAATTTATAGAGAAGGAAGGAAGGGAGAGGGACTTTTTCTCGAATCTACAAATTTAAGAGAGGGCTCCCTCCCCCAAACCCTGACCATTAGTGTATGTGTATGTGCGTGTTTGTGTGTGTGTGTGTATGTGTGTGTGTGTGAGAGAGAGAGAGAAAGAGAGAGAGAGAGAGAGAGAGAAGAAAGAGGAAAAAAGGAAGAAGAAGAAAGGAGAAGAGGAAGAAGAAGAAAGGAGGAAAGGTACTCACCTCACCTCCATTGATCAAGACCCTCATCCAAGGGTATGGTCTTCCCTCACAGTAGCAAAACAAGGTATGTCCCTCAACCTAAGATCCTTATCTCATTGCCCATGTTGCTATATAAGATTACGTATCTCTAGATCTCCATGATAGGTTAAACCTATGTTCTTTTGTATGATCTGAATACCAATGCAATTTTTATTGTGAATCTGCCATGGTTGATAATTTTATATTATAATATGCATTATAATAAATGCCTAATCCAAATTTGGGCTTCATTGGATGTGGTTTACACATGCAAATAAATATCCCAATGAAACACCAAATCTGAAAGAGCCAATATGTGAACCTGAATTAGGGTTTAGTCTTGAGGGTGCCAAGAAAGGTTAAAAGACCATAAAAAAAATTATGGAAGACTCCTTCTAAGTCAGGTTTTACCCTAAAAAAACCCGGATCTATTTGGATTTGTGAAGATCATTTTAAAAATCATTGAAGCCTCTGTACACAAAATTTATGACAGAAACAAGGTACCCTATCTTTCGATATGGAGCCATATTTTCCATTCATTGTTTGGTCATGGTCTCTTGAGAAGAAAGTTATCCCCATAGGTTTTCTTGATTCCTATTATGGTTGCCAATAATTTGCATGTTGGATGAATTTATTGCACATTTTTTGTATAATCGGACAGAATCTGGACAGTTTCTGGCCTGAGTTTTACTACCCTGTAGATCAATGTTGATCTTTATGCTAGAAACACTATTAGGGTTTGGTATCTTTAGATAAAATATAGATTTCTAAGGCTTCTTGAATCCTGAGTAGGTAAATACTGATTTGCATGTATAGATTATTTGTTTTATATTTTCTACCAACATTCAACAAAGTTTAGACCAAACTCTGGATAGTGTTGTGACCTTTGATTGTAGAGGGTTTTTTTTTTTTACCTAAAAAGAGTCACTATTTGGCTTTGATGCCTTGAGAGAAAATTAAGCCCATTCAATCTAGTTTAATTACATGTGTTTTTTTTTTGCCTCATTTGGATGTCTGAAAGTATTTTTCCCAGTTGATTTTCTAACTATGCAGAGAATGCTTCTTACTGTTTCTAACATTGTGTTAACACATGACATATTGAGATGTAGACATGATATATTGAGATGCATACATACCATATTAAGATGCACCCATGAATATGTTCACATGCTCACACGCTATGATGGGATGATTACATGCCTATTGCTATATTTGAATATGCTTACATGCATGCATGCTATATTGGGATGATCACATGCCTGTTACTATATTTGAACATGCTCACTTGTTCACATGCTCACATGCTCACATGCTATATTTGGATGATTACATGTTTATGGCCATATTTGAGAATCTATATTAGATCTTGCCACATTTGAGATACTATATGAGTTCTTTCCATATTTGGAATATTTTCATATCTATAAATTCTTACCATATTTAGATAGATATCTCATTTTGATAATAATTTAATTTCTACAATATCCTAGTTGAACTGCCATGTTAAACACATTTAGAAGACTATTTTAGGTGTGGGGACGTGCTCCTAAGAACCCACATTTATGGGCAAGGGTAAAGGAAAGGAAATCCTAAAACCTTAACAAAAAGAACACTTTCCAAATCTTTAAGTTAAGGCTTAGGTCAAAGGTAGTCTAGGATGCTCCCTAACTTTCAGTACACCCTCTAGGGTATAGTGACCTAGATTAGGGTCACTTGTTTGAATGGATCGAGACTCTTAAGAGTCAGATTTTAGGAGGGATTTTCATCCTTTAGCAACATTCGACACCTCAGTCTACTTGGACTATCCGTCTCGACCCACTAGGGTTGCCCATCATAGATTTTCTAAGATTATCCATCAGTCCACTTTGACTCCACCAGACTCACTATGGTTATCTACCCCTTAGACCTCTTAGATTCCATATCCAAAGCTGTACCTATGGTCCTCTTGGGTTTTACGCACTTTAGTTCATCCAAAGCCGTACTTGGTCTTCTTGGGCTGTACACACCTTAGTTCATCTAAAGCCGTACTTGTGGTCCTCTTGGGCAATACACACTTTAGTTCATCGAAAGCCGTACTTGTGGTCTTCTTAGGTTATATGCATCATAATTCATCTAAAACCGTACCTATTGTCCTTATAGTGGCCATTTCATTGGTGATACATGTTCAGATTCTGGATTTGCTTTCCTTATATGATTGCTAGTCATTGGATGCTAGATTTAGGGTACTATATTTATGTTTGTACATATTGTTTTGGGGGGAATGGATTCAGCCACACATTTATGCGAGTAGCTGAATTGGGTCTCTATGCATGTGGGATGGCCCATTAGGCAAAACATAGAGCCTTGATCTGTACCTTGTAAAGGTGATGACCGGTGAGAGCCTCTAACGAGCATTTCTTAGGTTTTCCTAGGGATGCATTGTCATTACTCCACGTCGCTTGATTTTTTACGAAATGGTATATCAAAAGGAATCGAGCGGCCCATGATTCACCTTATAGACTAGGTAGGTCCACTCCTCATCATGATAGCCTTGCCGGTCCTAACTTAGAGTACAACCCATGTTTATTATTTTCTTTCATCTCTGAACTGACTTGGTAAAATCCTCTAGACCATGATATCCAAACCTGAGACATTGAATTTCTGGCCATTTTTTCCCTCAACTTGTTAACATGTTTGGATTCACACATGAGCATCCTTTAACTCGCACTCATTTGGGGTGTGAGGATTACGTACACAAGTTCCACATTAGCATGGACGGCCTGTATAGACCCTCTTTTGAACAAAGCTTAATTTGTTGGCCTTGACATTGTTAACATGTTGATTTTATAAATTGTTTAAAAATCCCATCATGACATAGATACCATAATCAAGTGGAGATTTACAGGTCCATTCATTCATGAACTGCTTTTGCTAACCATCCCTCATGAAAGTTACTAATAAATATATCTGTTTCAATTTCTTTGAATTTGATAAACCAAGTTGTTGGACCTTGTTGTCCCGATGATCCATTTGGAATCATAAGGCCCCAAGACTAGTCACAGGATTGTGAGGACAAAATAGGTGATGCGCATCCTCGGGAATAAATCTGTTGGAGTCGCCACCTAGATTAAAGTCTAGGACCTAAAAATGTAGTCTTACTGTAGGATAAAACTTTCATTGACTCATAACCCATTAGATTGGTTTCTTTGGTCTATCAGAGATCGGGTAAACATTCAGGGTAAGATTTTGGGAAGGTGTTAGGCACTCAAACCGTTCGATTAAAATTGGCCTCCTATACTTTCCATATACGCTATGTTCTGACTGTGCTTAGTCAACTAGATGACTAGGATTAATGGGGGATGTCCTAAACCAAGTTACTAAGTTGTGCTAACCTAGTGTTCAGCCAAACATGTCTTGAAGTAAACAAGCAAGAAAATATATTATACAGTCCAGACCAAATGATGGTTCGATTTTGGATCAAATTTAAAATTTTTTCTTAATTGCCTACGTATCCCTAGACCTCTGTCTCTCAAGAATCATGTCAAAAAACATAATTCAAACGGGTTTTGTGTGCTTAAAGTTTATTGGTGTAGCTTATGCATGTGCTTGATTATGTTCTTTGTTTAAGTTGAGATTTATGATAGAAGTACGTTCTTGATTGAATTTGATGGCTCATGTATGTTGTAGTACCGTATTTGGGATGTTCAACCTAAATTGTCTACGTATTCTAGGGTTTGCCCTAGAAATTAGGTACGACATAGTTCAGAATTGAAGTTTGTGTACTAAGGTTTCTTAAGGTTTCCTTGCCCTGTTAAGGTTTTTAAGGGTATCCTTGCCCTGTTTATTTTGTTCTTTAGGTTTTTTAGGGTTTTTTTTATCCTTTTTGTTTCCATTCTTATGTTTCGAGGGTTGCCTATCCCTATTTGTTTTGTTCTTTATTTGTTTGATTCTTTTTCTGTCTGTTCTGTTCTGTTCTGTTTGTTATTTTTTTGTTCTATTTTGTTCTATTCTATTCTGTTCTGTTCTATTTTTTTCTTCACTTTTAGGCTTGAGTTTGGTAAGCCACCGTGAGAACAATTATTCTGTTCTTCCATTTTGGTAGAACAGAAAAACTGTTTAGAACAACGAAAAATAGTCAAAAACCATTTTGCAAATATGGTATGTTTTCTTGTAAGACCCGCGCCTTATTAATCCGGTCTTACCACCTTGTATTAGGTCTTCCTATCATGGTTGGACCAAGATGACCAAGTGCGTAGAGAAACCACAAGGCTAGGTATATAATTCGAACAAAAAAGCACCTAATTGAGACGTGCGGTCACATACCTAAACAGGTGTGGTCGACCACACCTCAGAATATTGAGACACTCGAATCTGAGACGTGTGGTCACAGTTTTGAGATGTGTGGTTGACGGATCCTGCAACCCCACGTACGACGACACGATGGTATACTGACTCCGAAATTAGAAAACCTTCCTAATCTGAAAGGGGATTCTTTCTTAACCAAAGTGGGACTTTATACAGATGTTTTTCTCTATATAAAGGACATCCCTTAGTTTCTTTCACTCTTTTAGAACCCAAACTAAAAGAGAGAGGAAGAGAGGAGTAGGAAGAGAAGGAGAATTGAAGAAGAAGACTAGGAGAAGGAATTACAGAGAAAGCTCTGATTCTGTAGCAAGTTTAAGGTATGGAATCATTCCCTATATTAATTGAATACCTAGAATAGGTTATGGAGGAGAGATTGATTCAAAGTAAGATCTCAGTCATAAGACCTTGGACAAAACTCTAAGAGATCTTTGGAGGAAATCTATTAGGGTGAAGGATGATGTAAAAATATGAATTTTAAGCCATAGAACAATCATAGGAAGGATCATAATGATAAGCTAAGGAATCAAAACATGAAGGTATTGCATTTAAAGTGGAAAAGTCGACCAACACTCGTAAGGTCACAGTTTAATCGACCACACGAGGCACATGTGGCGACCACACACCCTCGAAAAGGTTCTTGGGAGGGTGTGGTCGCATGTGTCTGGTCGCATGATATGCGACCACACGTATCAACCCCATACCCTACGGTCGTAGAAACTGAGTCCATAGGTGCAGTCACACCTATGACCACTTAGCTTCAGGAGGTCTGTTTCATTCCAGGATTGGACCATTGACTATTGTAATTTAATGAACTTGAACCCTAACTTAGAACATACAAATTCTTAGGTTTCCAAGAGGATCAAGAGTGAGTTAAGAAGCTTGGCGAAGATTGAACGTTCCTAACAGGTGAGGGAACAGAACCTAAACTAACTGATTAATAATAAACTGTTTACTTTTATTGAGTCCAATGCCATGACTAATTCTATGCTTATATGTTTGTAATGTGCATCTCATATGTCATCCAATATTCATGTTATTACTTCTCATGTATATTTATTTTTGTCTATTTATAATATGATGATGATGATGATGATGCTAGGAATAGGCATGTAATTATGTGTGTGTGGTTAGTGTGCTTAATGCGAGTGGAGCATCAAGGGGAGGACATGACATTGTGGTTCATGCTGGTCACTAGAATCTAGCTCTATCTCTACTTAAGTCTTGTTCATTGACATCGTCATATCACCATTACCTTAGCAGAACTATTACATCGTAGGGCATCAGGGGAGGTGGTCTCAGACCTTGTAGTCTGCGACTCTGTCGGGGGGCCTTAGCTTTATCTCCATGGACGTATTGAGGGATGTTGGGGTGAGGCCTTGGATACACTAGATGATATTTAGGATTGGTTAGTTGTGAGCCCAGTTTGTAAGCCCTCGCCAATAAGGGCTTACGTGTTGGTATGGGTAGGGACATTAGGGGAAGTGTTGGCGGTGTTTGATCCAGACACTTTAGTTCTATCTCTATTCCATGGTGGGTGCATGTGAGATGGTAATGGTATTTGATCCATTGGGTAGATTAACACAATCGTGTATAGAGCTGCGGTGGCCGCCAATCCTTTCTATAGCATATTGCAAACTTAAAAACTAGACCAAAGATATTGAATTAAATGCGTACATATATTTGTTGTATTATTTTGTTTGTTCATTAAGCCGTAATGTGTGTTCATTCTTTTCAATGTCGAATATTTTTAGTTGTTGATGCAAGCCCTACCGTTGAAGACTATATGAATACGCCGACATATGGACACATAGCGGCGATAGATGTAGAAGCTATGGAAGAGGCGCATGATCCATCGTGCGAGTGCAATTCATGTATTTTTGATTAGTTTAGTTATTTGGTTATCAAAACATGTAATTGATTAATTTATTTTATTTTACGTTTTGAGTTACTTTGGAGATAATTGAATAATTAAAGACTTACGCTATTGATTATTTACTCTGATTATGCTTGTGGAATGTATCTGCTTTAATCGGATGGACACGGCCTATACGAGATCCTGGTTGAACCGTTGGTTTTTCTTTAACTGTTCATCCCACCACTAGTTAGTCCAGATTTTGGGTATGACAGCTTGGTATCAGAGGTCTCCGGCTCAGCCCTATTAAACCAAAATACTACCATAAGGGTCGTGAACTAAGTTAGGATAAATTAAAAATCGTAATACGAACACACCATAAGCACCTATTGTAAGACCCGTATCGAACTAACCGGTCTTACCACCTTGTATCTGTGAGGACAAAGATGGAATCTTGGAAGTCGCCACCTAGATTAAGGTCTAGGGCCTTAGAAATGTGAAATCTCATCCCAAGATAAGACTTCGATTGACTCATGACCCTTAGATTGGATTTCTGGTCCATCAGAGATTGGGTAAGCGTCAGGTTACGGTTATGGGAAGGGGTTAGGCACCCAAACCGCCCGATCGAAATCGATCCCCTATACCTTTCCTATGCTAGACACTATTTGTTAAACAAAACCAAACCAAGTGATTTGATATCATTGAACCGAATCTGTATCCATTAGATTGCCTACGTTTTACGGAATTATTCTGAAAATCAGGTTCACTATCGTAGTTCAGGTGTGATTAAAGTTTATGACTGTGATTTATGCTTGTGCATGATTAAGTTTATTGTTCAAGTTGAAGTTTATGCTTGAATGGATAAGAAACACTATGGGTTAGGATCAGGATAGTCCATGTGGACTGATAGATAGTCCTAATGGATCTAAGAATAACCTTATTTGGATCAAAATATGGATAACCCTTTTGGATTGGAATGTGGATAACCCTATCTGAGTCAAAATGTGGGTAACCCTATCTGGGTTGGAAAATGGATAACCCTATCTGGGTCAAAATGTGGATAAATATCCTAGTGGATCTATGGATAGTCCAAGTGGACTAAGGTTTGGATCCGAATTTGGGTTTCTCCCAAATGGCCTACGTGTCTTAGGGTTTGCCCTAGGAATCAGAATCCGCGTAGTTCAGGCATGGGTAACCTGTTCTAGGTCAGAATGTGAGAACCTGTTCTAGGTTTAAGATTGAGAACCTATTCTAGGTTTAGGGTTTATCGACGGGCAGAATCGTCCTGAATTACCCTTTTTTATCCTGAATTCTAATTTTAGAAGGTTTGGCAAAACATTCTCTTTCTTTATTAAGATTTTTATTATTTCCATTATGCCCTTCCCAAGAATGTGGGTGCCTAAATGCATGTCCCCACACCTAATATATTTGCTAGGTGTACAGATATGGCAGTTCAACTAGGGTGCAGTATAAATTAAATTATTACCAAAAAAGAAATATTGTAAGCATGACATGTATGATATTTATGGTAACTATCATATCATATAGTAAGATTATAAAAATCTCCCTAATATGGCATGTATTGCAAATAAGGCAAGAACCTAATATGGTAAGATCTAATATGGCAAGATCTAATATGGCAAGATCTAAGCATGACAAGATCTAATATGGCAAGATCTAATATGGCAAGATCTAATATGCAAGATCTAATATGCATCTATATATCAATATGGTAAGTACAAATCATAGAATGCATATATGACATGAATTTTTCAAAAAAAAAAAGGAAAGATCTTATATGCTATTTTCTAAGCATAGTAAGACTTAAAAAAATTAAGATTTTGCTAAAATATGGTAAAAATTTTATCTATTCTACCAAAAATAGCAACACATGGAATGTGGCAAACATGGTATGCACAATCCAAACAAAGCATATGAATGCTCCAAATATAGCCATTTATCCAAATATGGTAGAATTCATTTAAATAATCATTGATCTTATAATGAATGAGACATCAATGAAACTTTTTTTGAAAAATGCAAAATTATCAAAACAAACATATGTTCAATGTTCTTTGAAAAAATTGTAACTTTTATGAAGAAATTTGGAAAGATTAATGACTCAAAACTGTGAAAATTGTGACACAAGGTTCCAGATAATGGACAAAACTATGAACTGTATTCAGATTTGTCACATTATACAAGAATGACCATAAATAGGTCTTTCGAAACTCAAATCAAGCTCAACTTTTTTTCATAGAAAGATGACTTAATATATTATATTTCAAATGAAGGATCTTAATCCCAACAAAAAGCAAAAATAGGTCAAAGATATGCCCTAAGACCGAACATGTGCACTGATAAAATTTGTTTCAGATTTTTGACCAGTTGCACCATAAATTTCAAATAAAATTCTATTCTTAATGAAAATTAAATACAGACATATGTCTATGTAGATAACTGTCTGATCTAAAATTTCATTAAGAAAAATAAATTAAAACAATATATTTTCTTTGTGAAAAATGACTCTTTTCAATCATGCAAATCAGTACATCATGACAAATTCAAAATCAGAGCACTATGCACTTAAAAATTGATATTAATTCAAGAAAAATTGAAAAACATATGAAACTAGTGCCATTGTTTAGAAGAATATCATGTCTAAAAAGTTCATGTTAAGTGAATTTTATTATTATGGCCATAAGGCCTTTGTCTAGAGACTTTCTGATGGAGGATTGCATTACATCCGAGAAAAATAGCAATGTCAAAGACAAATTTTTTGATATATTTTTCCAATTCCAAATGGAACGAAATTTATAGGGTAGTCTTCTAACATATCAGAGAGACTCTCATAACATTTTGGGCTTCAAAATCTTAGAAAAAATACATATGATGTACGTCCTAAGTTTGAACCCTAAATCTGAAATTTTCAGATAAAAAAACCACATTATGAAATTTGCAAAAAACATCAAACATCATTGTATATCAATCAAAAATTCATCATTGAATAGCTTAGACAAATTATCGTTCATGAAAAATGTTAGACATAGACATCCTAACATTAACAAGCATGTAATAGAGCATTCATGATTGAGATTTCATGGAAATTAGTCTTTTTCAAGAAAAATTGGCATTCGAGCATTCTAACGACCTCTAAATTTGTTTAGAGTACTAACCTTGGGTTCAAATCAAGAGAAACCGTTGATGAAGGGTGATTGGAGGTTGTATCAACCCCCTTTGAATGTGAATCCTCCTTCTCCTCTCTTCTGCTTCTCTCTCTCTTCTCTTTCTTTCTTTTCATCTTCTCTTTTATTTTTTTCTCTTTTCTCTCACTTTCTTTCTCCTTCTCTCACATTTTCTCTCTCTCACTCACGTTTTCCTCTCCCTCACCTACGTTCTTCTCTCTCTATGGTCTTAAAAAACCTCTCTCCTCTCTCTTCTCTTGCCTATTTATACTTTTTCTACTCATCTTCTAGAAGATCCTTCTTTCCTTTCTTCTTTTTTCTAAAAAACTTTTTTCTTCCTTTTTCTTCTTTCCTTTCTTCTTTTCCTTCCTTTTTCTCTTCTCCTTCTCTATTCCACATGTACTCTATCTCTCCCTCTTTTAGAAAATCCTCTCCTCCTCTTTCCTTCTTCTCTCGTCCTTCCTTTTCTTTTCTTTTTTTCTTATAGAAATCCTTTTTTTTCCATTTTTCTTCTTTCCTTTCTTTTCTTCCTTCCCACGTTTTTTTCTTCTTCCTTTCTTTCCCTTTTCTCCTTCTTCTTCTAGAAAACCCATTCTCTCTTTCATTTCTCTCCTTCCTTTTTCTAGAAAAATCTTTCTCTCTTTCCTTTCTTTCTTCTTTCCTTTTCTTCTTCCTTCTTTTCCTTCATTTTTTCTTTTCTCCCTTTCTTTTCACGTTTTCTTTCTTAAAAAACATTTCCTTTTTTCTTTTTTTCTTTTTCTCATTTTTTCTTTTTTTCTTTTTCTCATTTTTTCTTTTTTTCTTTTCTTTTTCTTTCCTTCCTTTTTTTTCCTTTCTCACTCTCTCTTTCACGTTTTCTTTCTAGAAAACGTGAAGGGGAATCTTTTCCCCCTTTTTTTCTTTTCTTTTTTTCTTTTATTTCTCTCTCTTTCCTAATATATATATATATATATATATATATATATATATATATATATAAATGTATTAATACATATAATATATCCATAAGATATATATATATATATATATATATATATATATATATATATATATATATATATATATATGTATTATATACAATAATATATTATACATTATAAATATATAAAAGAAATGCATGCATATGGACTGACATAACTTGGTCTGGATTGGTCTGAGCTGGGCCGAGCTAGGTTAGACTAAGCTGGATTAAGCTGGTTTGGACTAAGGTTGACATTTCATAGTCCATTTCTGTCACCCTTCCATATGGAATTTTTCGATAGCATCTTTTCCAAATTTTCTACGTTTACTTTATAAAACATTAAAAATAAAGAATATTGGAGCTTGAATCATCTAATTTGAAAATGAAATGGTCAACTTATGAATTTCTGAAGATTAAATAATCATTTTCATGTGTAATCTTTCATGGGAACCACTGGTGACTTCTACTTGGGAATTTTTTACGTCCACTTTAAAGATGACTGAAAATAAGGAATATTGGCCTTTGAATCATCTGATTCTGATATTAGATGACCAAGATATGAGGTCTTGAAGTTTGAATGATAATGCATGCATGATACGATAATTACGTAAATGCCCTTGCATTTTCAAACTACGATATCTTCCTTGTTTGATGTCAGAATTTGATGATTCTGGTCTCATTTCGAAGATAATTTCATGACCTATTCATCCAAGTAGGTAATAGCCTATGACCCTACTGTGGGGTTCATTAGAGAATCACCAACCTTTGGGTTAAAGGCCGAAAACCTACCATATTGGTTCACTTATGCAGAGGGTGGCAAAATGGGGTACTTACAGATGCCCCTCTTTAGCCGAGATTGTTACCAATTGAAGGCTGAAGATAAAAGAACCACATTTTTGGGATATAAGTGAGAATGTTTATTGGGCTGCACTTAGGGTAATTCATCCTAAATTGCCTACGTATTCTAAGTGTGTCCTAAAAATCAAGCCCAGAATGTAGTTCGATTGGCAAGAAGGTTTGCTCTTCTTGAAAAATTTATGACTATTCTTGTATGAAGCTAGGTTGTGAATACAAGGCTCATTTGTAGGCTGGGAACCTCTTCTTGGTGAGGTGGAACTCATGATGCAAGGTATGTGCGGGCTTGAACCCAGCTTTATCCATTTGTAGGCTGATAAACCACTTCTTGTATGGAGCTAGGCTGTGAATACAAGGCTGATTTATAGGTTTGGAACCTCTTCTTGTATGAAGCTAGGCTATGAATACAAGGCTAATTGCACAAGCTTGAGCTCGGCTTTGATTTGTCTGGATGGAAGACTTGATGTCTTTTCTTTGATAGAACTGAGGCTCTTTTGATTGAGATTCTGAGATTGATTTTTCTGAATAAGCTAAGGCTCTGTATTTGATTCACTTATAGGCTGAGATTGACTTGATCTTTGAATAAGCTAGGGCTCTGCATTTGATTCATTTATAGATTGAGATTGATTTGAACTTTAGATGAGCTAGGGCTCTGCATTTGCTTTACTAATTGGATGAGATTGATTTGGACTTTGGATGAGCTAGGGCTCTGCATTTGATTCACTAATAGGCTGAGATTGATTTGCACTTTGGATAAGCTAGGGCTCTGCATTTGATTTACTAATAGGCTGAGATTGATATGAACTTTGGATGAGCTAGGGCTCTGCATTTGATTCACTTATAGGCTGAGATTGACTTGATCTTTGAATGAGCTAGGGCTCTACATTTGATTTACTTATAGACTGAGATTGATTTGAACTCTGGATGAGCTAGGGCTCTGCATTTAATTCACTTATAGACTGAGATTGATTTGAACTTTAGATGACCTAGGGCTCTATATTTGATTCACTTATAGACTGAGATTGATTTAAACTTTGGATGAGCTAGGGCTCGACATTTGATTATGAAATGAGCAAGAACTCAGAAGGTTACTTTTGTTATTGATTCTGAAATGAGCAAGAACTCAAAAGGTTATTTATAGGGTGATACTGAATGACTCATCTTTGAAGTTCCTACCAACTTTGGACCTTCGGGATTGAAAATTGGAATATCCTTCTTGGAAGCTCTATGGCTATGAACCTTCGAGAATGGAAATTAGAATATTCTCCTAAGTAGCTTTGTTGCTATGAACCTTTAGGATGCTCGAAAGTGACCCACACAGGAAGTCTTTGTTGAGTTTGAACCTTTAGGGTTAAAATCTGACCCATCTTGGAAGTCTCTTGACTATGAACCTATAGAGTACTGGACATATTTAAAATGATGGTGAATTCCTTGGCAGTTTTCCAAGGTTTTTGCCCCTGCTTTATTGGTGAAGGCATAAAACATGGCATCAATGGAAATTGTGTCATGGACTTTTGCTGGCATGATACCTAGATTTGAAATTTTCCATTTATGATGTGGTACTGAAAGTTTGACTCAATTTCAGCACGGCAGTAATGACTTGGGTGCTCCCTTGGAAGGGTTCCATGTAATTTGAAAGTGATGATTTTCTTCAGCCAACATTGGTGTTGTTGGATTTTGGATTGAGAGAAACTCTAGCAAGGATTTTGGATAAGAATAAGGAGAGCTTGACAGTCTCAAAGTGATTTTATTGATTGATCTTGGTGTTAAACTATCGAGGGGCATCTGGTCAACTAAGTTCTTTGACTGTGCACTATGGTAGACCAAATTGGTGGAACAGCCAAGCGGCGATGAAATGTGACATGGGTTTGGCCCTTAATCTAGGCTCATGAAAAGCTCAGGGCTTTGCAACATTGTTGTGCCAATTTTAAAAGATGAATGAACCATGGCCCCAAAGTAGGCACAAGGAGCAAAGGATTCGAAGTGTTCCTTCAGAGAATTTGGTGACCAAATCCTAATAGGTGAGCGACCACATTGGATTTTCTTCATCAACAGGATTGGGAGAACTGAGAAATTGGCAAAAACCAACTTGGACGGACCTACTTCTATTAACTAGGAAAGTCAGTGACTTCAGACTAGACAAATGGATCTTAGATGTAATGCTCATGATCAAGTTCAATTTCTCTACATAGGTTATAACTATGCCCCAGTGTCTGGATGCTGTGACAGACTGCTACTATAGTGTGCTAGGGGCAAGATAGAAAGAAATGGATAATCTAACAGAGTTAAAACTTGGTTGAATCTGGATTGCATTAAGAATTTTGACCATGCTTCCAAGGTCAAGGGAAGATTGATAGATTGATTGAAGAAAGTGACTTCATAGATAAGCCTTTCTTGAATCTTGAAAAATGAGGGAGCTGATGATTTGATGAATTTGGCTACATCCATAACCAGGCCGTGACAAAAGGATTTGAAGATAGAATTCTGTTGAAAGGCAATGCTATGGAGCCCAACAGATGATGGTTTGTTCAACTCCTTCGAGTATGATTCACTAGAGAGCAAGAGGTGTTACTTTCCTTATGAAGGGTAGACCGGGTATGACACTTGTCTACATGAACCACTGAAATTTTCTTTGTAGGGCCAACGAGGGCAATGCTTTAGGGATGCATCAAGTCGCCTATCCCTACTGAGGTATTATGGGTTGCCCATTGAGGTTTCTTGGGTTGCTTTTCCTTGCTGAGGTTTCTTTTCTTCCCTTTATTTATTTATTTTTTTTTTTGCAAACCCCATCTTTGGTTGAATAAAGAGTCCTGATATGGTGAGGATATTGCCAAAATTATGGTCCTATCCAACGGTCTAAAACCCTTAAGGGAAATCAGAATGTCATGACATTCATGACAAATAGGTAGCCTTGTCCCAATGTTTAAGTTGACACTTACATGCATTGATAGGTGGGCAGCTATTTGAATCATCACTAAAAGTGGCCTTAGGGAAATGCAGTCCCACACCAAAATTAAAAACGATGCCGAATTATGTTTTCCTTTCTTGGAGATGTTCAGATGGAATAATTGTCTCAATAAGCTACATCGAGATGCCGAATCAGTCACGATCATTTCTAGGTCTGAAACCTTTAAGTTTGTTGACAAGTATTGATGTTGAAGGTCCAAGAGGACTGATGTGAAACTGTCCACATGGGTCTACCATTGGGAGAGTGTTTGGTTGTTTATGTAGAATGGTTTATCTTACCGAGAAGATCCCATTTTATTGGCTTAAGAAATGAAGGGCTTATAGGAACCTTGGAAAGCCGCCGGATGTAATGAACGACAGATGAGGGTTCCAGCCAGATTCATGAATTTGTATATAAAATGATGACATGATCACGAGATACATTGCCATGAAAACTGATAATCAAAAGAAGGGCTTGTGATAGAGACTCCTTGGAAGGCCGTCAGATTGATAGACGGGAGAGAGAGTCTAATGCCGATGAGAAATCTTTCTCTGATGATGAAGAAGTAATGAGATCATCTCCTCTAAAGGCGGGATGTAATTAGCCAAAATCAAAAGTTCGGTCCAACATGCTGTGAATCTCAAAGAACGATCACACTTGCTATCAGGCTTTGATTGGAACTACCATCCTCTTGAAGTGAGAGGGACAATTGGCTTACTGTCGAGCTCCAATGCCATTCAACATCCTACTATTTTCTTTTCTTTTTTTTTCTCTTTTTCTTTTCGGTTGTGGAGGCCACATAATGCAGTGCTTTGCTTGATCGCAAAGTTGAATCATGAATTTCAACATTGGATTTGAATCTTCTTCTTCCAAACATTTCCAATCAGATAGAACATCTTTGCCCCAGTTAGTACTCTGATCTTCTGTAAACTTTATGAACATTTGTATTTAAGTTAAGGTTCGATTATACCAAGTTACAGTAGTTTAAAACCTTGATAGGTCTCAAAATATACTTGCTATTATCGTGTGGTCAACCCCTGTGGTCGACCCTGTGGTCTTAGTATATGTCGACCACATGACTTACGGTTTATCTATAGGTTGCACTGCGACCACATGATTTCTGGAAACTTTCCGAATAGCTGTGGTCGACTCACTGGTCATCCTATGGTTGACCACTACTGCGACCATACGATTTTTGGTCAATTTTTACTTTCAATCCGAGTTCTTCCTGAGTCAATTTCTGGGCTCATCACTTGGGTTCATCTTATGGTTATCCTATGGCCATTATTTATAGTTTCTCATTAACCATTAACCCTAACCTATCCCTTATGGTTATCCTTGAGATTTAGTCAAAGGATCACATGGATTATATTGGTTTGACATCCCCAATCCACAATAGAAAACCTTATTCAATAGGATCTACATCTACAGAGATAAGTTTCATACCTTAGCTTACTGTAGAAAGCTAAAACCTTCTCTGTAAAACCTTCCACTCAGCCTTCTTCTCCAAATCTCCTTTTCCTTCTCTTTTTCTCTCTTTCTCTCTTAGGTTTAGGGTTTGAGGTTGATCTAAAAGAATAAAATAGAATATAGGGATGTCCTTTATATAGAGGGAAAACCTCCATATATAGTCATGTTTCAATTAGGAAAGAGTTCCCCTCTTATTTGAAAAGTTTCCAAATCTCAGAGTCTGATCTGGGTTCGTGCGATCGATGGTGCGGTTGCATAATCCGTTGACCATACAATCCCAATACAGTCGACCACACGTTGTGTCACACCCCAAATTCAAAACCAGCCAGAATGGTGTGATGAATCGTCTATGAACCAACAATTTAACCAGGATCTCGTATAGGCCGTGCCCATTTGATTAAACCAGATACAAACACAACCATAATCAGAGTAAATAAATAATAGTAGAAGTCTTTAATATTAATGAACTGAGTATCTAACAGTGATAACGTAATTAATTATCCAATTATCTCCAAATGACAAAAGACATAAAATAAAATAAAGTAATCAATTATATGTTTTGATAATCCAACAACTAAATCTAATCGAAAACACATGAGTTGCACTCGCACGACGAATCATGCGACTCCACCATAGCTTCCACATCTATCGCAACAACATGTCCGTACATTGGTGCATTCATATAATCTTCCATAGTAGGACCTGCATCATCAACTAAAAATATTCGACGTCGAAAGGGTGAGCACACATCATGGCTCAGTGAGCAAACAAAACAATGCAACATACATATGCATGCATTCAATTCATATCTTTGGTCTGGTTTATAAGTTTGCAATGTGCTATAGAAAGGTTTGGTGGCCGCCGCACCTCCGTACACGAGTGTGTGAATCTGCCCAATGGATCAAACACCATTTCCATCCCACATGCACCCATCATGGAATAGAGAGAGAGCTAAAGTGCTCGGATCAAACACTGCATAACACTTCCCCTGATGCCCTACTCATACCAATACGTAAGCCCTATTGGCGAGGGCTTACAAACTGGGCTCCCAACTAACCAATCCTAATGTCAAACAGTGTATCCAAGGCCTCACCCCAGCATCCCTCAATACATCCATAGAGACAGAGCTAAGGCCCCCCGACAGAGTTAGAGACTACACGGTCCGAGACCACCTCCCCTGATGTAAGACCCGTATCAAACTAACCCGGTCTTACCACCTTGAACCAGGTCTACCCATCATGGATGAGCCAAATGGACCAATGCGTGAAGGAGATCACGATCCCAGGTATTAAACTGACCCAAAAACACTTAAATTAAGGGGAGGGTCGCATACCCAGCAAGGGAGGGTCAGACCCCTCCAAGACAGAAGTCAGACCCCCAGTTTTACATGGGGGTCTGACACTTCAGGAACCAGGGGTCGATGGGATCTCCGACCCCCCTATCGACCCCCGGTACTCGATAAATCTGAAAATTAGGAAAGTTTCCTAATTTCGATGGGATTCCTTCCAAATCTCAATGGGACTTATTTTAGGAGTTTCTACTCTATAAATAGGACGTCCCTAAGCCTCTTTTACTCCTTTTACAACCCTAACTGAATTGAGAGAAAGAAAAGAGAAGGAAGAGAAGGAAAAGAGAAGGAGAGAAGCGAAGAAAGCAAAATGAGAAGAGTTGCAGAGATGGAGTATTCTTCTCAGGTATGGATACTAATTCCATGAATTGCTAAAGACCTTAGGATAGATAATGCAGAGAGTATGATCTCGGAGAAACCCAAACCATCAACCTATGGTTAGGTTTTCATGGAAAACCATAGGGGAAAATCATGAAAGCCATATAGGTGGTAGAATCATGGTTCTAGACCATAAAACATGTGTAGAATGGATTATAGGAACAAGCCATAGGACCCCAAACACGAAGAATGGATTTCAAGGAAGAAAATCGACCAAAACCCACAGGGGGTCGCATGGGGGTCGATGGCCAATCGACCCTACCAGACCCTGAGCATCGACCCCCAGTGTTCGGAAAGTCCAGAATAGGGGTAGTCGCACCCAGGGTCGATCATTACTCCGACCCTACCTCTGACCCCCAGTTAACAGAATGATTTTTAAATTCAGAATTAATTCTAATTAAATTCTATCGACTTTGTTAGGTTTTCAAAAAAAATAAGAACAATATAAAGGTGATCTTAAAGCTTGTAAGAGAATCTATTAGCAAGCTAAGGTGAAGAAACAGAACTCTAAACTAATTGATTAATAACAAACTGTTTTTATTTTCTTGAGTCCAATGCCATATTGATTCTATGCGTGTATGCTTGTATGTGCATTCAACATGTTATCCAATATTTCTATTATTTGTTCATGCATATTTACTTTATTATTTATAACATGATGATGATGATGATGATAGGAATAGGCATGTAATTATATTTGTGTGGTTGGTGTACTTGATGCGAGCGAGTATTAGGGGAGGTGTGATGAGAACGTCAATAAACGTTAACCTTTGGCGGGTCTCAGCACTTTAGCTCTATCTCTAACTCAATTCTTGTGCATTAGCATCATCGTATCGCCATTACGACGAAGATTATATAAACGCTCCAGTATATGGTCACGTGGCGACGATGGAAGTTGAAGATGAAGTGGATACACATGACTCCTCTTGCGAGTGCAACTCATGTGTATTAGATTAGATTTTTAGTTTTATTTATTGGGATTTATTAAAGACATGTATTTGATACTTATTTATATCTTAGTTGATACAGAATAATTTATTATTTAAATATTAATATCACAGTAGATTCTCAGTTCATTTTACTATAAGACTTCCGCTATTGTATATTTACTCTGATTATGAATGTGGATATATGAAGTTTAGATCAGCCGGAAACCACCTGTACGAGATCCTGGTTGAACCGTTGGTTTGCTAGCGGTTCATCACACCATTCTGAAGTGTGTGGAATTGGGGTGTGACAACTGATGCCCTACAACATAATAGTTCTGCTAAGGTAATGACGATACGACGATGTTAGTGGGCAAGACTTGAGTAGAGATATAGCTAGAGTCTGATGACCAGGATGAATCACAATGTCACATCCTCCCCCTGATGCTCGACTCGCATCCAACACACCAACCACACACATGCATTCACATGCCTATTCCTAGCATCATCATCATCATTATGTTATAATTAAACAAAATTAAATATGCATGAACAGTAATAGCAGAAATATTGGATGACATGTGAGATGCACATTATAAGCATACAGTGATAGAATCAATCATGGTATTGGACTCAATAAAAATAAACAGTTTGTTATTATCCAATTAGTTTAGGTCTTGTTCCCTCACCTTTGGTCGATGGTTGTTCCTCGTCCAAGCATTGTAAATCACTTTTAGACCACATGGAAACCTAATAACTTTATACATTTTAAATTAGTGTTTATTTCCATCAATTTAGACTTCCAGAGGCTGAGTAGTCACAGGTGTGGCTGCACCTGTGGTCTCACTTTTTGCAACCACAGGGTGTGTGGTCGATATGTGTGGTCGCATATCATGAGACCATACATGCTACTACGACCTCCTTGGAACTTTTTCGAGGGCATGTTGTCGATCATATGTGTCTCGTGTGGTCGATCAAACTGCGACCACACGAGTGATGGTTGACTTTTTCACTCTCAACTCAATTCCTTTGTGTTTTGATTCTTTGGCTTATCATCATGATCCTTCCTATGATTATTCTATAGTTTAAAATTCATATTTTTACATAATCCATCATCCTAATAGATTCCCTCCATAGATCTCTTATAATTTGTACATGGTTTTATGATTGGGGTCTCACTTTGAATCACTATCTCCTTCATGATCTATTATAGGCATTCAATTGATATGGGGAATATTTTTATACCTTAAACTTGTTGAAGAATCAGAGTTCTCTCTGAATTTCCTTCTCTTAGTCTTCCTCTTCAATTCTCCTTCTCTTCCTCCTCTTCTCTTTCTCACTCTTTCAATTTGAATTCCAAAAGGATGAAAGAGACTAAGGGACGTCCTATATATAGAGGAAAACCATTCATATAGAGTCCTACTTAGATTAGGAAAGAACCACCTTTAGATTAGGAAGGTTTCCAAATCACGGAGTCCATTTGACATCATATGGTCGCACATGGGGTCGCAGAACCCATCGACCAGACATCCAAAAACTACGACCACATGTTCTAGACTCCAGTGGTCACATTGTTTTGAGGTGTGGTCGACCACACCTGTTTAGGTATGCGACCACACACTCCTAATTAGCTGATTTTAGGTTCAATTTCATACCTAGCCTTGTGGTTTCTTCACGCACTTGGTCCCCTTGGCCCGACCATGATAGGAAGACCTGATACAAGGTGGTAAGACCGGTTAGTACGATACGGGTCTTACAACTCCCCCCTCTTATTATAAATTTTATCCTCAAAATTTGCACATACCTTCCGAGTCGAAAAGGTGAGGATATTGCTTTTACATAGCATTCTCTTCTTCCCATGTGATCTCTTCTATATCTTGACTCCTCCAAGTAACCTTAACATAATAAATGTCATGGTTGCGTAGACGTTGAACCTTCCGACGGGTAATTTTTATTGGTGCTACTTCGAATGTCAAATCATCAGTTAGACCCGGTGGATCCGCCCTTAACACGTGTGTTGGATCTTTAACGTACTTCTTCAGTAATGAGATATGAAATACATAATGCACACTTGACATAGATGGGGGTAGTGCTAATTGATACGTCACTTTCCCACGTTTAGCTAGAATCTCATATGGCCCGACATATCTTGGACTTAGCTTCCCTTTCTGTCCGAACCGTTTTAAGCCTCGCATAGGTGATATTTTCAAGAATACCTTTTCACCTATGGTGAATTCAAGATCTCCATGTCGATTATCTGCATATTGCTTTTGACGGTTCTGAGCTACTCAAATTCTTTCCTTAATAATGTCGACTATTCGTCAAGTCTCTTCAACAAAATCTGGTCCAACAATACTCCGTTCTCCAACTTCATTCCAAAAAAAAAGGAGTTCGACACTTCCTACCATACAGTGCTTCATAGGGTGACATCTGTATAGTAGCCTGATAGCTGTTATTATAAGCGAACTTGATCAATGGTAGTTTCTCATCCCATGATCCTTTGAAATAGATGACACAAGCTCGAAGCATGTCTTCTAAAATCTGAATGGTACGCTCCGACTGTCCGTCTGTCTGAAGATGGAATGCTGTACTAAACTTCAATGTTGTACCCATAGCCTTCTGTAATCTTTCCCAAAACTTTAAGGTAAAGCATGGGTTTCTGTAGGACACATGCTTTCAAGTACGCCATGTAATCGGACAATATCATCCACATGTAGCTTGGCTAACCTCTTTAGGGTATACTGAGGTCGTATAGCTATGAAACAAGCTGTCTTAGTCAAATGATCTACGATCACCCAGACCGCGTCAACTACTCGGGGAGTCAATGGTAATCCGGTGACAAAGTTCATAGTGATGCAGTCCCATTTCCATGCTAGATCTGACAATGGCTGCAACAATCCAACAGGTCTTTACCTTTAAGCTTTTACCCTTTGACAATTTAGGCATTGGGACACAAATTTAGCTCCATCCGCTTTCATTCCTCTCCACCAATACAGTTTCTTTAAATCATGGTACATCTTCGTACTTCTAGGATGTACCGAATAAGCGGTGGTGTGAGCATCCTTCATTAGTCTATGTCTGATATCCAAATTTTCATTTTCAGGAACACATACTCTTCCTTTGTATCTTAGTACCTTTTCAACGTCCAAGGTGAACTCAGGAGTAGTCCTACCTTTTTCGATGTCTTCTTGCACCTTCTCAGATAAGGGTCTGATTTAATAGCTGCTTTCACTTCGTCTAATAGAACATGTACAATCTTTAATGTAGCAAACATGTTTGAGAATAGATGAATAAACCCTTGGTCGATTGATTCATTCAAAATATCAATTACGAACTGCTCTTTACCGTAATTAAATACTTTTTTTGTGACACACGCTACAGCATTTGCACTAGCTTCTTCTTGGGATTCTATCATAGCTTTCCTGCTTAGTGCGTCAGCAACTACATTAGCTTTTCCTGGGTGATACTGGATATCGCAATCATAATCCTTCAGTAATTCCAGCCATCTTCTTTGTTTCACATTGAACTTATTCTGATTAAAAAGATGAGTAAGACTCTTATGATCTGATTTAATCTGAAATTTCTTTCCATACAAATAATGTCTCCATATCTTAGCATCATATACTACTGCTGCTAATTCCAAGTCATCAGTGGGATATTTATTCTCATGCGTCTTTAGTTGTCTTGAGATATACATAACTACTTGTTCTCCTTGCATAAGTACACATCCTAAACCTAACCCAGACGAATCAGTGTACAAGGTAAATGGTTGTCCTGGGATCGGAATAGTCAAGATGGGAGTTGATATCAATCTAGCTTTCAATGTTTGGAAACCCTCCTCATATTTGTCGGTCCAAACAAACTTTTCTCCTTTCTTAGTTAAACTGGTGAGAGGTACGACGATTCTGGAGTAATCTTCCACGAATCGTTGGTAATAACCAGCTAAACCTAAGAAACTCCTAATTTTTGCAACATTCTTAGGTGCTTCCCATTTCACAATGGCTTCAATCTTGCTAGGATCCACTTTAATTCCTTCAGCGGATACTACATGGCCTAAGAAAGTGACTTCATTTAGCCATAACTCACTTTGTAAATTTGGCACAAAGTTTCTCTTTTCTTAGTTGCTGCAGAGCGGTTCTTAGATTTGTGACATGAGTTTCTTTGTCCTTGGAGTAGTTTAATATGTCGTCAATAAATACAATGATTGACGTATCCAACATATCATGGAATACCCGATTCATGAGTTCCATAAAAGTTATGAGTGCATTAGTCAATCCAAAAGACATGACTAAAAATTCATAATGTCCATATCTTGTTCTGAATGCTATCTTCAGAATATCACCTTCCTTAATCTTCAATTGATAGTATCCTGACCGAAGATCAATTTTGGAGAACACTTTGACACCTTGCAACTGATCGAACAAGTCATCGATCCGAGGTAATGGGTATCGATTCCTGATTGTAAGCTTATTCAATTCCCGATAGTCTATACACAGTCGAACGCTACCGTCCTTCTTTTTCACGAACAATACTGGAGCTCCCCATGGTGATATGCTGGGTCTGATATAACCCTTGTCTAATAATTCCTGTAATTGTACCTTCAGTTCCTTCAGTTCAGTAGGAGCGAATCAATAAGGTGCTTTAAATACTGGTGCGGCTCCAAGTATAAGATCTATAACGAACTCTGTCGCTCGATCGGGTGAGAGTCCTGGAAGTTCCTCAAGAAATACGTCCAGGAATTTATGCACAGTCAATATCTTCCATTCGTGGTGCTTCCTTGGTGAGATCGACCACGGATACTAGATTCCCAATGCCTCCTTTCTCGAGGCATTTTCTAGCCTTTAATGCAGAGAGAATGAGTTTTCATTTATGGGGATGTTTGGTTCCTGCAAAACTAAACTCTGCTCCTTCCTGGTCTTTAAATGTCAATTTCTTTTCTGCACATAATAGGTTTGCAGAGTGCCGAGCTAACCAATCCATTCCCAAGATAACGTCAAAGTCTGCCATCTCGAGTTGAATTAAGGTTGCATCTAAAATCTTCTCGCCGATAAGAATTGGACATGGTCCATAACCTTTTTCTAGATCTACTTCTAATCCCATAGGTGAACGTACAAGCAATTTGTAGTCTAAAGATCTGAGGGGTAGATTTAGCTTCTTTCCAAATGACACAGATATAAGAGAATGAGAAGCTCTAGAGTCAAAGAGTACTCTGGCGGGTATGCCGTAATAGGTACGATACCTGTGATTCGATTTAATTTAGTCTACATGCTCATACAAGATAGTACAAAATGAACAGTTCAGGTCATACCTATGACCACATCAGACGATGCGGCAGCGTCCTCAGATGTAAATGCATAAACCTTTCCTTGCTGTAGCTGCTTCCTTGGCTTAGGACACTCCCTTGAATAATGTCTTATTTGATTGTAGTTAAAGCATTTAACTCCATCACTACTTTGCTTCTGTTGAGGTTGGGTTGTCGGAGTAGTCTTGGTTGCAGCATTGAAGCCTTGAGTACTAAAGGGTTTAAATGTCTTTGTGTTCCCTCTGTTATATGAATTTCCATTAGGCCTTTTAATACCTCTGTTCTGAGCAAAATAACTTTCCCTCTGGCTCGATTCCAGTAATCGAGCAATCTGTACCGCTTCATTATAAATCTTCTTTTCCAATCCCAATACATGCTCACGGATGCTTCCCCTAAGACCCATAATGAACCTTTAGGTTTTGATATTTTCCTCCTGCATGCTAGAGGGAGCAAAGAAAAACAGCTCTTCATAACGCTGCTGATACGCATCTGCAGTCATCTGTCCCTGATACAAACTCAGAAACTCTTTTTGCATCGCATCTCTAAAACTCCTAGGAAAATACTTCTCGAAGAAAGCTTCTTTATAGATAGCCCAGGTCAATTGGGAGTGCTTCGTTAATAGATAACTTCATGTAGACTTCCACCAATGGTGTGCATCACCCTTCAGCATAAATGTGGCACATAACACTTTTTCCTCTTCATTTACAGTCATCATCATGAAGTTCCTTTCCATCTCGTCGATCTAGTGAGCTGGCCACAAAGGATCCGATGGCTTGCCATTGAATTCCTTAGGCTTCATCTTTAGAAAACGCTCGATCAGTCGAGAATGGTCCAATTGATACTGAGCATATGCTCCATATATAGGCGGTTGATACTGGTAATTGTCTTGGTTGTATACGCCTTGAGGTACTGCAGGGTTTTGTACTTGAGCTTGTATAAATGGTGTTTGAGGTGCTTGAGGTACCGTGTTGTCCATAGTTGATGCTTAGGGCACGGTGTTGCTAACCTCTGGTACGGTACTAGCTTGTCCTGCCGATAAAGGTGTAGTGTTTGCAGCTGGGAAAACCATTCCCATAGCAGCTTGCATGTTGGCTTGTACTTGTTGTATTTGCTGCAACTGTTGTGCTAGATTTATCACCGCAGTAGCTAAATCTGTAGGTGGGGCTGGCAAGTTTGTGGGGTTGTCTTGGTCGTTGACTCCTGGCGGTACCACATTCTGGTTCTCCTATTCCTCAGGGTTTTCATGACAATTTTTCTCCACAGGTGGTGGTGGAGGTGGATCTGGGTTACGTCCTCTCTTGGTTATTCTTCACCCAGCCATTTCCTATTTTCGACGGTGGTAGTGTCTGAAAGTCAAGAAATATATGTGGCAATCCTAATATACGTCATTCTCATGTCAAAATTCAAATAAACAAGACAAAATTTCAATCTTTAAAGTCATTCAGTTAAACAGGGCATTTTTAATCGTGGGGTCAATGGTTGGGTCACAGTATATGCTACTACAGGGTTGCTACCACACAAATCCTGTCAGCTCACCGAGAGCCTGTGGTCGATCGTGAGGTCGCATTTTTGGTAGAATTTTGCGACCACATGATCCCAAATCAGGTTTTTAAACCTGATTTTCGAGCCATTTGTTTTATTTCTCTTTTGTCCACAACTCAACTCACCACCACTGAGTTGCTATAATGTCGACCGTACAAATTTGGTGATTCTTTCATCGATCTACGACCTACGTTCCGTTCTTCCAGGTATGTTCCCTACTCTTTCTCCTTTCTAAGCTTTTATACCTAGGTTTTGCTCCATTTATAGGGTTTTTTTTTTCAAATTAATATTTTTTTAACCGTAAAAATTTGATTTTTATTAGGGGTTATTACTATTGGCCACCCAATGGATGAAAGCCATTAAGAAAATTTGAGTTTCATTGGTTAGTTTAATAGAAACTTGAAAATTCCCATTTTTGACCTAATTTTGGGGTTTTTCCCAATTGTCAAAATTTCTTCAAATTCGACCTAGCTAGTTTAAATTTTTCTAATTTTATGAACCTTGTAGGATGGGGTGGGACCTATGTAAGTCCTCCTGCCCAAATGTTTGGGTGAAAAGTGAGGCTTTTGGCCAATCACGCTGTCATAATGCCAAAATTTTGAATTTTCTCTATATCTGATATATTGCTTGTTGGTCTATGCCCTTGCAAACAACATGGCTCGTACTAAAGTCCCCAGAGTTCTTGATCCTCGTCGCTTCGGGTCTATTGAAACAGAGGCACAGTATTCCTAGTATGAGCATAAGAAGGTGGAAGGGGATCGTTGTGTCAACTTGGCCAACTTAGTCTTATTTGATGTGGAGGGAGCATTCGATGCTATGGGCTGGCTCCCTGTGATTCTATATGAGGGTTGCACCTGTCCTGAGTTGGTGAAACAGTTTTACTGTAATTTACAGGTGGAGGGTAACCAGAGGACATAGATAGGGGTATAGAGCTCAGGATCACCAGTTTAGTTAAAGGGCTGGAGATTTCATTTAACTGCCAGGAGTTGGCTTATCTCCTGGGTATCTCAAATGATGGTCCCTTGGTATACTGTGCACCTAAGGAACCCTAGTTCCTGTTAGTGAGAATGCGCATAGAAATTGACAGCTAGATTCTTTGGGATGATCGCTGGCAGATGAAGGCAATCAACCTACGGGCGGAGCCCCAAGTGTATTGCAAGATCATTCTGCAAAACCTGATTCCCCAGAGTGGACACTATGAGAAGGTTTTGCAGTTGACCCAGTACCTCCTATACTGCATCTACACTAGGCAACCTATCTGCCTTCATTATATCATTATCAGGACCATGCACCGTGTCACGACGCCTAGTTTGGTGCGAAACCTACCCTATGGGTGTTTGATCACCACTCTGCTTACTCACCTATAGGTAAACTTGGTCAATGAGAGGATTCACGAGGATACTTTTTCGAATGACCTTGACTGGGAGGCCATCTGTGGGATGGGGATGCAAGATGTGCAAGTCAGTGACGAGGAGAGAACTATGGTGCGTCTCTGTACTCGAGTAGAGATAGCGAACGCAGAGACAGCAGCAACAGCAGCAGCAGAGGTCCACGAGAGCGATGATGAGGAGGATGATGATAGGATGTTCATAGACGTGGATGCCATACCTCCTCCATCACTACAGCATTCTACTGGAGCTGGCCCTTCTCGGGTTCCTTCCCACTCAGCTGGTCCTTCGTACCCACGACCAGATGACATGATGGGGTTGCTGCATGAGATTTGGGAGGCCCAGCGTACTACTGATCAGTGGGTAGCGGATTTGGCAACTAGTCTCCAGGTGACCCAGACTCAGATAGCCTAGCTTACGAGATTATATACTGAGGATTATGATCGAGATCGCGAGGCACCTCCTCCTCCAGCACCCCCAGCTCCATGGTGTATTTATTTCTTTTTTACTTTATACTATAGAGTAACTGTTCAGATTGTGGACTGTACTCTGATTCGAATATATGTTAGTTTTATTCTCATTTGATAAATACATAGAACATGTTATTTATTTTCATATGTGCATTATTCTCTTTCTTATTTTATGTCTCATACAACACAGGTGCTTATGGTGTGTTCTTATTAAAGCTTTTAAGTTTATTTTAACTCAGTTCACGAACTCTTGTGGAAGTATACAGGTTTGATAGATAGAGCCCGAGAGCTCTGATACTAAGTTGTCACACCCTAAATTTTAAACCAACTAGAATGGTGTGATGAACCATCTATGAACCAACAGTTCAACCAGGATCTCCTATAGGCCGTACCCATTTGATTAAACCAGATACAACCACAACCATAATCAGAGTAAATAAACAATAGTGAAAGTCTTTAATATTAATGAACTGAGTATCTAACAGTGATAACGTAATTAATTATCCAATTATCTCCAAATGACTAAGGATATAAATAAAATAAAGTAATCAATTACATGTTTTGATAATCTAACAACTAAATCTAATAAATAAAATACATGAGTTACACTTGCACGACGAATCATGCGACTCCACCATAGCTTCCACATCCATCGCAGCAACCTGTTTGTACATTGATGCATTCATATAATCTTTCATAGTAGGACCTGCATCATCAACTAAAAATATTCGACATCGAAAGGGTGAGCACACATCATGGCTCAGTGAGCAAACAAAATAATGCAACAAACATATGCATGCATTCAATTCATATCTTTGGTCTGGTTTATAAGTTTGTAATGTGATATAGAAAGGTTTGGTGGCCGCCGCACCTATATACAAGAGTGTGTGAATCCGCCCAATGGATCAACCACCATTGTCATCCCACATACACCCATCATGGAATAGAGATAGAGCTAAAGTACCTGGATCAATCACTGCATAAAACTTCCCCTGATGCCCTACCCATACCAACACGTAAGCCCCTATTGGCGAGGGCTCGTAAACTGGGCTTGCAACTAACCAATGCTAATGCCAAATAGTGTATCCAAGGCCTCACCCCAGCATCCCTCAATACGTGCATAGAGATAGAGCTAAGGCCCCCCGACAGAGCAGAGACTACACGGTCCGAGACCACCTCTCCTGATGCCCTACGATGTAATAGTTCTGCTAAGGTAATGGAGATACGACGATGTTCGTGGGCAAGACTTGAGTAAAGATAGAGCTAGAGTCTAGTGACCAGGATGAACCACAATTTCACGTCTTTCCCCTGATGCTCGACTCACAACCAACACACCAACCACACACATACATTCACATGCCTATTCCTAGCATCATCATCATCATCATGTTATAAATAAACGAAATTAAATATGCATGAACAGTAATTGCAGGAATATTGGATGACATGTGAGATACACATTACAAGCATACAGTCATAGAATCAATCATGGCATTGGACTCAATAAAAATAAATAGTTTGTTATTATCCAATTAGTTTAGGTCTTGTTCCCTCACCTTTGGTCGATGGTTGTTCCTCGTCCAAGCTTTGTAAATCACTTTTAGACCACTTGGAAACCTAACAAATTTATACATTTTAAATTATAATTTATTTTCATCAATTCAGACTTCTAGAAGCTGAGTGGTCGCAGGTGTGGCTGCACCTGTGGTCTCAGTTTCTGCGACCACAGAGTGTGTGGTTGATATGTGTGGTCGCATATCATGCGATCATACATGCTACCACACCCTCCCTAGAACTTTTTTGAGGGCATGTGGTCGATCATATTTGTCTCGTGTGGTCGATCAAACTGCGATCATACGAGTGATGGTCGACTTTTTCACTCTCAACTCAATTCCTTCGTGTTTTGATTATTTGGCTTATCATCATGAACCTTCCTATGATTGTTCTATGGCTTAAAATTCATATTTTTACATAATCTGTCATCCTAATAGATTCCCTCCATAGATCTCGTAGAATTTGTCCACGGTTTTATGATTGGGGTCTCACTTTAAATTACTATCTCCTTCATGATCTATTCTAGGCATTCAACTGATATGGGGAATGTTTTCATACCTTAAACTTGTTGAAGAATCAGAGTTCTCTCTGAATTTTCTTCTCTTAGTCTTCCTCTTCAATTCTCCTTCTCTTCCTCCTTTTCTCTTTCTCTCTCTTTCAATTTGAGTTCTAAAATGATGAAAGAGACTAAGGGACGTCCTATATATAGAGGAAAACCCTCTATATAGAGTCCTACTTAGATTAAGAAAGAACCCCCTTCTGATTAGAAAGGTTTTCTAATCACAGAGTCCGTTTGACATTGTGTGGTCGCACATGGGGTTGCAGAACCCATCGACCACACATCCAAAAATTGCGACCATAAGTCCCAGACTCCAGTGGTAGCATTATTTTGATGTGTGGTCGACTAACCCCATTTAGGTATGCGACCATACGCTCCTAATTAGCTGATTTTGGGTTCAATTTCATACCTAGCCTTGTAGTTTCTTCATGCACTTGGTCCTCTTGGCCCGACCATGATAGGAAGACCTGATACAAGGTGGTAAGACCGGTTAGTACGATGCGGGTCTTACACGTTGTGTGGTTTCAACCTAGTCGACCAAACGGTGGACCACTCGTGTGATTACACAAACCAAATTTACTGGTTTGACTGGTTTACTCACCTGACTTTGTGGTTTCTTCATACGGTTGGTTCATTTGAGTCAATTATTATGGGAAGATTGGTTACGACACGAGAATGTATGGTTAGACTGAGTTCTTGGCATGTGGGTCTTACAACTCCACCACCCTTAAAGGAAATTTCATCTTTAAGATTTGCACCTATGGATCTTATACATATCTCGAAAAGTGTGTTAGATCATGCTATGCATCTCCGTCAAGCCTTATAGAAACTTAGGCATGAAAAGTTATTTGCCAAGTTTGAGAAGTATACATTCTGGTTGAGAAAAGCTACCTTTTTGGGTTATATCGTATCAACTGAAGGAATATCAGTCGATCCAAGCAAGGATAAAATAGTCCTCAACTGGGAAGTACCAAAAACTATCACTGAAGTTAAAAATTTTCTTGGATTGGTAGGCTATCATAGAAAATTTATTGTGGACATCTCAAGAATAGCCATTCCTCTGACACAGTTGACAAAGAAGGAAACCAAATTCCTATGGTCAGAGAAATATGAAGCAGCATTTCAATTATTGAAAGAAAAGTTAATTTCTGCCCCCATATTGACAATCCCATCTGGATTAGATGGACTGGTGGTTTATATTGATGCATCCAAGTTAGGTCTCGATTGCGTCTTGATGCAAGAAGGTAAAGTAATTACTTATGCCTCTAAGCAATTAAAGAAACATGAGAATAATTATCCCACTCACGATCTTGAGTTAGTTACTACCGTATTTACGCTCAAGACATGGAGACACTACCTCTATGGAGAAAAGTTCTAAATAATGTCTGACCATAAGAGTCTCACCTATTTATTCAATCATAAAGAACTTAACATGAGACAGAGAAGATGGTTAAAATTATTGAAGGATTATGATTGTGATATTCAATATCATCTAGGAAAACCTAATGTAAGACCCATACTCTACTAACCCGGTCTAACCGTGTCGTGCCAGGTCTTTCCATCATTGCTGGACCAAGTGGACCGACCTGGTAAAGTAGGATCACAAACTAGGTATGAGAATTGAATTAAAAACAATAAAAGTATACGTAGGGTCGCATACCTGGGTAGGGATGGTCGACCATATGGTAAGAAACAATGGTCATTGATCAATGACCCTACGATCGATGTTTTCGACCCTACGGTCGACGGGTTCTGCCACCGTAGGCCATCGATCGTAAGACCCTAGATTGGACTTCGAGTTTGAAAATTTTCCTAATTCGAGGAGGATTTCTTTCCTATTATTAGAGAACTCATATATGGAGAGTTTTTCTCTATATAAAGGACGTCCCTCTGTGATGTCAAAGATGGAAATCTTAGAAGTCGCCACCTAGATTAAGGTCTAGGACCTTAGAAATGTGAAATCACACCCTAAGGTAAGACTTCGTGACTCATGACCCTTAGATTGGATTTCTGGTCCATCAGAGATTGGGTAAGCGTCAGGTTACGGTTATGGGAAGGGGTTACGCACCCAAATCGTTTGATCGAAATCGGTCTCCTATACCTTTCCTATGCTAGACACTATCTGTTAAACCAAACCAAACCAAGTGGTTTGATATCATTGAACCGAATCTATATCCATCAGATTGCCTACGTATTACAGAATTATTCCAAAAATCAGGTTCACCATCGTAATTTAGGTGTGATTAAAGTTTATGGCTGTGATTTATGCTTGTGCATGATTAAGTTCTTTGTTCAAGTCGAAGTTTATGCTTGAATGGATGAAAAACCCTATGGGTTAGGATCTGGTGTCACACCCCAATTATGATCCAACCAGAATGGTGTGAGTGAACCATCATAGAACCAACGGTTCACACCAGGATCTCGAATAGACCGTGTCCTCTCATACAAACCATTACACATAACCACAATTAGAATATAAATAATACAGCAGAAGTCTTTAAATAAAATGAACTGAGAATCTATTGATAAATTTAAATAAAATATCTAATTATTCAAATTCAAACATAAAATATAATATCCTTACATCCACTTAATCCAACTGAAAATAACTGAAAATAAATAAAAATCAAATCAAAGGTACACGCAGAAAGGGCACTCGGATGAAGCGTCATGCTCGTCCTCTCCTGCCTGTACACCCAGAGCAGCAACATCACCGAACGCCGAAGCATTTACATAATCATCCACCGTGTAACCTGCATCAACATCTAAAAACAATGTATATACAAAGGGTGAGCTCACAACTTAGCTCAGTAAGACAATCAGACAGTTTCACAATATTATGCATGAGTAACAATCATTTTATGTTGTAGTCTGGTTTAAGTTTGCAATGTGCTATAGAAAGGTTTCGTGGCTCCCGCACCTCTATACACGAGTGTGTGGCACCTCATGGATCACACCACCATTGGCCCACATGCACCCATCATGGAATAGAGATAGAGCTAAGATATCCCTGTACCTCCCCTGATGCTCTACCCATACCAGTACCTAAGACCCTACTAGCCAGGGTTTGCAAACTGGGCTCGCAACTAACCAATCCTATATGTCATCAATGTAGGCTCTATCCCAGCACAGCCGTCTACGACATAGAGATAGAGCTAAGGCATCCCCGTACATTCCTTGATACCCTATCCGCAACTAACCCACTAGGATAGAACAATACGTAGGTAGACCCTATCCCAACATAACTCCCTACGACATAGAGATAGAGCTAAAGCATCGTGGACAAGCCAGCGTCGACCTTGGAGACCATAGTGCTACATAACCATGGCCAGGCCAACATCAACATCGGAGACCACTGTATCATGACCTTCCCCTGATGCCCCACCCGTACCAAGCATGTTAAGATAGAATACTAAAAAAATTTCCAGTGTGAGGAATGATCCCAGGCCCATGCCCCACTCCACACACTTACGAAAACAATCACATGCCTAACAACCACATCCTATCATGCATGAACAATAGTAATAACGAAAAGTAAAGGATGGCATGTGAATATGCACAAACACCACATCATATATGTTCAGGTTATTAACAACGATTTACTGTCCATTATTTATTAAGTTTAGGTCAGATTCCCTTACCTGACGCTCGTTTGATAGCTTGCTCCACGTCGCAAGCTCCAAACGGAATATCACAAGGTCCTACATAATATTAGGGTTTCATTAGAATAGTTTCTTTGGGTTTCACTTTGGTTGGAAAACCAACGAGGTTACAAAATACTCTCACAGAGCTGACCGGTGGCATGTACCGGTCGCAGCTCTGTGGGAAAGACTGGCAACCGGTATGGTCAGTCGGTCCCCATAGACCAGTCCCCGGAAGGTACCGGTGGCAACATACCGGTCGCACAGGGTGCAACCGGTATAGTCGACCGGTATCTCTCCGGAAGACCATACTTTAGGTTTTTTGACTGTCGTCGATCAATCTCCATGGATTTTTAGGGTTTCTCCTATCCATTCTAAGTCTGTACTTTGAGTTAGAGCTCTCTCCTACTCATTAATGTCTAGTTTTGATGATAATCATCCTAGAACTCGAATCTAGGGTTTGACGGCAACTTAGGGTTTAATATCCAATTTAGGGTTTTAGATCAATACCTACTTTGCATGGTATTGATCCACCCATACAACTATCCTAGAGTCATAGAGTAAAGAGAATGGTTAAAACACTTACCGTCGACTGGTGTAAAGTGAGCGTCGTCGAACGGCAATGGCGGCACCTCCTTCTTCTTCCTAGCTCCTTCTCCTTTCCAACCTCCTTCTCTTCTAGGGTTTATGAGAGATAATGGAAAGGATTTGAGGAGGTTTAAGGGTGTTTATATAGGCTAGGATTAGGGTTTACTAACCCTATTAGGATTAGGAAGGTCTTAGGAATCGAAATCAGGAAAGAGGGACCCGTAGAGATCAATTTCTAGATCTCCATAGTCAGCTGCGCAGAGCTGACTGATCGACCGGTACCATGACCGGAACCATCGATCGGTCAACATAAAATAATGATTATTTGACCATCTTTGATCCGATTTCATAGCTGTTTGTCATCTGCTCGTCCCGTCTGGCTCGGTGATGATCGAAAGACCTGCTACGACATAAAACCAAGGTTTAGATCAGGTTTACGGAGTACAGGTCTTACAACTCCCCCACCCTTAAAAGAAATTTTGTCCCCGAAATTTGCATGTAGGTTTCCCAACTCCCCCTCCCTTAAAAGAAATTTTGGCTCTGAAATTTGAACGTACCTTGATCGTCGAAAAGGTTAGGATACTCCTTCCTCATCGCCCTCTCCTCTTCCCAAATAATTTCTTCGACATTTTGGCTTCTCCAATGCACCTTCAGATAATGGATATCCTTCATTCGAAGTTGCTGTACCTTTCGGCTTGAGAGCGTCACAGGCACCACTTTGAATGTTAAGGCTTCAGTCAAGTCTGGGGGGTCTGCTGTCAAGATGTGCGATGAGTCTCTGACATACTTCTTCAACAATGATACATGGAACACATCATGAACACTTGACATAGATGGTGGTAGAGCCAATTGATATGCTACATTACCCCGTCTAGCCAATATCTCGTATGGTCCCACATACCTGGGGCATAGCTTTCCCTTCTTACCAAATCATTTCAAACCTCGCACCGGTGATATCTTCAAGAATACTTTGTCACCCACTGCAAACTCCAGATCTCGACGTCGATTATCCACATAGTGCTTCTGTCGAACTTGAGCTGTCTTTACTCTCTCCTTGATTTGATCAATCACTCGACAAGTTTCTTCGACAAACTCCAGTCCTACAATTCTTCTTTCTCCCACCTCGTTCCATAGCAGAGGTGTTCGACACTTTTTCCCATAGAGTGCTTCATATGGAGCAATCTGAATTGTAGCCTGATAGCTATTGTTATAAGCAAACTCGATAAGTGATAGCTTCTCGTCCCAAGCTCCCTTGAAGTCTAATGCACGAGCTCGGAGCATATCTTCTAAAATCTGAATAGTCCTTTCTGACTGCCCGTCTGTATGAGGGTGGAAAGTTGTACTAAACTTCAACTTGGTTCCCATAGCTTTCTGTAATCCTTCCCAGAACTTTGATGCAAAATGGGGATCTCTGTCAGATACTATACTCTCTGGGACGCCATGAATTCTGACTATATTATCAACATATAACTTGGCCAATTTCTCCATGGTATACTGAGGTCTGACTGCAATAAATCGAGCTGTCTTGGTGAGTCGATCTACTATTACCCAAATTGCATCCACTGACCTTGGTGTCAAAGGTAGGCCAGTGACAAAATCCATAGTAATGCATTCCCACTTCCATGCAGGTTCTGATAATGGTTGCAGCAAACCTGCAGGTCTCTGCCTTTCTGCTTTAACTTGTTGATAATTCAGACATTGGAACATGAAACGAGCTATATCTGTTTTCATACCCCTCCACCAATATAGTTTTCTTAAATCATGGTACATTTTGGTACTTCCTGGATGTACCGAATATGGAGTGTAATGAGCTTCAGTCATAACTCGATCTCTGATATTGCAGTCTTCACTCTTAGGTATACATAACCGTCCACGATACCTGAGTACCTTGTCTAAATCCAAGGTAAAGTCAGGATTGCTCGTACCCTTCTCTAAGTCTTCTTGCACTGTCTTGAGATGTGGATCCTGTAGGATTGCTACCTTGACTTCATCAACTAGATCCGGTGAGATCTTCAAAGCTGCGAACATCATGGTGAACTTATGAATTAAGCCTTGCTCGACTGGATCTTCTGCTGTCTCTATTATATACTCTTCATCGCCTTCAATTGAACTTGAGGCTGCGGCACATAATGCAGCATTTGTACTTGGTCCTGCCTCAGGTTTCGATGCCCACTTTCTGCTTAAGGCGTCAGCCACAACATTTGCTTTACCTGGATGATACTGGATGTCACAATCATAATATTTTAGTAACTCCAGCCATCTCCTCTATCTCATATTCAGATCCTTCTGAGTGAAAAGATAATTTAAACTCTTGTGATCTGACTTAATCTAAAACTTCTCACCGTACAAGTAGTGTCTCCAATTCTTGATTGCATGTATAACCACTGCTAACTCCAAATCATGCGTAGGATAGTTCTTCTCATGCTCTTTTAATTGTCTTGATGCGTAAGCAATCACCTGTTCTCCTTGCATCAATACACACCCGATACCCAACCCTGAAGCATCCGTATATAAAGTAAATGGTACGCTTGGTTCTGGGATGGTCAAGATAGGTGCAGAGACTAGTCTTGACCTCAAAGTCTGAAAGCACTTCTCGCACTCATCTGTCCATATGAATTTCTCTCCCTTCTTGGTCAATCTGGTGAGTGGAACAGCGATCCTGGAGTAATCTTCCACGAATCTTCTATAATAATCAGCCAACCCAAGGAAACTACGAATCTCCGCAACAGATTTTGGTGCTTTCCATCCTACTATGGCGGCTATCTTACTTGGATCAACCTTGATACCATTTTCAGATACTACATGGCCCAAGAAAGCCACTTCCTTCAGCCAAAACTCACATTTCTTGAACTTAGCATAAAGCTTCTCCTGTCTCAGCCGTTGTAGGGCTACGCTCAAATGTGTTGTATGAGCCTCCATGTCCTTTGAGTAGACCAATATGTCATCGATGAATACGATTTCTGAAGTGTCTAACATATCATGAAACACTCGGTTCATTAGTTCCATGAATGACGCTGGGGCATTGGCCAACCCGAATAACATTACTAGAAACTCATAATGCCCATACCTCATCCTGAAAGCAGTCTTCGGAATATCTCCGGCCTTGATCTTCAGTTGGTGATACCCCGATCGGAGATCAATCTTCGAGAAAACCTTTGCACCTACAATTGATCGAACAGAACATCGATTCTAGGAAAAGGATATCGATTCTTGATCGTTAACTTGTTCAGCTCACGGTAGTCGATACACAGCCTAACACTTCCGTCTTTCTTCTTGACAAATAATATAGGTGCTCCCCAAGGCGATATGCTAGGTCGTATGAAACCCTTGTTTAACAATTCTTGTAACTGGGTCTTCAACTCCTTTAACTTGGTAGGGGCCATCCTGTATGGTGCTTTAGACACCGGCGCCGAACCTGGCATAAGGTCTATTACAAACTCTATAGCCCTGTCCGATGGTAGACCTGGAAGCTCCTTCGGAAATACATCTGGGAACTCTCGAACCACATCTATATCGTCCATCTTGTGTGACTCCGCCGTGTTGTCGACTACAGATACTAGATACCCCACTCCCCCTTTCTCTAAGCATTGCTTAGCTTTTAGGGCGGAGAGGATCAGCTTTCGCTTCCTAGGTAGCTTGATCCCAGTGAAGCTATACTCCTTTCCCTTTTTGTCTGCAAGCACAAGCTTCCTTTCACAACATAATAGGATAGCTGAATGATGGCCTAGCCAATCCATTCCCAAAATGACATCAAAGTCTGCCATCTCGAGTAGTACCAGACTTGCTTCTAAGTCTCGGCCCCCAATACAAACTGTACATGGTCCATAATATTCAGTCAAAGCCACTTTGACTCCTAGTGGAGAACAAACTATCAAGCTTGGGTTCAAGTGCTTGATCGGTAACTCCATTCACTTCCCAAAGGAAATAGAAACAAAGGAGTGCGTGGCCCCAGAGTCAAATAGTACTCTAGCAGGTATACCAGCTACATTTATAATTCCTAAAATTTTTATTATCCCTTAGTCCTACATGCTCACACACACAATGAAATAATAAGCCAAATAGTAAGGGATAGAGTCATACCAGTGACCACATCAGGTGATGCGGCTGCCTCTTCAGTAGTGACCGCAAATACTTTTCCTTGCTGGGGAGGTTGCTTCCTAGGTAGAGTGCAGGTCCTTGCAATATGACCCACTTGCTGACAGTTGAAACATTTAATGTTCGGGTTGTGTCCAGCGAACTGTGGCACAGGTGGTGCCGTATTGTTCCTTGCAGGCACTGTAGCGGTCTGAGCTCTGTATGGGCGGAAAGGTCTATTGTTACCGTCACCCGAACCCTCAATAGCGGGTCTCTTCATTCCCCTGTTCTGTGCAAAGAAGCTATCCCTCTGACTGGATTCTATCACTCTCGCAACCTGTACAGCCTCATTGTAAATTTTCTTGTCCAGACCCAATATATGCTCTCTGATGCCTCCACGTAGTCCCATGGTAAACCTACGTATCTTGGTCTCTTCTTCTTGCATACTTGCCGGTGCGAAGAAAAATAACTCCTCGTACCTCTGCTGGTAAGCATCCACAGTCGACTGAGACTACTGTAGATTAAGGAACTCCCTCTCCATCTGATTCCTGAAACTCTTCGGAAAATATTTATCGAAGAAGGCAACCTTGAACGCTTCCCAACCCACCTGTGTATGCTTCGTCTCCAGATATGCCCGTGTAGAATTTCACCAAGCATTCGCATCCTCCTTTAGCATATGAGTGGCAAACAGTACCTTCTCATCCTCTGTATAAGTCATCAGACAAAAGTTCTTCTCTATTTTCGCAACCCACTGTGCTGGCCACAATGGTTTCCCTGTCTTACCTGTGAATGTAGGGGGTGATGATGGGGATAGCGATGGTAGGGCGGAGGATGTACCAGTGCCAGCACCACAGCCTACACATGCAGCGGGACCATCTCAGCCTCCTCCCGACACCGTGATGGGTATGTTCACGGAGATCAGGGATGCTCGGCGTGAGATGAGCCGTGACTTGGGACACTTGGCTCGCAGTCTCAGAGTCACTCAGGATCAGGTGCACTGGCTTAGGGTCGCATACGAGCGGGATTATGACATAGCAGACTCTATTCCTCTTAGGCCCCTACCCCATGATTGTCCCTTTTATTTTCTTCTCTTTTGACTGTTTATATAACAGGGTAACTATCCTGTTTGTGGACTGTACCCTGTAGTACTAGTACATTTGATACTCTCTTTTCGTTTAATGAAAGTTTTATGGTTCACCCTAACTAGTGCATATGTATTATTAAATTCCATATTTAATATATTACATTATGCTCTTTCTTAATCTATCTCAGATATCAAACAATGCTTAGGGTGTGTTTATATTAAGATTTTAATTTTCCTAACTCAGTTCATCGACTTAGTTAAGTGCAATATGGTCTGTTGGACAGAGCCTAAGGGCTCTGATACCAAGTTGTCACACCCCAATTCTGATCCAACCAGAATGGTGTGAGTGAACCGTCATAGAACCAACGGTTCACACTAGGATCTCGAATAGACTGTGTCCTCTCATACAAACCATTTCACATAACCACAATCAGAATATAAATAATACAGCGGAAGTCTTTAAATAAAATAAACTGAGAATCTATTGATAAATATAAATAAAATATCCAATTATTCAAATTCAAACATAAAATATAATATCCTTATATCCACTTAATCCAACTGAAAATAACTGAAAATAAATAAAAATCAAATCAAAGGTACACGTAGAAAGGGCACTCGCATGAAGCGTCATGCTCGTCCTCTCCTGCCTGTACACCCAGAGCAGCAACATCACCATATGCCGGAGCGTTCACATAATCATCCACCGTGAAACCTGCATCAACATCTAAAAACAATGTATATACAAAGGGTGAGCTCACAACTTAGCTCAGTAAGACAATCAGACAGTTTCACAATATTATGCATGAGTAACAATCATTTTATGGTGTGGTCTAGTTTAAGTTTGAAATGTGCTATAGAAAGGTTTGGTGGCCCCCGCACCTCTATACACGAGTGTGTGGCACCTCATGGATCACACCACCATTGGCCCACATGCACCCATCATGGAATAGAGATAGAGCTAAGATATCCCCGTACCTCCCCTGATGCTCTACCCATACCAGTACCTAAGCCCCTACTGGCCAGGGCTTGCTAACTGGGCTCGCAACTAACCAATCCTATATGTCATCAATGTAGGCGCTATCCCAGCACAGCCGTCTACGGCATAGAGATAGAGCTAAGGCATCCCCGTACCTTCCCTAATACCCTATCCGCAACTAACCCACTAGGATAGAATAATACGCAGGTAGACCCTATCCCAACATAACTCCCTACGGCATAGAGATAGAGCTAAAGCATCGTGGACAAGCCAACATCGACCTCAGAGACCACAATGCCACATAACCATGGCCAGGCCAACATCAATATCAGAGACCACCGTACCACGACCTTCCCTTGATGCCCCACCCGTACCAAGCGTGTTAAGATAGAATACTAAAAAAATTACCAGTGTGATCCCAGGCCCATGCCCCACTCCACACACTTACGAAAACAATCACATGCCTAACAACCACATCCTATCATGCATGAACAATAGTAATAACGAAAAGTAAAGGATGGCATGTGAATATGCACAAACACCACATCATATATGTTCAGGTTATTAACAACGATTTACTGTCCATTATTTATTAAGTTTAGGTCAGATTCCCTTACCTGACGCTCGTTTGATAGCTTGCTCCACGTCGCAAGCTCCAAACGGAATATCACAAGGTCCTACATAATATTAGGGTTTCATTAGAATAGTTTCTTTGGGTTTCACTTTGGTTGGAAAACCAACGAGGTTACAAAATACTCTCACAGAGCTGACCGGTGGCATGTACCGGTCGCAGCTCTGTGGGAAAGACTGGCGACCGGTATGGTCAGTCGGTCCCCACAGTCCAGCCCCTGGAAGGTACCGGTGGCAACATACCGCTCGCACAGGGTGCAACCGGTATAGTCGACCGGTATGTCTCCGGAAGACCATACTTTGTGTTTTTCGACTATCTTCGATCAATCTCCATGGATTTCCAGGGTTTCTCCTATCCATTATAAGTCTGAGTTTTGAGTTAGAGCTCTCTCCTACTCATTCAAGTCTAGTTTTGATGATAATCATTCTAGAACTCGAATCTAGGGTTTGACGGCAACTTAGGGTTTAATATCCAATTTAAGGTTTTAGATCAATACCTACTTTGCATGGTATTGATCCACCCATACAACTATCCTAGAGTCATAGAGTAAAAAGAACGGTTAAAACACTTACCATCGACTGGCGTAAAGTGAGCATCATCGAACGGCAATGGCGGCACCTCCTTCTTCTTCCTAGCTCCTTCTCCTTTCCAACCTCCTTCTCTTCTCTAGGGTTTGTGAGAGATAATGGAAAGGATTTGAGGAGGTTTAAGGGTGTTTATATAGGGTAGGATTAGGGTTTACTAACCCTATTAGGATTAGGAAGGTCTTAGGAATCGAAATCAGGAAAGTGGGACCCGCAGAGATCAATTTTTGGATCTCCATAGTCAGCTGCGCAGAGCTGACCGGTCGACCGGTACCAAGACTGGTACCATCGACCGGTCAACATAAAATAATGATTATTTGATCGTCTTTGATCTGATTTCGTACCTGTTTGTCATCCGCTCATCCCGTCTGGCTCGGTGATGATCGAAAGACCTGCTACGACATAAAACCAAGGTTTAGACTGGGTTTACGGAGTGCGGGTCTTACAACTGGATAGTCCATGTGGACTAATAGATAGTCCTAGTGGATCTAAGGATAACCCTATTGGGTTGGAATGTGGATAATCCTATCTGGGTTGAAATGTGGATAACCCTTTCTGGGTTAAAATGTGGGTAACCCTATCTGGGTTGGAATATGGATAACCCTATCTGGGTCAAAATGTGGATAAATATCTTAGTAGATCTATGGATAGTCCAAGTGGACTAAGGTTTGGATCCGAATTTGGGTTTCTCCTAAATGGCCTATGTATCTTAGGGTTTACCCTAGGAATCAGAATCCACGTAGTTTGGGCTGAGTAACCCTATTTGGGTTGGAAAATGGGTAAATATCTTAGTGGATCTATGGATAGTCCGAGTGGACTAAATGTGGATCCGAATTTGGGATTTTCCCAAATAGCCTACAAATCCTAGGGTTTGCCCTAGGAATCAGAATCTGCGTAGTTGGGGATCTGGGTTAAAATGGTTGGGTATCCTAGTGGATCTACGGATAGTCCGAGTGGACTAAGGTATGGATCTGAATTTGGGTTTCTCCAAAATGGCCTACGTATCCTAGAGTTTGCCCTAGGAATAAGAATCCACGTAGTTCGAGAAATGATAACCTGTTCTAGGTTAGAATGTGAGAACCTATTCTAGGTTTAGGGTTTAGAACCTATTCTAGGTTTAGGGTTTATTGAGAGGTGAAAATTGTCTTGAGTTACCCTTTTCATCCTGAATTTTAATTTTGGAAGGTTTGGCAAGGCATTCTCTTTCTTTATTAAGATTTTTATTATCCCATTATGCCCTTCTCAAGAATGTGGGTGCCTAAATGCACGTCCCCACACCTAATATGTTTGCTAGGTGTACAGATATGACAGTTTGACTAGGGTGCAGCATAAATTAAACTATTGCCAAAATAAATTATTCATCTAAATATGACATATAAAACATTTATTGTAAGAAATTCACATATAGTAAGATTGTTAGAAATCTCTCAAATATGGTATGAATTGCAAATAAGGCAAGAGCCTATATGGCATGATCTAGTATGCTATATTCTAAGCATGGCAAGACCTAATATGACAATGAGCATTTAAACATGGCAACAAACATCCAAACATGACAATGAGTATCTAAACATGGTAGTGAGCATCTAAATATGGCAATGAACATCCAAACATGGCAATGAGCATCCAAACATGTCAGTGAGCATCTAAATATGGCAATGAGCATCCAAACATGTCAGTGCATCTAAAAACACTCATGATGAAAAATTCGACGGTATAAATCACTATTGATGGTAATCTAACCGTTCAGATACATTTTAAACATTCCCAAATATAATCCAACGGTTCAAATCACTCAAGATGGTAATCCAACCGTTCAGATTCATTAAAAATCAACCCTGATGAAAATACAATGGTTCGGGTCACTCAAAATCATAATCTAACCGTTAGATCAATTTCAGGACAATCAGATGGTTTAGATTCATTTAAAATAATCGCAGTGCTAATCCAATGATTCAGATTTCCACATCAAAGTAGATTATGATCAATGGGCCCAATCTAATCACCAAAATATTCAATATCAATGGTCCAAATTTAATCACCTAAACACTCAAGATCAATGGTCAGATTTAATCACCAAAATTATTAAAATCAATGATTAAATTTGATCATCAAATTATTAAAATCAAAGATCAGATTTATATATAAAAAAATTCAAATTCATTGTTCAAATCTTATCACATCAAAAATTCAAATCAATATCAGATTCACACAAAATTTATTCAATATCATGTTCACAATGGAATCAAGGATGAATGGGACAAATAAGATGGAAGTTGGGATTAAATCAGGTAGATGAAGGCGTACAACAGATCAATTGGATTAGGGGTGCTGGATTGGTGGATGAAATGCATGTGGATCAGGTAGGGCTGCAATGGAGATGGAGCAACAGGTTCGGTTGGGGTTCAACAAGTGTGATCAAGCAAAGTTTGGAGTGCAGGGAGTATTTGAATTGAGTTGATGGTGTAGACTAGGTTCGATGGAGTGGTGTGAGTGGGGGGTGAGTTTGACGGTGATAATAAGTGTACAGATGTAGAAAAAAAAAAAAAGAATAAGACAGAGGAGAAGCTTACCTGAGTTGCAGGAGTTTCCCTCCTTGCTGCTCTCGCTATTTCTTCCCCCACTCTCCTCGGGTCCGCTCTCCAGCTCTCTTTTTTTTTCTCTCTCGATCCTCCATATCTTCCTCTCTCCCCGGCCCTCTCTCTTCTTTTTCTATCTTTTTTTTTCTCCACTTCTCTCTCTCGTTCTTCCTTTTTTTATTTTTCTTTTTTTTTCGGTTTCGCCATCCCTCTTCAATCCTCTTCTCGGTTCTCCTCCTCCTTTTCCTCTTTTTTTCTTTTTTTTATTCTTTCTCTCCACCGCCCTCTCTCTCTCTCTTTCCTCTTCTCAGTTCTCCTCCTCCTTTTCCTATTTTTTTCTTTATTTATTCTTTCTCTCCACCACCCTCTCTCCTTCGGATTCTCCCCTCTTTTCGAATCCACCTTCTTTCCTTTTATTATTTTTTTTATCTCCTTCTCTTCTCGGTTCTCCTCCTTTTCCTTTTTTTTTTCTATTTTTATTCTTCCACTCCACCGCTCTCTCTCTCTTTTTCGGCCTCTTTTTTCGGTCCTTCCTCAACTTCATTCCTCTTTGGCCTCTCCCCTCTCTCTCCCGGATCTCTCTCGATCCCTTTCCTTTTCTATTTTTTTTATTGAACAACCAATCTCTCTCTCTCTGCCTCAATCTTTTCTTTTCCTTCTTCAGCTTCTTTCCTATTTTCGATCTCCTTGGCTTTTCTATTTTTTTATTTCCTTTTTTTTTTCTTCGGTCCTCTCCCTTTGGATCCTTTGTTTTCTATATATAAAACATATATATAATTATATGATTATATAATATATTAATATATTAATATATATAATATAATATACATATAAGACATATGTATATATTCTATGATATATTATATACATTATATAATAATATATAAAAGAAATACATGTATATGTGCCACCATGAATTGGTCCAGATTGACAAGGATTGACTTGGTTGGGCCAAGACTGGCTTGGGTTGAGCGGAGTTGACTGGATTGACTAGAATTAACTGGGTTTTCTCTCTCTATCATTTCATGGGTCATTTCCGCTATCATTCCACACAAAATTTTTTGATAGCCCTTATTCCAAATTTTCTACATTCACTTTGTAGAACACTAAAAATGAGGAATATTGGAACTTGAATCATCACATTTGGAAATAAAATGGTCAACCTATGAATTTCTGAAGTTTAAGCAAGTCAATTATCGATAATTTGGCTGACATTCCGCATGGGATCCTTCGGAGACTTTTACCGGAAATTATTTATGTCCGCTTTGTAGAGTACTAAAAATGGAACATAATGAAGCTGAAATCACCTGATTTGGATATGGGGTGACCAAAATATGAATTTTCAAAGATTAAATGACCATTTCCATGTGTAATTTGCATGGGACCCACTAGTGACTTCTACCCGAGATTTTTCATGTTCACTTTGTAGAACATCATAAATGAAGAATAATGGCCTTGGAATCATCTGAATTCGACGTAGGGCGGAAAAGATATGAAGCTTTGAAGTTCTAACGATCATTTTGCATGAAAGCTTGCATGGGACCCACTAGTGACTTCTACCCGGGATTTTTCACATCCACTTTGAAGAGGACTGAAAATAAGGAACATTGGCCTTTGAATCATCTGATTCCGATATCAGATGACCAAGATATCAGTCTTGAAGTTTGAATGATAATGCATGCATCATACGATAATTACGTAAATGCCCTTGCACTTTCAAACTGCGATATCTTCCTTGTTTGATATCAGAATTTGATGATTCTAGTCTCCTTTCAAAGATAATTTCACGACCTATTCATCCAAGTAGGTAATAGCCCATGACCCTACTGTGGGGTTTATTAGAGAATCACCAATCTTTGGGTTAAAGACCAAAAACTTGCCACTTATGCAGAGGGTGGCAAAAATGGGGTGCTTAAACCTTCAACCCTTTTTCACTCTTTTAAAACATTAGTAAACCCTAAAGAAAGAGAAGGAAAGAGAAGGAAGAGAAGTAGAAGAAGTGAAGACTAAGGAGGAGATTGAGAGAAGAGTTCTACAGACTCTCTGCAACAAGTAAGGTATGAACCTTCTCTCCGTAGCCTTAGAACACTAAGAGTAAAAGTTTCTAATGAAACTGAGATACCAAAACCAACGTAAGGATTCAACCATGTGATTTGCTAAGCAAGTCTCAAAGGGGAATCATGGAGAATGGGTGTAAGCACCCCATTTTTGCCACCCTCAGCATTAGTAAACCAATATGACAGGTTTTCGGCCTTTAACCTAAAGGTTGGTGATTCTCTGATGAACCCCACAGTAGGGTCATAGGCTATTACCTACTTGGATGAATAGGTCCTAAAATTATCTTCGAAATGAGACCGGAATCATCAAATTTGACTTCAAACAAAGAAGATATCGCAGTTTGAAAGTACAAGGACATTTACGTAATTATCATATAATGCATGCATTATCATTCAAACTTCAAGACATCATATCTTGGTCATCTGATATCAGAATCAGATTATTCAAAGGCCAATATTCCTTATTTTCAGTCCTCTTCAAAGTGGACGTGAAAAATCATGGGTAGAAGTCACCAGTGGGTCCCATGCAAGCTTTCATACAAAATTATCGTTAGAACTTCAAAGCTTCATATCTTTTCCGCCCTACGTCGGATTCAGATGATTCCAAGGCCATTATTCTTCATTTATGATGTTCTACAAAGTAGACATGAAAAATCTCGGGTAGAAGTCACCAGTGGGTCCCATGCAAATTACACATGGAAATGGTCATTTAATCTTTGAAAATTCATATTTTGGTCATCCCATATCCAAATCAGGTAATTTCAGTTTCATTATATTCCATTTTTAGTACTCTACGAAGTGGACGTAATGGATTTCCGGTAAAAGTCTCCGAAGGATCCCATGCAGAATGGTCAGCTAAATTATCAATAATTGGCCTGCTTAAACTTAAAAAATTCATTAGTTGGCCATTTTGTTTCCAAATGAGGTGATTCAAGTTTCAATATTCTGCATTTTTAATGTTTCTACAAAGTGAATGCAGAAAATTTGGAATAGATGCTATCGGAAAATTCCATATGGAAGGTGACAGATATGGACTATGAAATGTCAACCTTGGTCCAAACGAGCTTAATCCAGCTTAGTCTAAGTTAGCCCGGTCCAGCTCAGACCAACCCAGACCAAGTTATGTCAGTCCATATGCATGCATTTCTTTTATATGTGTATAATGTATAACATATTATTGTATATATATATATATATATATATATATATATATATATATATATTAAAGAGAGAGGAAAGAGAGGCCATGGAAAGAGAAAGGAAAGAGAGGCCATGGGAACGAGAATGGGAAAAAGAAAAAAAGAAAAGAGAAATAAAATAACTTTTACGTTTTCTAAGAAAGAAAACGTGAAAGAGAGAGGGAGAAGAAAAAAAAAAGGAAGGAAAGAGGAAGGAAAGAAAAAAAGAAAAAAATAAAAAGAAAAAAGGAAACTTTTTCAGAAAACGTGAAAAGAGAGGGAGAAAGAAAAAAAAGGAAGGAAAGGAAGGAAGAAGAAAAGGAAAGAAGAAAGAAAGGAAAGAGAGAAGGAATTTTTTAGAAGAAGGAAAGAGAGAAAGGAAAGAGAGAAGGGATTTTCTAGAAGAAGAAGGAGAAAAAGGAAAGAAAGGAAGGAAAAAAATGTGGGAAAGAGAGAAGAAAGAAAAAAAAATGGAAAGAAAGGATTTTCTAGAAGAAAAAGAAGAAAATAAAGGAAGAGAGAAGAAGGAAAGAAGAAGAGAGGATTTTTATAACAAGGAGAGGAAAAAATGTGTAGAAGAGAGAGGGAGAAGAGAAAAGGGAAGGAAGAGAAGAAAGGAAAGAAGAAAAAAGGAAAAAAAAAATTTCTAGAAAAAGAAGAAATGGAAAGAAGGATCTTCTAGAAGAGGAAAGGAAAATCATAAATAGGCCACGAGGAGAGAGATGGGGCTTCTTTTTCCTGACCACAAGGAGAGAGAAGACGTGAGTGAGAGAGAGAAACATGAGAGAGGAAGAAAGAAAGGGAGAAGAAGAAGAGAAAAGAAAGAAAACAGAAGAAGAAAAGAGAGAAAGAGAAGAGAGAGTGAGAACCAGAGAAAAGGAGCAGGAGGATTTGCATTCAAAGAGCTTGATACGATATCCAATCATCCTACATCGATGGTTTCGCTCCATTCAAGCACAAGGTTAGTACCCTAAACGAATTTAGAGGTCTTTAGAATGCTCGAAAGGCACAATGCTTGAAAGAGGCTAATTTCCATGAAATCTCGATCAGGAATGCTCTATTACATGTGTATTAATGTTAGGATGCCTATTTCTAACATTTTTCATGAATGATAATTTGTCTAAGCTATTCAATGATGAAGTTTTGAATGTTATATGATGAAGTTTGATGTTTTTTGCAAATTTCATAAAGTGATTTTATAATATAAAATTTCCAGATTTAGGATTCAAACTTAGGACGTACATCACATATATTTTTTCTTAGATTTTGAAGCCCATATTTTTATGGGAGTCTCTCCGATATGTTAGTAGACTACCTTAAAAATTTCGTTCCATTTAGAATTGGAAAAATACATCAAAAAAATGACATTGCTGTTTTACTCGGATATAAAGCAATCCTCTATCAGAAAGTCTCTAGACAAGGGTCTTATGGCCATAATCAGGAAATCAACTTTATATGAACTTTTTAGATATGAATGTCTTCTCAAAAATGGCACTAGTTTCATATTTTTTTAATTTTTTATTGAATTGGTATCGATTTTTAAGTGCATAGTGCTCTGATTTTGAATCTATCAAAATGTACTGATTTGCATGATTGAAAAGGATCATTTTTTACAAATAAAATATGGTGTTTTTTACTTGATTTTCTTGATAAAATTTTAGATCAGATAGATATCTACATGGACATATGTCTGGATTTAATTTTTATTAAGTATAGGATTTTATTTGAAATTTATGGTGCAACTGGTAAAAAATTTGGAACAAATTTGACCAATGCACATGTCCGGTCTTAGGGCATATCTTTGACCTATTTTTGCTCTCTGTTGGGATTCGATCCCTTTATATGAAATATAATATATTAAGTCATATTTTTATGAAAAAAAGTTGAGCTGCAAATCCTTGTGGGCTATGTGGGGCTCAAATTTTCGTAAAAAAAAAGAAATTTCTGGTCTTTAAAGATCCCGTATGATGCTTCTTGGTCTTGGAGGAAGCTCCTACAGGCGTCAGCTGTTGCTCGTGACATGGTTCTTCACTTGATAGGTGATGGATCGAACACTGCTCTCTGGTTCGATAGGTGGCACCCCTGTGGGGCTCTAATTGAAAGATTTGGCCGAAGGATGATGGATGATTCTGGGCTCCCCATTGATGCTAAAGTCCGCAGTTTTATTACTAACTCAGGTACGAAGTCACTCAAGCCACCTCTTTTGATCTCATAGAGGTTTGGAGTCGGTTAAACGAGGTCGAAATATGCCTCTACACCAGCAAGATGAGACGATTTGGACTCCTTCGTTAGACTATAGAGCTAAACATACTTATGGTCATTCTTGTGTAAGGTGACAGAATCTGAATGCTGTTCATAGCTTTGTTCATTATCTAAAACCTTGTGTCACAATTTTGACAGTTTTGAGTCATTAATCTTTCCAAATTTCTTCATAAAAATTACAATTTTTCAAGGAACATTGAACATATATTTTTGATAATTTTGCACTTTTCAAAAAAAGGTTTCATTGATGTCTCATTCATTATAACATCAATGATTGTTTGAGTAAATTCTACCATATTTGGATAAATGGCTATATTTGGAGCATTCATATGCTTTGTTTGGATTGTGCATACCATGTTTGCCACATTTCATATGTTGCTATTTTTGGTAGAATAGATAGATTTTTACCATATTTAGTAAAATCTTAATAATTATCATTTTTAAGTCTTACTATGCTTAGAAAATAGCATATAAGATCTTTTCTTTTTTGAAAAATTTATGTCATATATGCATTTTATGATTGGTACTAACCATATTGATATATTGATGCATATTAGATCTTGCCATATTAGATCTTTCCATATTAGGTCTTACCATATTAGGTCTTACCATGCTTAGATCTTGCCATATTAGATCTTGCCATATTAGGTCTTGCCATGCTTAGATTAACATATTAGATCTTACCATATTAGGTTCTTACCTTATTTGCGATGCATGCCATATTAAGGAGATTTTCATAATCTTACTATATTCTGTGATAGTTACCATAAATATCATACATGTCATGTCACACCCCAATTCCGCACCGTTCAGAATGGTGTGATGAACCGCTAGCAAACCAACGGTTCAACCAGGATCTCAAGTAGGCTATCTCCGCGTTATCTAAACTTACACACATCCGTAATCATAATCAGAGTAAATACACAATAGCGGAAATCTTATAATAAAATGAACTGAGGATCTACTATGATAGTAATATTAAATAGCAAAATTATTCTGTATCAACTGAGACATAATTAATTATCAAATACATGTCTTTATTAAATCCAAATAAAGAAAACTAAGAAAATCTAGTCGAATACACATGAGTTGCACTCGCAAGAGGAGTCATGTGTATCTACTTCAGCTTCATCTTCCATTGCCGCCACGTTCCCGTACGCTGGAGAATTCATGTATTCTTCAACTGTATAACCTGCATCATCAACTAAAAATATTCGACGTCAAGGGGGTGAGCACACATCACGGCTAAGTGAGCAGACAAAACAATGCAACATTACATATGCATGCAATCAATTCATATCTTTGGTCTGGTTTATAGTTTGCAATGCGCAATAGAAAGGTTGGGTGGTCAAAGGTTAACGTTTATTGACCCCGCCTCTATACACAAGGTGTGGAAGTCCGCGCGAAGGTTAACGTTTATCGTCGTCCCCATCCACCCTAATCATGACATTATACAACAAAGGTTAACGTTTATTGCAATATAATACCATACCAACACGTAAGCCCCTGTTAGCGAGGGCTTGCAAACTGGGCTCGCAACTAACCAATCCTAATGCCAAACAAGGTATCCAAGGCCTCACCCCAAAGTCCCCTCAGAATGTCCATAGAGATAGAGCTAAGGCCCCCGGTAGAGTCCGAGACTACAAGGACCGAGACCACCTCCCCTGATACTCTACGACATAAAAGTTCTGCTAAAGTAATGGCGATACGACGATGCTAATGCACAAGACATGAGTTAGAGATAGAGCTAAAGTGCTGAGACCCGCCAAAGGTTAACATTTATTGACGTTCTCATCACACCTCCCCTGATACTCGCTCGCATCAAGTACACCAACCACACACATACAATCACATACCTATTCCTATCATCATCATCATCATCATCATGTTATAAACAATAAAATAAATATGCATGAACAAGTAATAGAAATATTGGATGACATGTTGTATGCACATTACAAGCATAGTCGCATAGAATCAAACATGACATTGGACTCAAGAAAATAAAAAACAGTTTGTTATTAATCAATTAGTTTAAAGTTCTATTTTCTCACCTTAGCTTGCTAATAGATACTTTTCCAAGCTTTAGAATCACCTTTATATTGTTATTATATTGCTAGAAAACCTAACAAAGTCGATAGAATTTAATTAGAATTAATTCTCAATTTAAAAACCATTCTGTCAACTGAGGGTCGGAGGTAGGGTCGGAGTCATGATCGACCCTGGGTGCGACCCTCCCCAAACTTTGAACTTCCCGAACACTGAAGGTCGATGGTCAGGATCACCTAGGGTCGGATGGTCATTGACCCTCGGTGCACTTTGGTCCAATTCCACCTTTTAGTCCATTCTTCGTGCTTGGGATCCTATGTCTTGCTCCTACTTTCCATTCTACATTCATTCCATGGTCTAAAACCATGTATAACCCACCTAGATAGCTTTCATGTATTCTCCTATGGTTTTCCATGAAAATCTAACCATGGAGTGATGGTTTGGGTTTCTCCGAGATCACACTCTCATCAATAGCTAACCTAAGGTTTGTAGAAACTCATGGAATTAGTATCCATACCTGAGAAGAATACTCCTTCTCTGCAAATCTTTTCTTTTGGCTAAATTCTCTTCCTTGTTTCTCTTCTTCCTCTTCTCCTTCTCTTCTCTTTCTCTCAATTCAATTAGGGTTGTAAAGGAGTGAAAGAGGCTTAGGGACGTCCTTTAAATAGAGTAGGAACATCCTAAAATACGTCCCTTTGAGATTAGGAAAGAATCCCAATTGAAAATTAGGAAATTTCTTAATTCTATTTGCTACAGTAACCGAGGGTCGATGGGAGGGTCGATGATCCCGTCAACCCTAGGGTTCAAGATGTCCGACCCTCCCTTCAAAATTGAGGGTCTGACTTTCTTCTTTGGGAGGTCCGACCCTACTTAGCTGGGTATGCAACCCTCCCCTTAAATTAAGTGTTTTTGGGTCGATTTGATACCTGAGATCTCGATCTTCCTCATGCCCTTGGTCCATTTTACTCGACCATGATAGGTAAACCTGGTTCAAGGTGGTAAGACCGGGTTAGATTGACATGGGTCTTACAACTCCCCCCTATTGACAAAAAATTTTGTCCTCAAAATTGTACGTACCTTCTGAATCAAATAAGTGAGGGTATTGCTTTCCCATAGCATTTTCTTCTTCCCAAGTAATTTCTTCCATGTCTCTACTTTTCCATGTGACCTTAACATAATAGATATCTCGGTTGCGTAGTCGTTGAACCTTTCGACTAGTGATTTTAGTTGGCGTTACTTCAAAGGTCAAGTCTTCAGTCAAATCAGGTAAGTCTTCGATCAAAACGTGCGTTGGATCCTTGACATATTTCTTCAATAGGGAAATATGAAATACGTCATGCACACTTGACATAGATGGTGGTAGTGCTAACTGATAAGCCACTTTTCCACGCTTAGATAGAATTTCGTACGACCCGACATATCTTGGACTCAGTTTCCCTTTCTGCCCGAACCTTTTCAATCCTCGCATAGGTGATACTTTCAAGAATACTTTATCACCTACAGCGAACTCAAGATCTTTGCATCGAGTATCTGCATATTGCTTCTGACGGTTCTGAGCTGTTCTTACTCTTTCCTTGATAATATCGACCACTCGACAAGTCTCTTCAACCCGGCCCAACAATACTACGATCTCCAACTTCATTCCAAAACAAAGGAGTTCGACACTTTCTGCCATACAGTGCTTCATAAGGCGACATCTGTATAGTAGCCTGATAGCTATTGTTATAAGCGAACTCGATCAATGGTAACTTTTTGTCCCATGATCCTTTGAAATCAATTACACATGCTCGTAGCATATCTTCTAGAATCTGGATTGTACGCTCTGACTGTCCGTCTGTCTGTGGGTGGAATGCAGTACTGAACTTCAACGTTGTACCCATAGCCTTTTGCAATCCCTCCTAAAACTTAGAAGTAAATCGTGGATTTCTATCAGACACAATGCTTTCTGGAACACCATGTAATCGAACAATATTATCCACATACAGCTTTGCTAACCTCTTCAGTGTATACTGAGGTCGTATCGGTATGAAGCGAGCTGTTTTAGTCAGACGGTCCACAACCACCCAAACTACGTCAACTACTCGAGGAGTCAGTGGTAGTCCCGTGACGAAGTCCATAGTGATGTAGTCCCATTTCCATGCTGGTTCTGGTAATGGCTGTAACAGTCCTGCGGGTCTTTGTCGTTCAGCCTTTACTTTCTGACAATTTAGGCATTGAGACACGAACTTGGCTACATCTGCTTTCATTCCCCTCCACCAATATAATTTCTTTAGATCATGATACATTTTTGTACTTCCAGGATGTATCGAGTAGATGGTGGTATGGGCTTCCTTCATCAGTCGGTGTCTAATGTCCATACTTTCTGTTTCAGGTACACATATTCTTTCTTTGTATTTCAGTACCTTCTCTTCGTCCAAGGTGAACTCAGGATTAGTGCTACCTTTCTCGATATCTTCTTGTACTGTTCTCAGATAAGGATCTGATTTGATAGATGTCTTCACTTCATCCATTATGTTCGGTATAATCTTCAATGCAGCGAACATATTTGAAAACCGATGAATGAACCCTTGGTTGGCTGATTCATTCATTGCGTCTATCACATACTACTCGTTTTCGTGATTGAATACCATTCCGATAGTACACATTGTTGTAGTTGTGTTAATCTCTCCTTGCGATTTTATCATTGCTTTTCTGCTTAACGCATCCGCTACTACATTCGCTTTTCCCGGATGACACTGGATATCACAATCATAGTCTTTCAATAGTTCCAGCCATCTTCTTTGTCTCATATTCAACTCCTTCTGATTAAATAAATAAGTAAGACTTTTATGGTCCGACTTAATCTGGAATTTCTCCCCGTATAAGTAATGTCTCCATATCTTGACCGCATGTACTACTGCCGCTAGCTCCAGATCGTGAGTGGGATAATTTTTCTCATGTACCTTTAACTGTCTTGAAGCATAAGCAATCACTTGCTCTCCTTGCATAAGCACACATCCCAATCCCAGTCCCGACGCATCAGTGTATAAAGTAAATGTCTGTCCTGGAACGGGAATAGTCAAAATCAGAGCGGATATCAATCTGGTCTTCGGCGTTTGGAAACTCTTCTCACATTTATCGGTCCACACGAACTTTTCACCTTTCTTAGTCAAACTGGTGAGAGGTACGGCAATCCGGGAATAGTCTTCCACGAATCTCCGATAATAACCAGCTAGACCTAGAAAACTTCTGATTTTCGAAACGCTCTTTGGTGCTTCCCACTTTACAATAGCCTCGATCTTGCTGGGGTCCACTTTGATTCCTTCAGCGGATACTACATGGCCTAAGGAGGCGACTTTACTTAGCCAAAACTCACACTTTGAAAATTTGGCATATAGCTTCTCTTTCCTTAAACGCTGTAGGGCAGCATTTAGGTTCTTGATATGAGCCTCTTTGTCCTTGGAGTATACCAATATATCATCAACATGTCGTGGAAAACCCGGTTCATTAGTTCCATAAAAGTTGCTGGTGCATTCGTTAATCCAAAAGACATGATCGAGATCTAATAATTGGCCAATCCCAATTTTAAAAGCTATCTTCGAGATATCGCTGTCCAAATTCTTCAGCTGATGATATCTTGATCGAAGATCAATCTTAGAAAATACCTTTGCTCTTTGCAACTGTTTAAACAAGTCATCGATCCAAGGTGATAGATATCGATTCTTGATCATGAGCTTGTTCGATTCTCGGTAGTCTATACGCAGACAACACGAATTGCATTGGCACTCCCCGTGATGCAATACTTAGCCTATTAGTACCTTAGTCTAATAACTCATGTAGTTGAGTCTCAGTTCCTTCAATTCTATAAGAGCTATTCATAGGTGCCTTTGACACAAGTATCATCCTTGGGTAACAAGTCGATGACGAACTCGTCGCATGATCGGATGGTAACCCAGGTGACTCTCCTAGAAACACACCTGAAATTTATGCATCACATCAATATCTTCCATCTGTGGTGCTTCTTTGGAAACGTGTACCACAGATACCATATATCCAACTCATTACTCTTCAAAGCATCTCTTCGCTTTTAGCATAGAGAGGATCAACTTTCTTTTCTTAGGCAACATACTTCCAATAATACTAAATTATATGTCGTCTTTATTCTTGAATGATAATCTCTTCTATGCACATAACAACTTGTAGAGTGTTGAGATAACCAGTCTATCCCCAAGATGACGTCAAAGTCTGCCATCTCAAGTATAATTAGGTTGCGTCCAAATTCCATCCATTTAGCAATCTCAAAATAGATTCTTCATTACTTCATCTGTGGTTCACTAGCTATAGCATTTTAATCTGAATCCAATCATCTTTCTTTCAATAATTTCATTATCACTAATCATCTTTATCAACAAAGGTCAGGGAGTCTATGAATCAAAATGTTCATCCAACAGTGATTCACTTCCTTCTGTTGCGTTAGCATAATGAAAACACTAGCTTTACCTAGTAAACCTAGGTTTAAAGAATCAGGTGTAAATCTGTGAAAATCCAACCGGCATCTAAAGGTCCTTAGGTCGCACGGTGGTCCAAATACATGAAAATAGAGGTTTTACAGTCCTTAACCTCATGGTTACAGGTTCTATCGAGTATATAATGCCATTGGTCAAGGCACTACAAGAGTAAATCTAGAGAAGCTTTCATACATCAGTAAATCAGGTATAAATCAGAAGATGTACACTCAACATGATTAAACATTTAACTGTTCATTCAGTTCATATCACTGTTCATGTTGTCGATCATGAGAGTGGCTCAGATTGGTATAATCAGGACTAATACTAAAGAAACAATATCTATAACTCCAATTGACAGGTTAAATCAAGAAGGTATCCTGTCAATGTATGAGAAATTAAAATCTGGTATGTGCATCCTCTATAATCATAAGAGTAAATCAATAATGCACCGCATCCTATATAAACATATCTGGTTACATGGCCACAATAGATTTGATCTTTTGCTGAAAACGTTTTAGGCTGTATCTTCAGAAAATATTCCTCAATCCTTGGTCGGATCATTGTGTCATGATGCAGCTATCCCATACATCGATGGCTGATAAGGGTAACCACCTTGATACACTGCTTGTTGTGCACCAAACTTCTACATTGGGGTATGCTTTACTGGGACTTGTTGTGTGGTAGGCACTGTGTTATACCTAACAGGTGTTGGGGTACAGTGATGCTACCAATTGGTACCGTACTTGGTCATGTCCTTTGGATTTAGCCCGAGATCTTTTCCTTTATCTCTACAGGGGTTTTGGCATTACTAGCCATTTTCCTTCTTCTTCTGTCCTACATCGAGTTTCACATCATGTGAGTACCAACTCAGTATTCCAATTTTTCTGCTGTACAGATGCTTCCTTCTTGCTACTGTACAATATCACTTGTATACTTAGATAACTACCCAACTTATAGATAATACCCTATGTTATTGGTTTATCAGGATACATTTTGGTCTTCTCTTTCTATTTAAGTGTATATATATGGCTCCACCTTTTATATGTACATTATTGTCTTATTTAAGTTCTGTCTCAACCATCACTTGTACTTACAGTGTGTTAATATTACTATTTTTACTATTATCCTATCTCAGTTCACAATTATCTCGAATGTATGTTAGTTTAGCGGACAAGGCATGAGATGCTCTGATACCAAGTTGTCACACCCCAATTCTGTACCGTTCAGAATGGTGTGATGAACCGCTAGCAAACCAACGGTTCAACCAAGATCTCAAGTAGGCTATCCCCGCGTTATCTAAACTTACACACATCTGTAATCATAATCAGAGTAATTACACAATAGCGGAAATCTTATAATAAAATGAACTGAGGATCTACTGTGATAGTAATATTAAATAGCAAAATTATTCTGTATCAACTGAGACATAATTAATTATCAAATACATGTCTTTATTAAATCCAAATAAAGAAAACTAAGAAAATCTAGTCGAATACACATGAGTTGCACTCGCAAGAGGAGTCATGTGTATCTACTTCAGCTTCATCTTCCATTGCCGCCACGTTCCCGTACACTGGAGCATTCATGTATTCTTCAACTGTATAACCTGCATCATCAACTAAAAATATTCGACGTCGAGGGGGTGAGCACACATCACGACTAAGTGAGTAGACAAAACAATGCAACATTACATATGCATGCAATTAATTCATATCTTTGGTCTCGTTTATAGTTTGCAATGCGCAATAGAAAGGTTGGGTGGTCAAAGGTTAACGTTTATTAACCCCGCCTCTATACACAGGGTGTGGAAGTCCGTCCGAAGGTTAACGTTTATCGTCGTCCCCATCCACCCTAATCATGACATTATACAATAAAGGTTAACGTTTATTGCTATATAATACCATACCAACACGTAAGCCCCTGTTAGCGAGGGCTTGCAAACTGGGCTCGCAACTAACCAATCCTAATGCCAAACAGTGTATCCAAGGCCTCACCCCAAAGATCCCTCAGAATGTCCATAGAGATAGAGCTAGGCCCCCCCGGTAGAGTCAGAGACTACAAGGACCGAGACCACCACCCCTGATACTTTACGACATAATAGTTCTGCTAAAGTAATGGCGATACGATGATCCTAATGCAAAAGACTTGAGTTAGAGATAGAGCTAAAGTGCTGAGACCCGCCAAAGGTAAACGTTTATTGACGTTCTCATCACACCTCCCCTGATACTCGCTTGCATCAAGTACACCAACCACACACATACAATCACATGCCTATTCCTATCATCATCATCATCATCATGTTATAAATAATAAAGTAAATGTGCATGAACAAGTAATAGAAATATTGGATGACATGTTGTATGCACATTACAAGCATAGTCGCATAGAATCAAACATGACATTGGACTCAAGAAATTAGAAAATAGTTTGTTATTAACCAATTAGTTTAGAGTTTCGTTTCCTCTCCTTAGCTTGCTAATAGATACTTTTCCAAGCTTTAGAATCACCTTTATATTGTTATTATATTGCTAGAAGACCTAACAAAGTCGATAGAATTTAATTAGAATTAATTCTCAATTTAAAAACCATTGTCAACTAAGGGTCGGAGGTAGGGTCGGAGTCATGATCGACCCTGGGTGCGAACCTCCCCGAATTCTGAACTTCCCGAACACTGAGGGTCGATGGTCAGGATCACCTAGGGTCGGATGGTCATCGACCCTCGGTGCGACCCTTGGTGGACTTTGGTCCAATTCCCTCTTTTAGTCCATTCTTCATGCCTGGGATCCTATGTCTTGCTCTTACTTTCCATTCTACATTCATTCCATGGTCTGAAACCATGTATAACCCACCTAGATAGCTTTCATGCATTCTCCTATGGTTTTCCATGAAAACCTAACCATGGGTTGATGGTTTGGGTTTCTCCGAGATCACACTCTCATCAATAGCTAACCTAAGGTTTGTAGAAACTCATGGGATTAGTATCCATACCTGAGAAGAATACTCCTTCTCTGCAAATCTTCTCTTTAGGCTAAATTCTCTTCCTTGTTTATCTTCTTCCTCTTCTCATTCTCTTCTCTTTCTCTCAATTCAATTACGGTTGTAAAAGGAGTGAAAGAGGCTTAGGGACGTCCTTTAAATAGAGTAGGAACATCCTAAAATACGTCCCTTTGAGATTAGGAAAGAATCCCAATTGAAAATTAGGAAATTTCTTAATTCTATTTGCTACAGTAACCGAGGGTCGATGATCCCGTCGACCCTAGGGTTCAAGATGTCCGACCCTCCCTTCAAATTTGAGGGTCTGACTTTCTGCTTTGGGAGGTTCGACCCTGCTTAGCTGGGTATGCGACCCTCCCCATAAATTAAGTGTTTTTGGGTCGATTTGATACCTGGGATCTCGATCTTCCTCACGCCCTTGGTCCATTTGACTCGACCATGATAGGTAAACCTGGTTCAAGGTGGTAAGACCGGGTTAGATTGACACGGGTCTTACATGTCATGCTTAGAATGTTCTATTTTTGGTAATAACTTTATTTATGTTGTACCCTAGTCGAGCTGCCATATCTGTACACCTAGCAAACATATTAGGTGTGGGGACATGCATTTAGACACCCACATTCTTGGGAAAGGCATAATGGGAATAATAAAAAATCTTAATAAAGAAAGAGAATGCTTTGCCAAACTTTCCAAAAAATTAGAACTTAGGATGAAAAGGGTAATTCAGGACGATTTCCACCTCTCAGTAAACCCTAAACCTAGAATAGGTTCTCAACCCTAAACCTAGAATAGGTTCTCAATCCTAAACCTAGAACAAGTTCTCACATTCTAACCTAGAACAGGTTATCCATTTCAATCTACGCGGATTCTAATTCCTAGGGCAAACCCTAAGATACGTAGGCTATTTGGGAGAATCCCAATTTGGATCCAAACCTTAATCCACTTGGACTATCCATAGATCCACTATGATATTTACCCACATTTGACCCAAATAGGATTATCCGCATTCCAACCCAGATAGGGTTATCCACATTTCAACCCAGATAGGATTATCCATAATCCAACCCATAGAGGGTTATCCATATTTTGACCCAAATTGGGTTACCCATAGATCTACTAGGACTATCTATCAGTTCATATGGACTATCCAGATCCTAACCCATGGGGTTTCTCAACCTTTCAAGCATAAACTTCAACTTGAACAATGAACTTAATCATGCACAAGCATAAATCACAGCCATAAACTTTAATCACACCTGAACTTCGATGGTAAACCTGATTTTTGAAATAATTCTGTAATACGTAGGCAATCTGATGGATACAGATTTGGTTCAATGATATCAAACCACTTGATTTGGTTTGGTTTAATAAATAGAGTCTAGCATAGGAAAGGTATAGGAGACCAATTTCGATCGGACGGTTTGGGTGCCTAACCCCTTCCCATAATCGTAACCTGACGCTTACCCAATCTCTGATGGACTAGAAATCCAATCTAAGGGTCATGAGTCAATCGAAGTTTTACTTTAGGGTAAGATTTCACATTTCTAAGGTCTTAGACCTTAATCTAGGTGGCGACTTCTAAAATTTCCATCTTTGTCCTCATAATGGGTTATAGTGATTAATTGGTAAAACTGGGAAATTTAGTCTTAGAATGATCATTAGGGAGGACCCTATTGAAGAGCCAAAAGGAAGTATTCGGATTGAATGTAGTCTATGATTAGAAATCTTATGGTCGCAGCTACGGTCGACCATAGCATGACCAGAGGATCGACCATAGGCATTCGATAAGAATTCAGAAATCATATGGTCGCAGGTATGGTTGCATATGGCGCAACCATTGGGTATCGACCATAAGCAGTAAGGTCGACACAGAATGAGACCATATGACTGATCAGATAGGTATCGGTGATCTATTTTTGATTTTCGACTATTGTAACATGTTACATAGGAATCCTAACTTAAATCTATATAACTTTTAGGTTGTTAAAGTTATTCAAAGAGAGTTACAAGGCTTGGAAGGAGATAGAGCTTTGCTAACAAGTGAAGGAACAAGACCTAAATTAATTAGATAATAATAAACTGTTATTTTATTGAGTTCAATGCCATGCTTGATTGTATAATTGTATGCTTGTAATGTGCTTCTCACATGTCATCCAATATTATTGTTATTACTGCTTATGCATATTTACTTCTGTCTATTTGCTACAATGTTGATTGATGATGATAGGAATAAGCATGTGATTATGTATGGTTAGTGTGCTTGATGTGAGTGGGGCATCAAGGGGAGGACGTCGCATTGTGGTCTCTGACCTGGTCACCAGACTCTAGCTCTATCTCTACTTAAGTCTTGTTCACTGACATCATTGTATCGCCATTACTTTAGCAGAACTATTAGGTCGTAGGGCATTAGGGGAGGTGGTCTCAGACCATATAGTCTTTGACTCAATGGGGGGCCTTAGCTCTATCTCTATGGACGTATTAAGGGATGTTGGGGTGAGGCCTTGGATACATTGGATGACATTTAAGATTGGTTAGTTGCAAGCCTAGTTTGCAAGCCCTCGCCAATAGGGGCTTACGTGTTGGTATGGGTAGGGCATCAGAAGAAGTATTGGCGGTGTTTGATCGGGACACTTTAGCCCTATCTCTATTTCATGGTGGGTGCATGTGAGACCGCAATGGTGTTTGATCCATTGGGCGGATTCACACATTCGTTTATAGAGCTGCAGTGGCCGCCAATCCTTTCTATAGCATATTACAAATTTAAAAACTTGATCAAAGATACGAATTGAATGTATGCATATGTTTGTTGCATTATTTTGTTTTTCTCACTGAGCCGTGATGTGTGCTCACCCTTTCGACTTCGAATATTTTTAGTTGATGATGTAGGTCTTATTGTAGAAGAGTACGTGAATGCGTCGATATATGGACACATGGTGGCCATGGATGTTGAAGCTGTAGAAGATACACATTTTTTTATTAGTTTAGCTCTATTTTATTATTAGAACATGTAATGGATTAATTACTTTTATGTCTTGAGTTTTGAAGATTATTGGAATAAATAACTATTTATCATGGTTAGATGCTCAGTTCATTATTTATAAAGACTTCCGCTTATTTGTTTATTATCTCTGATTATTATTGTGGAATATGTGTGTGGTTTATATAGTGGGTAGTACCTAACGGAGATCCTAATTAAAGCATTGGTTTATTATCGGCTCGTTACACTATTCTGATTAATCCAGAATTGGGGTGTGACAACTTGGTATCATAGCTCTTTCAAGTTCTACCCATTGAGCTAACTATTTTTACATGAGTCATGAACCGAGTTAGGATAAATTAAAACCTGAAATAAGAACACACCATAAGCACCTGTCTTGTTTCAGACATAAACAAAGGGAATAATACACTTATGTCAAGGAGAAAATAATATATATATATATATATATATGCCGAATAAAAATAAGAAAAATATACATCCGAATCAGAGTACAGTCCACAAGCCGGATAATTACTCTGCAATATAAATGGCAATCAAGGAGCTGGGGGTGTTGGAGGAGGAGGTGCTTCACGATCTCTATCATAATCTTCTTTATACACTCTCGTAAGCCAGGCTACTTGAGTCTGGGTCACTCAGAGACTAGCCGCCAGATCTACTACCCGTTGGTTTGTAGCACGCTGAGCCTCGCGAATCTCACGTAGTAGCACCATCATGTCATCTGATGGTGGGTGTGAAGGGCCAGCTAAGTGAGAAGTCCGAGAAGGACCAGTTCCAGTAGAATGGTATGGTGATGGATGAGGTATGACATCCACATCCATGAACATCCGTCATCATCCTCATCATCACTCTCGTGTGCCCCTGCTACTGCTACTACTGCTGCTGCCGCCTCTACATCTGCTGCTGCTACCTTAGTAAGAGGATGTTTCATGGCATTTCTCTCGTCATCAATGACCTATATCTCTCTAATGCCCATCTTACTGATGGCTTCCCAATCAAGGTCAGCTGAGAAGGTGTCCTCATAAATCCTCTCATCCTCTAAGTTTACCTGGAGATGAGCGAGCAAGGTGAAAATCAGCCGTCCATAAGGTAAGTTACCTATCGAGTCAGGCGACGTGGCTCTATGCATAGTTCGGAGGATAATGTAAGGGAGGCAGACAGGCTGCCTAGTACAAATACAGTACAACAGGTACTGAGTCAGCTGAGAGACCATCTCGTAATGTCCCCCTTGAGGGATCAGATTATGCTGGATAATCTTACAGTAAACTTGTGCGTCTGGATGTAGGTTGACTGCCTTCATTTCCTAGTGGTCATCCCTAAGAATCTGGTTGCATATCTCTACATGCACCTGTGTAGATAGAAATTGGGGCTCCCTTGGGGCGCAATAAACCAACTGCCCATCGTTGGAAATACTTAAGAGATCAGCCAACTCTTGACAGTTGAAAGAGATAGGAACCCTTTTTACCAAACTGGTGATCCGAAGCTCTCTACCCCTATCCACATTCTCTAGGTCACCCTCTACATGTAGGTGACATTAGAATTGCTTCACTAAATCTGGGCGAATGCAAGCCTCATACAAGATCACTAAAAGCCAGCCCATATCACCAAATGCCCGTTCCACATCAAATAGTGCTAACTGGGTAAGGTTTACACACCAACCCCTTCCACTTTCTTCCGATCAAACCATGGATATTGTACCTTAGCTTTGATCGACAGGAAGCGACACTGGTCATGGATTCGAGGAACCTTTGTTCGAACCATGATAACTGCAAGAGAAGAAAATAAGGAAAACAAGTTAGAAAATTTAAATTTGGGCAGCATAAGGATGTACAATGGGGAAAAGCCTCACTTGTCACCCAAACATTTGGGCAGGAGGACTTAGGCACAGACCATCCTACAATGATTAAATTAATAGAAAACAACCCCAGTCAGAGAGGAATTGAAGAAATTTTAAAAATTGGGCTTTTCCCCAAATTTAGGACAAAAATTGGAATTTTCAAATTTTTACCAAACCAACCAATGAAACTCAAATTTTCTTGTGGGCTTTAATCCGTTGAGTAGCCAATACCAATAACCCCCAATAAAAATCAAATTTTTATAGTCAAATAGATGTTAATTTGAAGAAAACCCTACAAATGGCAAAAACCTAGGTATGAAAGCTTAAAAAGAAAAAAAAAAGAGTAGAGAACATAACTTGAGGAATGGAATAAAGATTGTAGATCGATGGAAAAATCACCAAGTTCGTACGATTGATACTGCAACAACTCAGTGATGGCAATCTGAATTGAGACCGTAGGAAAGAAAAAGAGAAATGAGAGGGAAATCTCAAAAAATAGGTTTAAAAACCTGATTTTTTAATGATATGGTCGCATAATTTGACCAAAACATGCGACTGTATCATTAACAGTATGATTGACCATAGTGTCTCGGGAAGTTTCTAGGGTTCTGACGGTCGAACCTATGGTCGCACAACATGCGACCGTAGGCCATTAACCATATGACTGACTGTTGTCTACTTTTGATTTCGTTCGAACTTTTGCTTAACATTGTTTCTTTTCTCCTTCCATTGTGAGACTAAACTAATACTACCATCATATCTTGTTTCACATGTATAGCCTTTCAAATACTACTTCATCCAAGAAATTAAAAGGCTAGGTGTAGAGTTAGCAAAAGGAGACAGAATGCAAACCTACCTCCACCACCTATGGGGACCAATGACAACGAAGGTCAGGAAGTAGAGGAAGGAAATGTTGGGAATCAAAATACTATGCCTCACGATGTTCATCCACGAGCCAACCCAACCAACTTACCTGCACCACCTACGGATTTGGCTACTGTGGTGATGAATCTAGCACAACAAGTGCAACATATGCAATAAATGCAAGCCAACATGCAAGCTGCTATGGGAATTGCTTCCCCAGCTGCAAACACAATACCTATACCTGTAGGGCAAGCTAGTACGGTACCTAGTGGTAGCAATACGGTACCCCAAGCGCCTCAAACGCCAGTGGTACAAGCTCAAGTGCAGAATATGAGGCACCGCAAGGTGGATATAACCAGGGTAACTATCAGTACCAACCGCCTACGTATGGAGCATATGCTCAGTATCAGCTTGATTACTCCAGATTGATCGAACGTTTTCTGAAGATGAAGCCTAAGGCATTCAATGGCAAGCCATCGGATCCTCTGTGGCCAGCTCACTAAATCGATGAGATAGAAAGAAATTTTATTATGATGATTGTAAATGAAGAGGACAAGGTGTTATGTGCCATTTTTATGCTGAAAGGTGATGCACACCATTGGTGGAAATCTACTCGAAGTTATCTATTGACAAAGCATACCCAACTGACTTGGGCTATTTACAAAGAAGCTTTCTTCGAGAAGTATTTCCCAGGAGTTTCAGAGACCAGATGGAAAAATAATTTCTGAGTCTATATCAAGGACAAATGTCTGTAGACGCTTATCAACAGCGTTATAAAGAGCTATTTTTCTTTGCTCCCTTTAGCATACAAGAGGAAATACCAAAATCCAAAGGTTTGTCATGGGACTTACGGGAAGCATTCGTGAGCATGTACTGGGACTAGAAATGAAGATTTATAATGAAGCGGTATAAATTGCTCGAGTACTGGAATCGAGCCAAAGGGAGAGTTATTTTACTCAAAATAGGAGTATAAAGAGGCCGAATGGGAATAAGTTCAACGGAGGGAACACAAAGACTTTTATACCCTTTCCGTACTCAAGGCATCAATGCTGCAGCCAAGACTACACCAACAACCCAAGCTCAACAAAAGCAAAGTAGTGCTGGAGTTAAATGCTTCAACTGCGATCAAGTGGGGCATTATTCAAGAGAATGTCCTAAGCCAAAGAAGCAGCTACAGCAAGGAAATATTTATGCAATTACTTCTGAGGATGTTGCCGCATCGCCTAATGTGGTCACATGTATGGTTCAACCTTTTATTTTGAAATACCTTATGTGAGCATGTAGACTATATTAAATCAAATCACAAGTATCATACCTATTAATGGCATATCCGCCAAAGTATTCTTTGACTTTGGGGCCACTCATTCTTTTATATCTGTATCATTTGGGAAGAATCTAAGTCTACCCCTCAGCTCTTTAGACTACAAATTACTTGTACGATCACCTATGGGATTAGAAGTAAAACTAGAACAAGGTTATGGACCATGTCCAGTTCTTATAAATGGACAAAGTATGGACGCCAACCTGGTGCAAATTGAGATGGAAAACTTTGACGTCATCGTAGGGATGGATTGGTTATCCTAGCATTCCATAAGTTTGCTTTGTGCTGAGAAGAAGATATCATTTAAAGACAAGGAAGGCGCAGAGTTTAATTTTGCAGGAACCAAACTTCCCCGTAAATAGAAACTCATCCTCTCTACATTAAAGGCTAAAAGATGCCTCGAGAAAGGAGGAGTTGGGTACCTAGTATCTGTGGTCGACCTCACCAAGGAAGCACCACGAATGGAGGATATTAAAGTTATGCGTGAATTTTCAGAAGTAGTTCCTGAAGATTTACTAGGATTTCCACCTGACCAAGCGACTGAGTTTGTTATAGACTTATTACCTAGAGCCGCACAAGTATTTAAGGCACCATACTAAATGGTTCCTAGTGAACTGAAGGAATTGAAGGTACAATTATAGAAATTACTGGACAAGGGTTATATTTGACCCAGTATATCGCCATGGGGAGCGTCAGTACTATTCGTGGAGAAGAAGGACGGTAGTGTTCGACTTTGTATAGATTATTGAGACCTGAACAAGCTCACGATCAAGAATCATTTTCCGTTGCCTCGGATCGATGACTTATTCGACCAGTTGCAAGGTGCCAAAGTGCTCTCCAAAATTGATCTCCGATCAAGATATCATCAGTTGAAGAGTAAGGAAGGTGATATTATAAAGACAACATTTAGAACAAGATATGGACATTATGAATTCCTAGTTATGCCATTTGGATTGACTAACGCACCCATAACTATTATGGAACTTATGAATCAGGTATTCCACGATATGTTAGATACGTCTGTCATCATATTTATTGATGATATTCTAGTTTAATCCAAGGACAAAGAAACTCATATCGCAAATCTTAGAACTGCTCTGCAGCGGCTAAGAAAGAAAAGCTTTACGCTAAATTTACTAAGTGTTAGTTCTGGCTAAGTGAAGTTACTTTCTTAGGCCATGTTGTATCTGCTGAAAGAATTAAAGTGGATCCTAGCAAGAATGAAGCAATAGTGAAATTGGAAGCACCTAAGAATATTGTAGAAATTAAAAATTTCTTAGGTTTGGCTGGGTATTATCTATGATTCGTAGAGGATTACTCCAAGATCATTGTACCTCTCACCAGTCTGACCAAGAAAGGAAAAAAGTTTATACTGACAAATGTGAGGAGTGTTTCCAAACACTAAAGGCAGGACTGATATCAGCTCCTATCTTAACCATACTAGTATCAGGAGAACCATTTATCTTGTATAATGATGCATCTGGGTTTGGTTTGGGATGTGTACTCATGCAAGGAGGGCAAGTAATTGCGTATGCTTCCAGACAATTAAAGACACATGAGAAAAATTACCCAACCCATGACTTGGAATTAGCAACAGTGGTACATGCTGTCAAGATATGGAGACATTATTTGTACGGAGAGAAATTTTAGATTAAATCAGATCATAAGAGTCTCACTCATCTTTTCAATCAGAAGGAGTTGAACATGAGACAGAGAAGATGGTTGGAGTTGCTAAAGGATTACGATTGCGATATCCAGTATCATCCAGGAACGGTAATGTAGTGGCTGATGCACTTAGTAGAAAAGCAATGACAATGTCACAGGGATAAGCTAGCACAAATGCTACAATGTGTGACACAGGAAGAGTATTCAACTGCGACAATGAGCAGTTCGTAATTGATAAACCAGGTGATTTAACCGACCTAGGGTTTATTCATCAATTTTTAAACTGTTTGCTACATTAAAGATTGTATCAGATCTGATAGACGAAGTAAAAGCAGCTATTCAATCAGACCCCTATATGAGAACAGTGCAAGAAGACCTTGAAAAAAGAAGGACTACTCCTGACTTCACCTTAGACCTTGAAGGGGTACTACAATACAAAGGGAAAATATGTGTCCCTGAAAGTGAAGACTTAGATATTAGACATAGATTAATGAAGGAAGCCCACACTACTGCCTATTCGGTACACCCCGAAAATACAAAGATGTATCATGATATGAAGAAACTATATTAGTAGAGGGTAATGAAAGCAAATGTAGCTAAATATGTGTCTCAATGCCTGAATTGTCAGCGGGTAAAGGCTGAAAGACAAAGGCCTGCAGGCTTGTTGCAATCATTACTAGAACTAGCATGGAAATGGAACTGCATCACTATGGACTTCGCTACAGGATTACCATTGACTCCCAGAGTAGTTGATGTAGTCTGGGTGATTGTAGATCGTTTGACTAAGATAGCTCATTTTATAGCTATACGACCTTAGTATACACTGAGAGGCTAGCTAAGCTATATGTTGATAATATTGTCAGGTTGCATGGTGTACCTGAAAGCATCGTGTCCGATAGAGATCCATACTTTACCTCAAAATTTTGGGAAGGATTACAGAAGGCTATGGGTACAACGTTTAAGTTTAGTACTGTAAGACCCTACTCCATTAACTTGGTCTAATCGTGTCATGCTAGATCTTCTCATCATTCCTGGACCAAGTGGACCGAGCGTGTGAAGATAGATTACAAACCAGGTATGAGAATCGAGTTAAAAACACTAAAAACATACCTAAGGTCACATACCTGGGTAGGTATGGTCGACCATAAGGAAGGGAACAAAAATTTCAAATCTAGAACCCCACGGTTGATGATTTTGACCCTATAGTCGATGGTTTATGCCACCGTATGACCGATTGTGAGACCCTAGATCAGACTCCAAGGTTTGGAAACTTTCCTAAACTAAGGGATTGCTTTTCTAATTGAAAAAGGACTCTATATGGAGAGTTTTCTTCTATATAAAGGATGTCCCTCGACCCTTTTTCACTCTTTTAGAACATTAGTAAACCCTAGAGAAAGAGAAGGAAGAGAAGGAAGAGAAGGAAAAGAAGAAAAAGCTAAGGAGAGGAATGCTGGGGTGAGGCCTTGGATACACTATTTGACATTAGGATTGGTTAGTTGTGAGCCCAGTTTGCAAGCCATCGCCAATAGGGGCTTACATAATGGTATGGATAGGGCATCAGGGGAAGTGTTGGCAGTGTTTGATCTGAACACTTTAGCTTTATCTCTATTCCATGGTGGGTGCATGTGGGACGACAATGGTGTTTGATCCATTGGGCAGATTCACATAGTCGTGTATAGAGGTGTGGCGGCAACCAAACCTTTCTGTAGCATATTGTAATCTTATAAACGAGACCAAAGATATGAATTGAATGCATGCATATGTTTGTTGCATTGTTTTGTTTACTCACTGAGCTCAAGGAGAGCTGACCCTCGCGTGCACAATGTTTTTTAGTTTCTGATGTTGCAGGTATAACGGTTGAAGATTAAGTCAACACACCAACATATGAACAGGTGGCGGCTATGGATGAGCAAGCTGTTATTATGATTCACTAAGCGAGTGTTTCAACTATGGATGCACTTAGTGTTTAACTTTCGTATTTGGATATTTGTAATATGTATTAAATTATGTTTTGGTTACTTGGAGATAACTGGAATATTAATTATTTATCATGATTATACCTCAGTTCATTATTAATAAGACTTCCGCTATTTACTTTATTATCTCTAATTAATGTGAAATGTGTTTTGGTTTAACATAGTTGCATAGCCTATACGAGATCCTGGTTGAACCGTTGGTTTATTGACGGCTCATCACACCATTCTGGTTAGTCCAGAATTGGGGCATGACAAGTATCGTATTCCATCCTCAGACAGACAGACAGTCGGAGCGCACCATTCAAATTTTAAAAGACATGCTCCGAGCTTGTGTCATTGATTTTAAGGGATCATGGGATGTGAAATTACCATTGATTGAGTTCGCTTATAATAACAGCTATCAAGTTACAATACAGATGTCGCCTTATGAAGCACTATTTGGTAAGAAGTGTCGAACTCTTTTATTTTGGAATGAGGTTGGAGAACGGGGAATTGTTGGACCAGAATTTGTTAAAGAGACATGTCGAGTAGTCAACATCATAAAGGAAAGAGTCCCAATAGCTCAGAACCGTCAGAAGCAATATGCGGACAATCGACGCAGAGACCTTGAATTTACGATAGGTGATAAGGTATTTTTGAAAATATCTCCTATGCACGGTTTAAAATGATTCGGATAGAAAGGGAAGTTGTGTCCCCGATATATTGGACCATATGAGATTCTGACAAGGCGTGGAAAGGTAGCGTATCAGTTAGCACTACCACAATCAATGTCTAGTGTACATGATGTATTCAATGTCTCACAACTGAAGAAGTATGTTAGAGATCCAATATACGTGTTTACAATGGATCCACCAGATTTGACTGAATATTTGACGTTCGAAGTGGTACCTTTTGAAATCACTAGTCGAAAGGTTTAACATCTTTGCAACCACAATATATATTATGTGAAGGTTACTTGGAGAAGCCAAGATGTAGAAGAAATCACATGGGAAGAAGAAAACGCTATGTGGAAGTAATATCCTTACCTATTCGACTCAGAAGGTATGTGCAAATTTCAAAGACAAAATTTATATAAGGGGGGAGGAGTTGTAAGACCCGCACTCCATTAATCCAATTTAACAGTGTCGTGCCAGGTCTTCCCATCATTGCTGGACCAAGTGGACCGATTGTGTAAAGTAGGATCACAAATCAGGTATGAGAATTGAATTAAAAACATTAAAAGTATGCGTAGGGTTGTATACCTGGGTAGGTACGGTCAACCATATGGTAAGAAACAATGGTCACTGATTAATGACCCTACGGTGTATGTTTTCGACCTTACGGTCAATGGGTTCTGTGACCATAGGCCATCGACCGTAAGACCCTAGATTGGACTCCAAATTTGGAAACTTTACTAATTTGAGGAGAATTTCTTTCCTATTATTATAGAACTCTATATAGAGAGTTTTTCTCTATATAAAGGATGTCCCTCAATCCTTTTTCACTCTTTTAGAACATTAGCAAACGCTAGAGAAAGAGAAGGAAAGAGAAAGAAGAGAAGTAGGAGAAGAAAAGGCTAAGGAGGAGACTAAGAAAAGAGTTTTATAGACTCTCTACAACAAGTAAGGTATGAACCTTGTCTCTATAGCCTTATAACACTAAGAGTAAGAGTTTCTAATATAAATTGAGATACCAAAACCAACGTCAGGATTCAACCATGTGATTTGCTAAGCAAATCTCAAAGGGGAATAATGGAGAATGGGTTAAAGTGATTAATTAGTAAAACTAGGAAATTTAGTCTTAGAATGATCATTAGGGAGGACCCTATTGAAGAGCCAAGAGGAAGTATTCGGATTAAATGTAGTTTGTGATCAGAAATCTTAAGGTTGCAGCTACGGTCGACCATAGCATGACTAAAGGATCGACCATAGGCATTCGGTAAGAATTCAAAAATCATACGGTCGCAGTTATGGTCACATATGGTGCGACCGTAAGGTATCGACCGTAGGTAGTAAGGTCGACACAGAATGAGACCGTATGACTGATCAGACACGTATCGATGATCTATTTTTTATTTTTGACTACTGTAACATGTTACATAGGAATCCTAACTTAAATCTATATAACTTTTAGGTTATTAAAGTGATTCAAAGAGAGTTACAAGGCTTGGAAGGAGATAGAGCTTTGCTAATAAGTGAGGGAACAAGACCTAAATTAATTGGATAATACTAAACTATTATTTTATTGAGTCCAATGCCATGGTTGATTCTATGATTATATGCTTGTAATGTGCATCTCACATGTCATCTAATATTATTGTTATTACTGCTTATGCATATTTAATTCTGTCTATTTGCTACCATGTTGATTGATGATGATATGAATAAGCATGTGATTATGTGTGGTTAGTGTGCTTGATGCGAGTGGGGCATCAGGGGGAGGACGTGGCATGGTGGTCTCTGACCTGGTCACTAGACTCTAGCTCTATCTCTACTTAAGTCTTGTTCACTGACATCGTCGTATCACCATTACCTTAGCAGAATTATTACATCGTAGGGCATCAGGGGAGGTGGTCTCAGGCTGTATAGTCTCTGACTCTGCCTGGGGGCCTTAGCTCTATCTCTATAGATGTATTGAGGGATGCTGGGGTGAGGCCTTGGATACACTGGATGATATTTAGGATTGGTTAATTGCGAGCCCTGTTTGAAAGCCCTCGCTAATAAGGGCTTACGTGTTGGTATGGGTAGGGCATCAGGGGAAGTGTTGGCGGTGTTTGATTCGGACACTTTAGCTCTATCTCTATTCCATGGTAGATGCATGTGGGATGACAATGGTGTTTGATCCATTAGGAGGATTTACACCCTAGTGTATAGAGGTACGGTGGCTACCAATCCTTTCTATAGCATATTGTAAACTTAAAATCCAGACCAAAGATATGAATTGAATGCATGCATATGTTTGTTGCATTGTTTTGTTTTTCTCACTGAGCCGTGATGTGTGCTTACCCTTTCGACGTTGAATATTTTTAGTTGATGATGCAGGTCCTACTATAGAAGAGTACGTGAATGCATCGACATATGGACACATGGCGGTCATGGATGTTGAAGATATAGAAGATACGCATGATCCTTCATGCAAGTGCAATCAGTGCATTTTTTTTATTAGTTTAGCTATATTTGATTATATGGATTAATTACTTTTATATCTTGAGTTTTGAATATAATTGGATTAAATAATTATTTATCATGATTAGATGCTCAGTTCATTATTTATAAAGACTTCTGCTTATTTGTTTATTATCTCTGATTATTACTGTGGAATATGTGTTTGGTTGATATGGTGGGTACTACCTAACGGAGATCCTGATTGAACCGTTAGTTTAGTGGTGGTTCATCACACTATTCAGGTTAATCCAGAACTAGGGTGTGACACCTAAGGTAGTAACTGACACCCTGAGTAAAAAAATCGTAAGTATGGCTTAAAACCAAGTTAAGAAAGAAAAAGCAAGAGCTACTGACTATGTCTTATCTGAAGCTCAAGTCGTTCTTCCAGCAATACTAGAAGACCCTATCTTGAGTGCTTTATTAGAAGATTAGATTGAAGCTACTATTTCCACTCTATGTGTCCTACAAATACAACCAACATTATTGCAAGAAATCAAATCAGCGACGACAATGGATCACCACTTGGCTGTACTTAAGATTAAACTTTGAAATTGGAAAGCAAGATCCAGATTTCATTCTAAATAATGGAATCATATACTATCATGGTAGAGTATGTGTACCAGAATTAGCTAAAGACTTGAAGGAAAAGATTCTGATTGAAGCTCATTTGCCTCTATACTCTATGCACCCTAGTAGCACCAAGATGTATCTGCTTTTAAAGAAAAAAATTCTGGTGGAGAGGTTTGATGTCCGATGTAGCTAAGTTTATTTATAAGTGTTTGACGAGTCAACAAGTTAAAGTGGAATGTCAAAGACCATCTATTAAACTACAATCGTTACCAGTACCAAAATGGAAATGGGACTACATTACCATAGACTTCGTCATAGGGTTACCTTTGACTTCTCACTCTGTCGATGTAGTCTGGGTTATTGTGGATAGATTTATGACAATAATGAGATTTATTATTTTTCAACCTCAATATTCCATGGATAGGCTAGCTAGACTATATATAGATCAAATCATTCGATTACATGGTGTCCTAGCTAGCATTGTATCTGATCGCGATCCAAGATTTAATTTTAAATTCTAGAAAGGATTATAGAATGACATGGGTACTCAACTAAAGTTTAGTACTGCCTTTCACTCTCAGGCAGATAGACAATCTGAGAGAACCTTTCAAATATTGAAAGATATGCTTAGAGCTTGTGCTCTAAATTTCAAAGGAAATTGGGATCAGAATCTTTCTTTAATGGAGTTTGCCTACAACAATAGTTATCAATCTATAATCAAAATAGCTCATTATGAAGTGTTGTATGGAAGGAAATGTAAAACTCCTTTATACTGAAATGAAGTTGGTGAAAGAAAAATCCTTGGACTAGAAATCGTCTAAGAAACTTACGATAATGTTGATTTGATCAGAGAATGGATCAAAGCTAAGATTTATGCTGACATTTGTCATAAAGACCTTGAATTTGAGGTTGATGATAAAGTATTCCCGAAGATATTTCCTCTCAAGGGAATCAAAAGATTTGGCAAGAAAGGGAAGCTAAGCCCAAGGTGTATAGGACCTTAAGAAAAACTTAGTAGAAGTAGAGCTATAGCATACCAGCTAGCTCTACCTCCCTCCCTTGCTGGTGTTCATAACATATTTTACTTGTTTATGCTAAAGAAGTACATCACTGATCCAACCCATGTCCTGAACACTAAGTTTCCATTTATCGATACAAGCTTGAGCTATGAAGTCAAACCATTAGAAATCTTTGATAGGAAGGTTCACTTGCTTAGAAATCGATCCATTGCATATATCAAGGTATAATGGAAGAACCATTCTAAGGATGAAGCATTGTGGAAGAAGGAAGATGAGATACTTGAAAAATACCCACACTTGTTCAAGGAACAAGGTAAGCCAATTTTAGGGATGAAATTCTTTTAAGTAAGGGGGGATTGTAAGACATGCATTTAAAATTATGGGTTAATTTGAAATTTTTTGTGTAACAGGTCTTTTCGCCGACACCACTCTAGTATCTATATCAGTATGGAAGTGTATCAGACATTAGGTAAGATTTAAAACAATTTTATAACATGTAGGAGCTATTAGTTCTTGGTTAAGAGGTCGAACCAATCATTGCTCTGCCAATCTTGAATAGTTAAGGCTGTATAGTCGATTGGTACGGTCGATTAAATGAGCCTCGTCGATTGCACGGCTATGATTGACCGCTCGATCACAGAGTTGGGCCGATTTATGGTTACTCACGTGGGCTTGGTTTTGACTAGCTTTCAATCAATCATGGTCATCCCAAATCATGTGGGACCTATCCCTAGACGTATTGGTGTGCCAATTGGCAACACCCAAACCCTTTTGATTACTTATACACTATAACTAGGACTCTCAAGGTTGGAGTTGGACTCCAACTCCAACTCTTGATCTCTCCTCGAATATAATTCCTCAAACCCTAATGTGTGGGAACTTTTTCAGGTTTTAAGCACATTTTGGTGAGAGAGACTTGGGAGAAGGCTGAAGGAGGAACCTCCATTGAAGGTACTCCCTCAAGCTTCTTGCTAATTAATTAATAATACATCGCTAAGGTAAGCAATGTATCCCTATTCTAGTACTTAGAAAGACTAACCATTGATCTCATGAGGTAATTCCCAACCTTTGATCTTGTAGAAATTGTTGTTTCCTCAGCCATTGATGTCCATTACATTATAATTGCATAATGTTGGACAGATTTGACTAATCGATAAAAAGGTAAGATTTATGATCACAATACGAGAATATACTATTGAATTAATGAAGAGAAGTAGTCCCTAATATAGTTTAGACCATTAGAGACCCTCTAGGAACACCCATGACCACGTATCAGAGAAATTGGATCAAAGCAAGTTCAGTTTGAGCTCACTGGGAGCGTATAGTCGATGGATATGGTCGATGAAATGAGCCTGATCAACAGCACGACTGTAATTGAGCGCTCGATCACAGAAGGGTGTAATACATATCAAATTGTTCCCTTTCGGCCACTATGGATTGAGTAGACTTACCCAATACTTCAAGATACATATTATGGATATTATGGAATAGATGATTCAGTTAGAATACATTCTTAAGAGTATAGACACGTATAGTTGAATAATTGACATCCACAATCGATAACCATACATGTATATAAACGATGGGAATGGAATTCTACCATAATCAGTGACTTTACAATATTGTAAACCTTTTGTGGATATGACCCCAAGGAAGTACAAGCTTCTGAAGTAAAAAATAAGCCAAAAGCCATCGACAGGTTGACGAAGGGTGTCTGATCGATCGTACAGGTTGGTCGACCTTTTATGGGTGATTCTTTGACCATAATAGAATTACTATCATGGTTGATTCTTTGACCATTGCTTATGAAACTTGACCAATTAACCCTATAACATATTCCTAAGACTAATGAGGTTGCCCTAGACTTATCCAAAGCCTAACCAATCATGTTAAGATGTTAATCATTTACGAATCGCAACTACGTAAATTGATGTGGAAAACAAGGGATGGTACTCTATCTGCGTCAGAGTAGTATTTTGCTCATTATCACAGGTGAGGCGATTAGCTTATTTTATTTTTCTTTCTTTCCATGTGCATGTTGTGATTATAATTGTGATTGGATTACTATGTGATAACATGTCATCCAATATCTGTTATAACTGTTCTTGCATTCTTGCATACTATTTCTAGATTGGATTGATAACATGTGGAATGCGTCATAACATGATTTTTTGGCATATTCTTCTATCATAGTGGATCCATATGGCTGAAATGGACGGTTCATCTTGGTCCATTAAGCTGGGATATGAGTACCTGCATTAGTAATGTTCTTGGTTTAGGTTTCGACATCCCATGACTTGCAACACTTGCCAATATGGGTTTAGGTAGTGGCATAGGCTTATTTTAAAGGGACTGACCATTGAAGGGAGTAAACTGGATATGGGTCAGTGGCCTTCCTTTAGGGAGTAAACCTAGGGATTAGTCGCACTCTAAGTGCTTTTCCTTAGCGACTGGGTGTGTTACTTAATGACGGGAGTTACCTTAGGGATTGGGTGCGTAACCTAGCGAAGGGTATAGGCTTAGTTTTGTCAATGCAGGATGAAGCCTATGATAGGGGAATGCTAGTAGGCACCTTAGTGTAACCCCTGGTGTCATTATCTTCATTCTTTAAGTAATGGTTCACATGCGGAGTGAACAATTATGGATCATTTACTTACCCATGCTTGAGTGTTCATGCTTGATGTTCTGGTATGATGCGAAATAGCGCATGGCTGTTCACAAACTGGGGCCTTAATAAAATATTCATGCATTTGTGTGCTTGTGTGTACTTATTTCTTCACTGAGCCTGTAGTTTGCTCACCCTGTTATACATATACATTTTTAGATTGTTTTATAGAAAATAATAATGTTGATATATTTAAAGTTGAAGTTTCTGAAGATGATTCCCATGATTCTATGTGTGAATGTGATGACTATTTCTATGGATGAGGGACATTATATTGATTGAAGTCAAGATGTCTCTACATTGATAGACTGAATTTTTATTCAGTTTATAGCTTAGTTTATTTTATTTTTTTCCAGGCAATGTTTTCACCCATGATATTAAGCTTGAGTTTACATATTGAACTACTTGGTAGTATTTATTTTATATCTTGGTTTATAGAAACATAAACTTCTATGATGTAATTATCATATTTAGACATGGCTTCGAGTTAATATAATGATTCTACTATTTTATTTATATTCTCTGATTTGTACCATGATTTGGTAGATTTGTTTGTGTGGTTGCAAGTGAGTATGAACACTACGTGTCACATCCCGTTCTCGATGTATCAGTACTATGGAATGCAATGAGATCTTCTCATCTTATCAGGGCATTAGAAATCCCCTTTCAGGATCACATGTCACGGAATAACCATCTATCAATCCATAACAATACTCACCAAAAATATCAGAGTAATTTAAACATCTCAATTTAAACGAATTATCATTACCAAGAAGTAAATAACAAAAGTTTTAATATTTAATCACCTTTTCAATTTAAAGCTGATAGTATAATAACTTGAGTTTCAAATTCCAAGTTTCACCATTGGCCAAGATTTCCAAACATAATTAAAAACATTGTTCAAAGCTTATTAGTAAAATAAATTATATCCCAAAGCAATCAAAGCCAAATCGAAAGTACTAAAATAATAGGCATAGCTTAAGCCTACGATCAATCTCTACAAATCACACGAAGGATCAGAGATATCTTCCTCAAGTTCACTAACATCATTCTCCACACTGGATGAATAGCTCCCCGAGGCATTGAACGATGTACCTATAATATCTTAAATAATTTGTGTGCACAAGGACAAGCTCAATCACCGAGCTTAACAAGAAAACCAAATGTGGAACAAGCAAATGCATGCAACTATCAACTACGGTCAAGTAAGATAACTGTAAGTGCTATTTCAGGATGACTAAAATGAAGCCTCCTACTGCACGGGTCACCCCCATCAAAATGAATGCCGTCTCACTCGGCATACAACAACCATCCCCATGTATGGGTCCGTCGTCTTGGTCCTCAATGACTGTAAGTCATCCCAAGTCCAAGAATGGTGGCACTTGAGGAGGTGATAATCTCATTGGTCAACTTGCCCACCCATTCACATTATTTCATACATGGGGAGAATTGCAGCTATATTCATACCACCCTTTATTGAACCTATGCCAATACATAATCCCCTATTGGCCAGGGATACAGTTATACGGGTAATTAATATTTAACTAGCCATGTCCACCTAATTAGCCATATTACTGGACCGTAACGTCGCCAAGCTTTTGACCCCGTTCGGTCCCCACTTAGGACATCGTGACTTGGCTAAGTAACATATGGTCAATGCAAAATAGCATCGGTAAGAAGTAGTACAACTGTCCCATTTCACCCACCTTCCTCCTTACCTACTTAACCAGACATCATGAATCAACCAAGACCAGTCACTTTCGTGGAGTGGTTGCGAGCATTCCATTCCATTCGCTTTCAATTCCTACAGGCACTGCTGATCTCACTCACAAGGATGCATATGCATGATCACATAGAGCAGTATATTGGATGGCATGTTATCACACTACAACATGCTATCAATCTCACAATAGCAAACAACATAATTAATAGAGAAAACACACGCATCCAAAGGTTTAGTTCCCTGATCGAAAGCTAGAGGAGTAAACTATCGTAGTCTTGATCGAGTAGCTTCTTCCTATTCGAGCATTCTTCGTATCTGAATCAAAATCATATACACATTATTTATTAATTTATCGTTCAATAGATTTATTCTAGTTTTGCTATAAGCTTATTATTCCTGTATTCATCATGTTACGAACTTTTCTGATAATCATGCCTACTGTCTACTGTCCATTTATCATAGCATAGCATTAAACATTTATTGCCGTTCATGGTCTAAGTTACAACTATTTTATAATAGACTTGTTGTCCATATGGGGTAGGTAAAGTGTGGATTGGTACTCGACAGGATAGCACATAGGTTAGGTCCATTGTTAACTAAATATTTATATGTCGTAGCATACCATTATGTTTACTTATAGCTTTAGGTTTAAAGGTCATATTTAAAAGTCTATGGTTCCATTCAAACCTACGCTAGGCTACTATCCATGCTTGACAAACGACATAAGGATGAACGTTCCCATTCATTAGCTAGACTCTACCTTCTATTTAACTTAATACTAAGAATGGCTTCTTATTATAAAGGTCTAGGGCTTCTAGCACCTCCAACATTGCTCATAAGGTTGTATGGAAACTACTAGTTGAGCATGGGAAGGTGTTGCAACCAGAAAGGCGTGCAGTCTGTCGTTGCGACCGCACCTCACTAGGAGCTAGGCGTGCTAGTGGTGGTTGCCACTGCATGCTTATGCTTGGTCATGCTGCTACGCCAGCACTCATGGGGTGTTGCCTAGTCCTAGTACGTTGGGTTTATTATCTCAAACTATAGAGGTGGTGTAAGGTTGGATGTTTTAAGGTATAGTCCAATTCAACCTCTGAGATACATGAAATAACAAGGAGTTTTTTTTTTTATGGGACATGATCACAGGGAACTCATAAATAGGTCAAACTAATTTATAGCAAGCCACTAGCTGTGTAAGACCCGCACTCTGAAAATCCGGTCTAACCTTGGTTTTGTGTCGTGACAGGTCTTCCGATCATCACCGAGCCAGACGGGGCAAGCGGATAACAAACAGGTACGAAATCGGACCGAAGTCGACCAATTGTACCTGATTTTAGGTATATCGGTCGATGGTACCGGTCTTGGTACCGATCGACCGGTATGGCCTGCACAGCTATGTGCGGGAATTTGGAAATTGGTCTCTACAGGTCCCGCTTTCCTGATTTCAAATCCTAGAAGTTTCCTAATCCTAGTAGGGTTACTAAACCCTATTTCTAGCCTATAAATACACCCTTAAGCCTCCTCAAATCCTTTCCATTGTCTCTCACAAACCCTAGAGAAGAGAAAGAGCTTAGAAAGGAGAAGGAGCTAGGAAGAAGAAGGAGGTGCCGCCATTACCGTTTGACGAAGCTCACGCTACACCTGTCAACGGTAAGTGCTTGAATCCATCTTCTTATTCTGTGATAGTTGTGTGGGTGGATCAATACCATGCAAAGTAGGTATTGATCTAAAACCCTAAATTGGCCAATAAACCCTAAGTTTCCGTCAAACCCTAGATTCGAGTTTCGAGATGATATTCATCAAAACGAGACTTGGATGAGTTGGGGATAACTCTAACTCAAAGCCTAGACTTAGAATGGATAGGAGAAACCCTGAAAATCCATAGAGGATGATCGTCGGCAGTCGAAAAACCCATGTAAGGTCTTCCGGAGACATACCGATCGACTATACCGGTTGCACATAGTGCGACCGGTATGTTTCGACCGCTACCTCTCGGGAGGTTGTCTGTGGGTACCGGCTGACCATACCGGTCGTCAGTCTTTCCCATAGAGCTACGACCGGTACAAGCCACCGGTCAGCTCTGTGAGGGTGTTTTGTGATCTCTGTTGGTTTCCGACCAACATGAAACCCTAAATAATATATTCTAATGAAACCCTAATAATATTGTAGGACTTTGTGACATATCGTTTGGATCTTGTGACGTGGAGCAAGTGATCGAACGAGCGTCAGGTAAGGGAATCTGACCTAAACCTAATAATTAATGGACAGTAAATCGTTGTTAATCATTGAATATCTATGATGTGATGTTTGTGCATATTCACATGCCATCCTTTACTTTCAGTTATTATTACTGTTCATGCATTGATAGGATGTGATTGTTAGGCATGTGATTGTTTTCGTTGGTGTGTGGAGTGGGGCATGGGCCTGGGATCGCTCTTCACACTGGCACCTTTTTGTAGTATTCTGTCTTAACATGCTTGGTACAGGTGGGGTATCAGGGGAAGGTCGTGGTACGGTGGTCTCCGATATTGATGTTTTCCCGACCATTGTTATGTGGTACTGAGGATTCTGAGTCGACGCTGGCTTGTCCACGATGCTTTAGCTCTATCTCTATGCCGTAGGGAGTTATGTTGGGATAGGGTCTACCTGCGTATTGTTTCTATCCTAGTGGGTTAGTTGTGGATAGGGTATCAGGGGGAGGTGAGGTATTGTGGTCTCCGGCCCGGCCTGCACGCTCTAGCTCTATCTCTATGCCGTAGACGACTGTGCTGGGATAGAGCATACATTGTTGACATATAGGATTGGTTAGTTGCGAGCCCAGTTTGCGAGCCCTGGCCAGTAGGGGCTTAGGTACTGGTATGGGTAGAGTATCAGGGGAGGTGCGGGTATACCTTAGCTCTATCTCTATTCCATGATGGGTGCATGTGGGTTAGTGGTAGTGTGATCTACTGTGCGATGCCACACACTCGTGTATAGAGGTGCGGGGGCCACCAAACCTTTCTATAGCACATTGCAAACTTAAAACCAGACCACAGCATAAAATGATTGTTACTCATGCATAATATTGTGAAACTGTCTGATTGCCTTACTGAGCTATGCTGTGTGCTCACCCTTTGTACGTACATTGTTTTTAGATGGTGATGCAGGTTACACTGTGGATGATTATGTGAACGCTCCGGCGTATGGAGGTGTAGCTGCTCTGGATGTACAAGCAGGGGAGGACGAGCATGATGCTTCATGCGAGTGCCCTTTCTGCGTGTACCTGTGATGGATTTTATTTAATTGTTTCAGTTATTTTTGCTTGGTATTAAGAGATGTAAAAAGATTATTATTTTATGTGTTTGGATTTGAATAATGGGATATTTATTTAAATTATCAATAGATACTCAGTTCATTCTATTTAAAGTCTTCCGCTTTATATTTATATTCTGATTGTGGTTATGTGTAATGGTTTGTATGGGTGGACACGGCCTATTCGAGATCCTGGTGTGAACCGTTGGTTCAATGACGGTTCACTCACACCATTCTGGTTGGATCAGAATTGGGGTGTGACAAGCTGAGTTTGGTAGAGATCCAATACAAAAATACGTGTAGATGGTGGTCGTGGCGGTATGTCATGACTATTAAGCTGTGAGGCTGGTTGTAAGACCCGCATGCCACGAACCCGGCCTAACCTTATATTTTGTGTCGGGACCTGTCTACATATCATGGTCGAGACAAGTGGACCAAGTGTGTGAAGAAACCAAGACCCAATATGAAAATTTACTCAAAAACAGTCAAAATGAGGGTAGGGTTGTAGGTTTTAACAGACAGGTCCGACCCCCCCATTGACCCCCCCATCGACCAGTGACCAGGGGTCGCAGGGGGTCTATGAATTGTCCGACACCCCCGTCGACTCCCCCATCGATCCCCAGTATTCGAGAAAAACAGCACGAATCAAAAATTAGGAAACATTCCTAATTTCAATTGGAACCTTTCCTAAACTCAATGGGACTTATTTTGGGAGGTTTTACTCCATAAATAGGACATCCCTAAGCCTCTTTCACTCCTTTTAAAACCCTAATTGGATTGAGAGAAAGAGAAGAGAAGGAAGAGAAGAAGTGAAGGAAAACATGAAGAAAAGGCTAAGGAAGAAGAATAAGTTCAGAGATATCTTGGAAACTCAGACTACAGAAGGTATGAACCTTAATCCCCATCTGAATTGAAAGCTTAGAATAGATTATGATGAAGTTAGGTTAGGAGAAACCCTAAATACCATCCATCCATGGTTAGGTTTCAATGGAAACCATGGAGGAGATCATTGAAACCATGTAGGGAATAAAGAATAGTTCTACACCATAGAACATGTATGGAATGGACTATAGAAGGAAGCCATAGGACCCAAACATGAAAGAATGGATGAAATTTGATATTTTCGGCTCAAACCATGGGGGGTTGCACCTAGGGTCGATGGAACATCCGATCCTAGCATCAACCCCCAGCATCCGGGAAGTTCAAGAAAGGAGGGGTAGCACCTAGGGTCGATGGAACCTCCGACCTTAGGCATCGACCCCCAGTTAACAGCAAGCTGTAAAAATTAGAATAAATTCTAATTAAATTCTATCGACTTTGTTAGGTCTTCTAGCAATATAATATTGATATAAAAGTGATTCTTAAGGCTTGAAAGAGGATCTACAAACAAGCAAAGGTGAGGGAACAAGACCTAAACTAATTGGTTAATAACAAACTGTTTTTATTTCTTGAGTCCAATACCATGATTGATTCTATGCGTGTATGCTTGTAATGTGCATTTAGCATGTCATCCAATATTCCTGCTATTACTGTTCATGCATATCTAATTCTGTTTATTTATAACATGATGATGATGATGATGATGATAGGAATAGGCATGTGAATGTTTGTGTTTGACTAGGGTACATGGTGCGAGTAGAGATGGTATCAACTGGTACTTCGATGCCATTCTCATCAGGGTATATTGTGCCATGGTCTATTCAAGTCATGTCCACTAAGCAAGTGTTAGTGTGCTTGATGCGAGTGGAGCATCAGGGGGAGGATGTGGCATTGTGGTTCAGCCTGGTCACCAGACTCTAGCTCTATCTCTACTCAAGTCTTGTCCACTAACATCGTCGTATCGCCATTACCTTAGCGGAACTAATATGTCGTAGGGCATCAGGGGGGACGTGGCATTGTGGTTCAGCCTGGTCACTAGACCCTAGCTCTATCTCTATGGATGTATTGAGGGATGCTGGGGTGAGGCCTTGGATACATTGTTTGACATTAGGGTTGGTTAGTTGCGAGCCCAGTTTGCAAGCCCTCGCCAACAGGGACTTACGTGTTGGTATGGGCAACCGGTTTAGCCATGCCATTTTCATGGGGTGTATATTATCCATGGTGGGTGCATGTGGGGCGATAGTTCCATTTTCATTGGGTGTTTCCACACACTCATGTATAGAAGTGCAGCGGCCACCTATCCTTTCTATAGCACATTGCAAACTTATATACCAGACCAAAGATATGAATGAATGCATGCATATGTTTGTTGCATTGTTTTGTTTTCTCGCTAAGCTCAAGTTGGAGAGCTGACCCTTGTGCGCACAATTCTTTTAGTTTCTGATGTTTCAGGTATTATGATTGAAAATTATGTCAACACGCCAACATATGAACATGTGGCGACCATGGTGAGCAAGCTGTGGAGGACGAAGATGGTTCGTTAAGTGAGCGTTTCAGTGGTGGATACGTTTAGTGTTTAGTTTTCATATTTGGATATTGTAATATGTATTAATTTATGTTTTGGTTACTTAGAATTAAATGAAATATTAATTATTTATCATGATTAGACCTCAGTTCATTATCTATAAGACTTCCGCTATTTTCTTTATTACCTCTGATTAATGTGGAATATGTTTTGGTTTATTATATGTGGGATAGCCTATTCGAGATCCTGGTTGAACCATTGGTTTATTGACGGTTCATCACACCATTCTGGTTGGTGCAGAATTGGGGTGTGATAACTTGGTATCAAAGCTCTCGTAGGCCTTATCCATTAAACCTGAATACTTCCACTGGAGTCCATGAACTGAGTTAGGATAAATTAAAAGCTTTAATACAAACACACCATAAGCACCTGTGTTGGTTGAGACAGAACTTAACAAGACAATAATGTACATATAAAAGGTGGAACCATATATATACAATCAAACAGAAAGAGAAGACCAAAATTTATCCTGATAAATAAATAATATAGGGTATTATCTATAAGTCGGGCAGTTATCTAGGAATACAAAAGATATAGTACAGTAAGAAGAAGGAAGCATCTGTAAAGAAGAAAAATTGAATGCCGAGTGGGTACTCACAAGATGTGAAACTCGACGTATGACAAAGGAAGGAGAAAATGGCTAGTAATGCCTAAGTCCTTGCAATGGTAAAGGAAAAGATATCAGGCTAAATCCAACAGAGATAAGAGAATAATGGCCCTACATTAAGAATAAGAGTAACTACAAGAAGATAAAGCTATACTCCTGGGTGACATGGAGACTCAGAGTAAAATCCACTACACGCTGATCCATTACCCGCTGAGCATTAAGATGAGGTTACAACTTGACCCCACCACTATCTGGGTCGAGAATGAGTAATGAAAAACTCATCTGAGTTGATAATCAGATTAGAGCGAATCAAAGGAGGTGAACAACCAGACCACTCCAGCCAACTACCTGGACTATTAAGTACCTTGGTTATGGTTGTCATAAACTTGACCCAATAAAATACATGAGCAACAATAGATGAGACCGACTATGCAAGTTGCTATGTAAATCACTACCCAAGTTGCTGATGCTACATCAACACCTCTGGGTCAAACCAAGTATGGTACCAATTGGTAGCATCACTGTACCCCAACACCTGTTAGCTATAACACAGTGCCTACCACACAGCAAGTCCCAGTCATGCACACCCCAATGCAGAAGTTTGGTGCACAACAAGCAGTGTACCAAGGTGGTTAACCTTATCAGCCACCGATGTATGGGAAAGTTGCATCATGACAGAATGATCCGACAAGGATTGAAGAATATCTTCTGAAGATGATACCTCGAACATTTTCAGCAAAGGATCAAATCTATTATAGCCATATATCTAGATAAGTTTATATAGGATGCGGTGCATTATTGATTTACTCTTATGATTATAGAGGATGCACATACCAGATTTTAAATTCTCGTGTCTTGACAGGATACCTTCTTGATTTAACCTGTCAATTGGAGTTATAGATATTGTTTCTTTAGTATTAGTCCTGATTATACCAAACTGAGCCACTCTCATGATCGACAACATAAACAGAGATATGAACTGAATGAACAGTTAAATGTTTAATCATGTTGAGCATACATCTACTGATTTATACCTGACTTATTGATGTATAAAATTTTTCTCCAGATTATACCTGATTTACTGATGTACAAAATCTCTCTCCAGATTTACTCCTGTAGTGCCTTGACTAATGGCATTATATATATTCGATAGAACCTATAACCATGAGGTCAAGAACTGTAAAACCTCTATTTCCATGTATTTGGACCACCGTGCAACCTAACGACCTTTGGATGCTGGTTGGATTACCATAGATTTACACCTGATTCTTAGAACCTAGGTTCACTAGATAAAGCAAGTGTTCTTCGTCATACTAAATTCGAAAGAAGGAAAGAAATTGTTTTTGGATAACCATTCTGACATCCATTGAAAAGATGTTTAGTGATAATGGAATTATTGAAAGGAAGATGATTAAATTCAGATTAGATTTTATAGCCAAGAGACCTCCGATGAAGTAATGGAGAATCTATTTTGAGATTTCTAAATGGGTGGATATGAATCATGTCCATAAAAGAGTGCATGCGACAAAAGTGAGAACTATCAAGGGTAGCCAGTAAAAAAAAAACAAATAGATAGCCCTCAGTCGAGCTGATCGTAGAGCACCGTTGTGCGTTAGCATGCAGTAGAGTTAAAGATGGCTATATCAGTATGAAATTTTGACAAGGTAGAAGATTCCTAAAGGCAAATCTAAAAGTGGACAAAAGGATAAAGTCAAAAAAAATCATGGCATTAATAGTAATCGGTTTAATACAATGAAAATTGAGTTATGCCCAATGTCGAGTGATATGATTAAGTAAAGACCAAAAGAGTTTGGCTGAATTAATGAATTTATAAGCATATATCCTAATGCTTAGAAATAGACTTGGGATATGAAGTGACAATCACAAGATATTTTTTCGAGGTATATGAAAGAGAAATCAGGGTAGAACAGCAAGGATAAAGGAAATATAAGCTAATGAGTTTTTTAAGATATGAGATTTTGACGATAGTTTTTGAAAAACTAAGAGATGAAGGAACTAGACAAGCCCTTAAGACCGTTAGACCAGATTTCTCTATTTTAAGCCCTTTTGGGACTAAATGTTGTTTTAGATGAGTGTTATGAACAATGATTGAATCATATTAATGGATGGATGAAATTTGGACGCAACCTAATTAGACTTGAGATGGCAGACTTTAACGTCATCTTGGGATAGACTGGTTGTCTCAACACTCTATAAAGTTGTTATGTACATAGAAGAGGTTATCATTCAAGAATAAAGACGACATATAATTTAGTATTATTAGAAGTATGTTGCCTAGAAAGTGAAAGCTGATCCTCTCTATGCTAAAGGCGAAGAGATGCTTTGAAGAGAAAAAAGTTGGATATCTGGTATCTGTGGTATACACTACCGAAGAAGCACCACAGACGGAAGGTATTGATGTGATGCATAAATTCCTGATGTGTTTCAGGAGACTTACCTGGGTTACCATCTAATCATGTGATCGAGTTCGTCATCGACTTGTTACCAAGGACGATACTTGTGTCAAAGGCACCTGTAGAGTAGCTCCTATGGAGTTGAAGGAACTGAGACTCAACTACAAGAGTTATTATACTAAGGTCCTAATCGGCTAAGTATTGCATCACGGGGAGCGCCAATGCAATTCGTGATGAAGAAGGATGGTAGTGTCCGATTATGTATAGACTACCGAGAATCGAACAAGCTCACGATCAAGAATCGATAACTACCACCGCAGATCGATGACTTGTTTAAATAGTTGCGAGGAGCAAAGGTATTTTTTAAGATTAATTTTTAGTTAAGATATCATTAGCTGAAGAATTTAGACAACGATATTCTAAAGATAGTTTTTTTAGAACCAGGATTGGCCAATTATGAGTTCTCGATTATGACGTTTGGATTAACCAATGCCCTTACATCTTTTATGGAATGGATGAACTGGGTGTTTCATGACATGTTGGACACGTCGATCATAGTTTTCATAGATGATATTTTGGTTTATTCCAAGAATAAAGCAACTCATACAACGGATCTTAGAACAGCTTCACAACAACTGAGAAATGAAAAGCTTTACGCCAAGTCCAAGAAATATGAGACCTGATTAAACAAAGTGATCTTATGGTAAGAAACACCTGAAGAGACTGTACTAGTAAAGAGGAATGATAACAAATGTGGTTTAGTGCGTGTTCCAGTGTCTAAATTATCAGCAAGTAAAGGCTGAAAGACAAAGACCAACATGGCTTACCATTACCACTATCGGAGCTAGTCTGAAAGTGGAACTGCAGTACAATGAACTATGCCGATGAATTTCCACTGACTCCCAGATCGGTTGACATGGTTTGGGTGATTGTTGATCGCATTATGAAGATAGCTTATTCCATTGCGATACAACCTCGGTATGCTTTGGAGCGGCTAACTAAGCTATATATGGATAACATTGCCAGATTGAATGGTATGTATAAGAGCCTTGTAACGGTCAGAAGCTCATGCTTTATTTCAAGGTTTTGGGAGCATCTACAGAAGACAATGGGGACAAAGTTGATGTTTAGTACCGCATTTTACCTTAAACTGATGGATAGTTGGAACGGACTATACAGATCCTAAGAGATATGCCCCAAGTTGTGAAATTGATTTCAAGGAATGTGAGTTGAGAAGTTACCGTAAATTGAAGTTGCTATTAAGCTACCATGTAAATGTCACCTATAAAGCATGGTACGGGAGAAATGTCAAACCCCTCTGTTTTGGAATGAAGTCGGTGAATGAAGAATTTTAAGACCTAAGTCTATGGAAGAAAACTATCGAGTTGTAGACAAGATCAAAGAAAAAGGGCCAGGATAGCTCAAGATGTCAGGAGAGACACCAAGACCTTGAGTTCGCCATAAGTGACAAAGTGTTTTTGAAGATATCACTTATGCGCAGTTTGAAACGATTAGACAAGAAGGGAAAGTCATATTTTATTTATGTGTTAGATCTTATAAACTTTGGAGAGACGTAGAAAAGTTGCATATCAATTAGCGTTACCACTATCCATGTCTAGTGTGCATGATGTATTTCATGTGTCTCTATTGAAGAAGTACATTGGAGATCCATATCAAAGGTATTGACCACGGAATCATTGGATTAGATAGAATGTTTAACTATTGAAGGGGTACAAGCCTAGTTCACTAGTGGGAAGGTACAATGTTTCCAAAGCCGGGATAATTATATGAAGGTAACCTGGCAAAGACAAGACGTGGAGAAGAGTGCATAGGAGGAAGAAGATGCAATGCGGAAATAGAATTCCCACCTATTGACTCCGAAGTAAATTCAAAATTTTGAGGACAAATTTTATTTTAAGGATGGAGGAGTTGTAAGATCCGTACTTTCAAATTTCGAGGACGAAATTTCTTTTAAGGGTGGTGGAGTTGTAAGACCCGCACGCCACGAACCCAGCCTAACCTTATATTTTGTGTCGGGACCCGTCTACATATCATGGTCGAACCAAGTGGACCAAGTGTGTGAAGAAAACCAAGACCCAATATGAAAATTTACTCAAAAACAGTCAAAATGAGGGTAGGGTCGTATGTTTTAACAAATAGGTCCGACCCCCCCCCCCAACGACCCCCCCATCAACCCATGACCAGGGGTCGCAGGGGGTCTATGAATTGTCCAACCCCCCCTCCCCCCCCCCATCGACCCCCCCATCGACCCCCGATAATCGAGAAAAATAGCACGAACCGAAAATTAGGAAACTTTCCTAATTTCAATTGGAACCTTTCCTAAACTCAATGGGACTTATTTTAGGAGGTTTTACTCCATAAATAGGACGTCCCTAAGCCTCTTTCACTCCTTTTACAACCCTAATTGGATTGAGAGAAAGAGAAGAGAAGAAAGAGAAGAAGTAAAGGAAAACTTAAATAAAAGGCTAAGGAAGAAGAAGAAGTTCAGAGATATCTTGGAAACTCAGACTACAGAAGGTATGAACCTTAATCCCCATCTGAATTGAAAGCTTAGAATAGATTATGATGAAGTTAGGTTAGCAGAAACCCTAAATACCATCCATCCATGGTTAGGTTTCAATGGAAACCATGGAGGAGATCATTGAAACCATTTAGGGAATAAAGAATAGTTCTACACCATAGAACATGTATGGAATGGACTATAGAAGGAAGCCATAGGACCCAAACATGAAAGAATGGACGAAATTTGATATTTTTGACTCAAACCATGGAGGGTCGCACCTAGGGTCGATGGAACATCCGACCCTAGCATCGACCCCCAGCATCTGGGAAGTTCAGGAAAGGAGGGGTAGCACCTAGGGTCGATGGAATCTCCGACCCTAAGCATCGACCCCCTGTTAACAGCAAGCTGTAAAAATTAGAATAAATTCTAATTAAATTCTATCGACTTTGTTAGGTCTTCTAGCAATATAATATTGATATAAAAGTGATTCTTAAGGTTTGAAAGAGGATCTACAAACAAGCAAAGGTGAGGGAACACGACCTAAACTAATTGGTTAATAACAAACTGTTTTTATTTCTTGAGTCCAATACCATGATTGATTCTATGCGTGTATGCTTGTAATGTGCATTTACAATGTCATCCAATATTTCTACTATTATTGTTCATGCATATCTAATTCCGTTTATTTATAACATGATGATGATGATGATGATAGGAATAGGCATGTGAATATTTGTGTTTGGTTGGTGTACATGGTGCGAGTAGAGATGGTATCAACCGATACTTCGATGCCGTTCTCATCGGGGTATATTATGCCATGGTCTATTCAAGTCATGTCCACTAAGCAAGTGTTAGTGTGCTTGATGCGAGTAGAGCATCAGGGGGAGGACGTGGCATTGTGGTTCAGCCTGGTCACTAGACTCTAGCTCTATTTCTACTCAAGTCTTGTCCACTAACATCGTCGTATCGCCATTACCTTAGCGGAACTAATATGTCGTAGGGCATCAGGGGGGGATGTGGCATTGTGGTTCAGCCTGATCACCAGACCCTAGCTCTATCTCTATGGATGTATTGAGGGATGCTGGGGTGTGGCCTTGGATACATTGTTTGACATTAGGTTTGGTTAGTTGCAAGCTCAGTTTGCAAGCCCTCGCCAACAGGGGCTTACGTGTTGGTATGGGCAACCGGTACAGCCATGCCATTTTCATGGGGTGTATATTGTCCATGGTGGGTGCATGTGGGGCGACAGTGCCGTTTTCATTGGGCGTTTCCACACTCGTGTATAGAGGTGTGGCGGCCACCTATCCTTTTTATAGCACATTGCAAACTTATATACCTGACCAAAGATATGAATGAATGCATGCATATGTTTGTTGCATTGTTTTGTTTTCTCATTGAGCTCAAGTTGGAGAGCTGACCCTCGTGCGCACAATTCTTTTAGTTTCCGATGTTGCAGGTATTATGATTGAAAATTATGTCAACACGCCAACATATGAACATGTGGCGGCCATGGTGAGCAAGCTGTGGAGGACGAAGATGGTTCGTTAAGTGAGCGTTTTAGCGGTGGATACGTGTTGTGTTTAGTTTTCATATTTGGATATTGTAATATGTATTAATTTATGTTTTGGCTACTTGGAAATAAATGGAATATTAATTATTTATCATGATTAGACCTCAGTTCATTATCTCTTAGACTTTCGCTATTTACTTTATTACCTCTGATTAATGTGGAATATGTTTTGGTTTATCATATGTGGGATAGCCTATTCGAGATCCTGTTTGAACCGTTGGTTTATTGACGGTTCATCACACCATTCTGGTTGGTGCAGAATTGGGGTATGACACTGGTGTCTATGGCCGAACGTCATAACATGGTCGGATGGCTGTGATGTCTCTCTGGGGTATTGTCCCGACTCCCCTAAGGGTGTTTAAGGATTTTGGGCTTGTAGATCCATGTTTACATTATTAATTGGATACTATTTTAGTTCAACAACTAGCCAAGATACTGGATCTGGCATAGAAACCTTCGGATCTGGTGTCCAAACCTTCAAATCTGCTATTGTCTATGGTCTTGGTCTTTATTGGACATTTTTGGATCTTTGAGAGGTCATAGGTATTATTCTTAGTCTACTTGATTCAATATCAATTATGTTTCGTGGCGTATACGTTGCTTAATGGTAATGGACGTTCCTTCTTTTGATTTGATTATGAGGAAACCTCATCATAGAATAGAGGAACCTCAATGGTGGGAAATACTACATTATTAATACTACCGTTAAGTATCTCTATACCATCGCATGATCCGATTCAAAGAGTGTTTACAGTCTATCATTAATGAGGAGATGGTTACCTACAATGGTATCCTTCTTCTTAAAGTTCTCCAATGAGCTCATGATGTTAGGTACAGGTTCCACTTTTCCTTTCTTCTCTTTCTTTTCTATTTTCCTGCTCATTCTCTGCATTTTTCCTTCTTCTGTTTTCTTCCTTCTCCTTGTTTTGCTAGGCGGTATTCAGAGGGAAGATTTTTTTTCCTTCTCTTCCTCTTCTCTTCTTCTTCTTCTTCTCTTCCCCTCATTTCTTTCTCTTTTCTTTCTTGTTATAAAATGCATCAGATCTTCTCTTACCCTTTTTCCTTGACTAATGGTCTAATTGATTGAACAGGTAGAGGAGGCATCATTTCCAAAGAAGGATTGGATAGGGATCCCATTATGGTAATGGGGAAGATTTCCCTCCCTTCCTACCATTTTCAGACTATTTGTAATAGGCCTTCCATGCTTAGAGAAGGCAACAATTCAAATCGATGGGTCCTGTGATCGTTTGGTCACCAACCCAGATTAGCTCTTAGAGGTGCGGCTGGACTGCGTGCGGCTAGTGAGTAGCCACACCACCTTTTGTCACACCCTAATTCCGTACTGTTCAGAATGGTGTGATGAACCGCTAGCAAACCAACCATTCAACCAGGATCTCGAGTAGGCTATATCCGTGTTATCTAAACTCCCATACATCCATAATCATAATCAGAGTAAATACACAATAGCGGAAGTCTTATAATAAAATGAACTGAGAATCTACTATGATATTAATATTTAAATAGAAAATTATTCTGTATCAACTAAGACATAAATAAATATCAAATACATATCTTTATTAAATCCAAATAAAGAAATCTAGAAAATATCTAATCGAATACACATGAGTTGCACTCGCAAGGGGAGTCATGTGTATCAACTTCAGCTTCAGCTTCCATCGCCGCTACGTTCTCGTACACTGGAGCATTCATATAATCTTCAACTATAAAACCTGCATCATCAACTAAAAATATTCGACGTCGAGGGGTGAGCACACATCACGGCTCAGTGAGTAGACAAAACAATGCAACATTACATATGCATGCAATCAATTCAAGTCTTTGGTCTGGTTTATAGTTTGCAATGCGCAATAGAAAGGTTGGGTGGTCAAAGGTTAACATTTATTGACCCCGCCTCTATACACAGGGTGTGGAAGTCCGCCCAAAGGTTAACGTTTATCGTTGTCCCCATCCACCCTAATCATGAACATTATATAACAAAGGTTAACGTTTATTGCTATATAGTGCCATACCAACACGTAAGCCCCTGTTAGCGAGGGCTTGCAAACTGAGCTCGCAACTAACCAATCCTAATGTCAAACAGTGTATCCAAGGCCTCACCCCAGCATCCCTCAGAATATCCATAGAGATAGAGCTAAGGCCCCCCGATAGAGTCAAAGACTACAAGGACCAAGACCACCTCCCTTGATACTCTACGACATAATAGTTCTGCTAAAGTAATGGTGATACGACGATGCTAATGCACAATACTTGAGTTAGAGATAGAGCTAAAGTGCTGAGACCCGCCAAAGGTTAACGTTTATTGATGTTCTCATCACACCTCCCCTGATACTCGCTCGTGTCAAGTACACCAACCACACACATACAATCACATGCCTATTTCTATCAACATCTTCATCATGTTATAAACAATAAAGTAAATATGCATGAACAAATAATAGAAATATTGGATGACATGCTATATGCACATTATAAACATATTCGCACAGAATCAAGCATGGCATTGGACTCAAGAAAAGAGAAAACAGTTTGTTATTAACCAATTAGTTTAGAGTTCCGTTTTCTCACCTTAGCTTGCTAATAGATACTTTTCCAAGCTTTATAATCACCTTTATATTGTTATTGTATTGCTAAAAGACCTAACAAAGTCAATAGAATTTAATTAGAATTAATTCTGAATTTAAAAACCATTCTGTTAACTGAGGGTCGGAGGTAGGGTCGGAGTCATGATCGACCCTGGGTGCGACCCTCCCCAAACTTTGAACTTCCCAAACACTGAGGGTCGATAGTTAGGATCACCTAGGGTCAGATGGTCGTCGACCCTCGGTGCGACCCTCGATGTACTTTGGTCAATTTCCCTCTTTTAGTCCATTCTTCATGTTTGGGATCCTATGGCTTGCTCCTACATTCCATTCAACATTCATTTTATGGTCTGAAACCATGAATCATCCACCTAAATAGCTTTCATGCATTCTCCTATGGTTTCCCATGAAAACCTAACCATGGGTTGATGGTTTGGGTTTCTCCGAGATCACACTCTCATCAATATCTAACCTAAGGTCTGTAGAAATTCATGAAATTAGTATCCATACCTGAGAAGAATACTCCTTCTCTGCAACTCTTCTCTTCCTTAGCCTTTTCTTCAAGTTTTCCTTCTCTTCTTCTCTTCTTTCTCTCCTCTTTCTCTCAATCCAATTAGGGTTGTAAAAGGAGTGAAAGAGGCTTAGGGACGTCCTTTAAATAGATTAGGAACATCCTAAAATAAGTCCCTTTGAGATTAGGAAAGAATCCAAATCGAAAATTAGGAATTTCCTAATTTCAGTTTCTTACGGCAACCGAGGGTCGATGGGAGGGTCGATGATCCCGTCGACCCTAGGTTTCTAAGTTGTCCGACCCTCCCTTCAAAACTGAGGGTCTGACTTTCTATTTTGGGGGGTCCGACCCTCCTTGGCTGGGTATGCGACCCTCCCCTTAAATTAAGTATTTTTGGGTCGATTTGATACTTGGGATCTCGATCTCCTTCACGCCCTTGGTCCATTTGACTCGACCATGATGGGTAAACCTGGTTCAAGGTGGTAAGACGGGGTTAGATTGACACGGGTCTTACACCTTTTTCCCAGACGGACTTCTATCTCGGTCGGCTAGCTTAGGTGTGTACATGTCGAGTGCCAAGTTGTCACTTAGGTTGGGTCCGAGACCTCTCGTAGTGCGATGCCTTTATTCCAATGATGTTAGATGTTCAAGGTGATGGTTTTGTGTCATCTCCTAGTTACATCATCATCTTCAGCCATGTTGGCCTGATATGTTCATAGGTGAGAAGGCCCATCACATGCCCAAAATGGTCCACTGGGATGGAGTTTGGGAACAAGTCTTAAAACTCCACCCCCTTACAAAATTGTCTTCGAAATTCAGGCGTACCTATGCCCTTGATAGTTCGGGGTATTTCTTCCATATATCATCCCCCTTCTTTCCAATTAGACCCTTTAACTTTATGGTCTTCCAACTGGACTCAGACCCAAGAGGTTCTGTGGTTTGAGTCCCTTGCCTTCTTATTTCATAATGGTCGAAGATTTTACTATATATAACATATTGGCCTGTGGTTGGGGTGATTTGGTCTCCAATAGTCGACAGTTCTACTGTATAAGACTAAGCTGCCTGGGCTAGAGGTAGTCAGGTGGTCAGTATGTACTTCTGGTCTGCGATGTACCTTCTTACATCACATGTGGAACATGACATGGTTGTTGGAAATAGCTTGTGGCATAGTTGTTTGGTAATATAGTTCTGCTTTGGCAATATTTTCCAATTTCAACACAACCAAGATTCTGTATTTCTTCCTTGCTTAACTTTTTTACTACATCGAAAGGAATTCTCTTGAAGGCACCAGCTTCGTTGGGGAGTAACGAAACTAAGTAATCTAAATTCTTCCTTTATTTCTTCGACCTTTTCAAAATTCCTCAAATTAATTCATTCCAAAGTTCTTTTTACTGGCACCAATCTAGTTTAACAAAATCATACATCTTCTTCCATATCGACCTTTTAACCTACAGACAAGGAAGATACATACCAATCAACTTTTATTCTAAACATTGTTAACTTCTTTAATTGGTAATACCAGCGTTCATAAATCTTGATTCATATTAGTACCAAATCTTTGGTAACTCACTAAAGTAAGAGTCCTTAAATACAGTTTCCCTTATATCAACTTCTGGTACAACAACTTTAACTTAAATTATAATTTGTGCTTACATAGCCGTAATAATTTACACCACCACCTTCTTTTCATAGATTTTATTACCAACTTTTCATCTCTTAGTCATTATAACAACTCCTTATCCTTGAGTGTATAGTAGTCCCTTGCAGTTGATTGAATAGATTATCGATCTTGGGCAATGGGTATAGCTTTCATGATAAATTTCTTAAAGCATTCTTGGATTCTTTTCCCATTATAGGTTTTGTCCTGCAAGTAATCTTAGTACGAATGTCGATCCCAGGGGTAAATCGACTTAACCCTAGTCTCCTTATCTGAGGTAGATTGGTTAAGTTCCTCCAAAATCACTTCTAAAATATTCATTCTATATCCCAATGCCTTTAGTGTCTCCTGTAGACATCATATCCTTATACAATTCTCAAGAATAAAAAATTCACCAGAAAATCAAGGTTGATAGTAACAATATCTTCTATTTCTCCAACTTGTCTCTAACAAATATGATAAATTTATATCGTCGTATACCTCAACTGTCATTTTTCATCACCAGCACTAGGATGCTGATCTTGAGGTTGAGTAGTCAATCCATCCTTAAAATTTCCTTGAAATTAGATACCTTCAGTAACCTCAAATCCACATTAATAACCTATTGCCAAATTTGGGCTCAACATAGTCCTAGGTAATATGATAGTCCAGTTGGTGTCCTATTGATTATCACCTTTCCTATTTGAACTTCGAAAGTCTTGGTCAAGTTCTTAACTTTTCTAGTGATCATTTGAGATATAAATACATTGATTTCATCCGAGTCTACAAGACTTGATTCAAAATTCTTGTCTCCAAAATTTTCACCTATGATATGTAGTAATTTAGCTAATCATGCACAAATTGGACTTTACAGAAAGATTTTTGAAGGGAAATTTGGGGGTTTTCATTGAGGTTGGTTACAATGGTGATGTGGAAGTCATTTTCCCAGATGTAGGGTCTGTCGATAGAGCTTTGCTCAATGCTGATGAGGCAGTGCATACTGCTGGGACCATTACAAAGGTGGGAAAGCACCAACATGGTCACCTGAGAAAGGGAGAGTCTCGGGGGATTGGTGCTGGTCAGCCAGCTCATGTGAATCTTGAAGAGATTGCGACTGCAGTGGTAGGCATCCGAAATTAGGATACTAGACTTTCAACCTTGTCTCTAAGGGTAACCTGAAGTAAGAGGGGAGCAAGATGATGGTCCGATTTAATATTCTATTTTGGATGGGTATCTAGTTTTTTCTTTTGGTCCTGTAGGTTGTTCCTGATATGGCTTATTAGTTGTAGATGGGTTGCCTGTCCAGTAGGACTTTAGTTGTATTTTCTTTTTCCTTTTTATATAAAAATCAAAAAAATTAGACTTTTAGCAAAAAAATAAAAATAATCATGCACAAATTTCAAATTCTACTTGAATATGCAATGCATGAAATGTGATAATAAAGGAAAAGGAATACCTATAATCCTATCGGCGTTCGCATCTATTTCTTTCATTTCCAAAGGGAGAATCTCACTTTTTCATGGCTTCTATTCCTCTTTGTAGGAACAGCTCTTTCACTGGTAAATGTCCCGACAGTAGAGAGTGCAACGACCACAGATGGTGCTACTTGCATAGGGAACTCTCGTGAATAACAACCACTGATGCGGGAGTAAGTGCATTAGCCATGGCATATGATTCTAGTCCAGGGGTAGGCATTGGCGTTAGAGGTGCTGGAGGATTAGGCCCTCTCTAGATGGTGGCAAGGAGTTCCATACTCATATGTTGTTGTTGGCTCGTTATGTTGTGAGCTAAGCTCCTCATGATCTCTATCACATCCTTAATTGATTGGGATCTTGGTATGGGAGGCACTTGAACCGTGAGCTCTAATGTCACCTCGACTGGAGGTGCAGGCTTAGCATTTTGTTTTATAGTCACCACTTCTAGTGGGGCAACGTTTCTAGTGAGCATCCTCTTGCGGGTACTAGGAGCCATTTGCGTGAAGATTTGTTTGGACCTAGAAGAAATTAAACCATTAGTCACGTCACGAATATGAATGTTTCGAAGAAAACATCATGCAATCCAATGAATATGCTGAAGGTCAGCAATAATGGTTTAATCATGAGCATTGCAGACTTACAGGAAAATAAACATCCAAAACAGAGTGAAAATAGTAAAATGGGACGTGCGGCTACACAACGTTTGTGGTTGGGGAGTGCAGTTGAGGTGTTCGACTGCACGTCGACTTCCTCGTTTTAATAGAGGTACGACTCATATTTCTCATTCTTTATTTTTGCCCTGTGTGCGACTGAAGGAGTACTCACCCTTATTGTACTACCTCCTTTTGAGGATTTTTTGGTGATTTAAAGCTTGTATCTCATCATTCATTGTCCTAACACATCATCAAGGTGAATTTTATATTGATTTCTCATTTTTCTACCCTAGACAAGTTTCAGTTTCGATTCCTAGTGTAATGTCCCTTATAATGGTTCGAAACAGTGGGGTTTTTTCCTATAATCATACTAGGGAAGTTATTGTTGTGCTCAACTTCACATTTAACCTCCATTCTATTGACTCATTTTGGTCATCAAGGCTAAAAATCGAATTTCATTGTTATCTTCTCAAAAATTGAATTCAGCTTGCTTATTACCTGTTTTCCCTTTAATCATTGGTGTGCTTGTTATTGAACTCTTCATAGATTACATCATCCTTGATTGAGGAGATATTAGTCTCTTAAGCAACAATTTTTTTTCAACTTTAAACTTTTTCCTTTTCACTCAATGCCTACTTCGGCCTTTCTAAATTGATAACTTGCACCATTTACAATTTCTTCTAATCATTGCCATGTATTGGAAGAAATGCCTACTTCATTTCATCTCGTATTCTAACACTAAAATTCTTTTCTTTTGACAGATTATCATCGCTTTGCTTCAGTTCATTTTCAATGACTTCTCCAGACATTCCCATTTCTGTTGGGGAGGAGTCATCTACTGCAAGGGCAATAAGTCATACCTCACCTTGATCACCAAAGTATGACTGGAAACAGTTTCGATCAGTAGTGGTAGCTGGGAATTGGCACCATTTTGAGCATAGATTGGTGGAGTTGGGTCATTTCATGAGATGCGATGAATTAGAGAGGTTTACTATTCGCCAAGCATTCACCTAAGTTGGTTACCAGTTCTTGGATACTAGATACCCACACATCCTAACCTTGTGAAGCAATTTTATTGTAACCTTCAGGTAGAACGAGGTATGGAGAACAGCACAGATGATTCATCCTTACAGATTTCCAGTTGGGTACTAGGACGAGAGATTGTTTTGGATATTCATAGTCTAGCCTATTTCTTGAGTGTCTCTGCAAATGTAGAACTTGTTTATGTGGAGCCAAAGGTTTCAATTGTAGCTGAGTGGGAGATTGCATTGATATGAGAATAGATAATGTTAGGACTCGAACTAAGAGAAAGTAACAGTCGACCAATTCCCAAAGCATATAGTCACATTATCTAGCATAATATTGTCCCCATAAGCAGACATAGGGATGCTACTGTACATTTTTGCAACTTTATTGCTTATTGTGTTACTGTGTGGGGACAGCTCTGCCTTCCTTACTTGATCTTGAGAATACTAATTACTACAGCATTCTATTCTTGGTTTGGTAGTCTTCCTTATGGGAGGTTGCTCACCCACAAATTCATTCAACTGAGGATAGACCTTTCTCAAGATGATTATGTGGAGCGGTTTGTCCATTCTGATTTTGGTTGGAATTCACTGTTTAGGCTTGGCCTTCAGGATGTCGTTCTTAGTGATGACGAGTTAGGGGGCATTTCTCATCAAAATCCATGGTCTTGGCAATGATCAACTAAGAAAATTCAACGTAGAGTGATCTAATCCTCACCTAGGATTGAGTTGGCTTCAACGAGTGATAGTAGTGATCCGACATACATCCCTATGGATTCTTGGGAGGATTTTCTTGCTCAAGGTTCAATGGATACAGCATCATTAGCGAATGAGAAAGAATGTATGCCACAGTGGCGAGAGATTTACAATGATGTGCTACATGTGGCAGTTACTCAGATTATGGCTCTTAAGGTTACAGAGCTACAAGATGCATTGGTAGATGCTCTCACTCTAGTGTTGGAGTTATAAGAGTACTATCAGATGACACAGACAAGATTTTCATCATACAAGAGGTGCATGCTGCAAAACATCTCAGATGTAGAGTGATGTGTGAGAGCGACTGAGTATGCTATGTTGCAGTTGCGTGACGCTTTTGAGGTTACTAGACAAGAGGTGTCCTTTTTACAGAATGCATTGACCTCTAGAGTTTAATCTTACCTATTCCTATTGAGGTAGAGGCAGAGGCTATGGCTGAGTGTGAGAGAGCTCACCAGCTTAGAGTTAGATCTGTAGCTGGGGTTTAGTAAGTGGGTTGAACCAAAGGAAGGGACCAATGATAGTGTCCTTCTCTGATTACTATTTTGGTTCAATTGGCTTATTCAGAGGCGTAAGTCCATACTTTAAGAGGATTTTTAGACTCATAGTTAAGCCTTTGTTTGACTCGCCTCATTTAGTTTAGGGTTAAGATTTCGACTTGTGACTACCTACCCATCCCTCTTTAAACATTGTTCACTTGTTAAAGCTACTCTTGTTTGGTTTGAATGTTATGCTCTTTAGTTTTCTATAGTTGTTCTTTAATCTCTGCCTACAGCTTATTCTCAATTGTGTATTATTTTGTTTCACCTAATGTCAGCATTTATGTTTTAGGGAGATATGGATTGGTAGTGATTATAGTGCGACTGTGGTCTAATACCAAACATTGTCACACCCTTCCAGTATCACATGTCACGGTATAACCATCTATGAATCCATAATAATACTCACAAAAAATATCAGAGCAATTTAAACATCTCAATTTAAACGTATTATCAAAATCAAGAAGTAAATACCGTAAGTCTTAATATTCAATCACCTTTTCAATTTAAAGCTGACAGTCTAATAGTTTAAGTTTCCAATTCCATGTTCCACCATTGTCTAAGGTCTCTAAACATAATTAAAAACATTGTTTAAAGCTTAGTCATAAAATAAATCATATCCCAAAGCAATCAAACCCAAATCGAAAGTACTAAAATAATAGGCATAGCTTAAGCCTACGAGCAGTCTCTATGAATCACACGAAGGATCAGAGATATCTTCCTCAAGTTCACTAACATCATCCTCCACACTAGACGAATAGCTCCCTGAGGCATCAAAGGATGTACCTGCAATATATAAATAATTTGTGTGCACAAGGGTAAGCTCAACCACCGAGCTTAATAAGAAAATCAAACGTGTAACAAGAAAATGCATGCAACTATCAACTATGGTCAGGTAAGATAACTGCAACTGCCAACTCAAGATGACTAAAACAGAACCTCTGGCTGTACAGGTCACTCCCATCAAAATGAATGCTGCCTCACTTGGTGTACAACAAACATCCTCCATGTATAGGTCCGTCGTCTTGGTCTTCACTAACCGCAACTCATCCCAATCTATTTCTTCATATTTTGGCTTCTATGAAGTCTCTTTCTTTGCTACAGCTGATAAAAAGGTGGCACTTAAGGAGGTGATAATCCCACTAATCGACTCACCCACCCATTTACACTACGTCGAACATGGAGAGCTATATTCATACCAACCTTTATTGAACCCTTGCAAATACATAACCCCCTATTGGCTAGGGGTATAGTAATACGGGTAATTAATATTCAATTAGCCATGTCCACTTAATTAGTTATATTACTGGACCATAATGTTGCCAAGCTTCCAACCCCATTCGGTCCCTACTTAGGACATTGTGACTTGGCTAAGTTACATATGATCAATACAAAGCAGCTTCGGTAATAAGTGGTGCAAGTGTCTTATTCCACCCACCTTCCTCCTTAATGACTTAACCCGACATTATGAATTAGCCAAGACCAGTCGCTTTCGTGGAGAGGTTGTGTGCTTCCCATTTCACTTGCTTTTAATCTACAGGCACTAATGAACTCACTCATAAGGAAGCATATTCATGGTCACACAGAGTAGTATATTGGATGGCATGTTATCATATAATAGCATATCATCCATCTCACAACAACAAACAACATAATTAATAGAGAAAACACATGCATCCAAAGGTTTAGTTCCCTTACCAAAAGCTAGAAGAGTAGACTACCGAAGTCTCGATCGAGTAGCTTCCTATTTGAGCGTTCTTCGTATCTGTATGAAAACCATATACACATTATTCATTAATTTATCATCTAACAGATTTATTCTAGTTTTGCTTTAAGCTTATTATTCCTGTATTCATTATGTTACGAACTGGTCTGATAATCATGCCTACTATCTACTGTATGTTTATCATAGCATAGCACTAAACATTTATTGTTGTTCATGGTTTAAGGTACTTCTACTTTATGATAGACTTGTTGTCCATATGGGTAGGTAAAGTGTAGATTGGTACTTGACAAGACAGTAGATAAGTTAGGTCCATTGTTAACAAAATATTCATATATCGTAGCGTACCATTATGTTTACTTATCACTTGAGGTCTAAAGGACATATTTCAAAGTCTATGGTTCCATTCAAACCTAAGCTAGGTTACTGTCCATGCTTGACAAATGGAGTAAAGACTAACTGTAAGACCCACACACCACGAACCTGGTTTAACCTTACATTTCGTGTCGTGACCCATCTACATATCATGGTCGAGCCAAGTGGACCAAGTGTGTGAAGAAAAATCAAGACCCAATATGAAAATTTACTCAAAAACAGTCAAAATGAGGGTAGGGTCGCATGCCTAAACAGGCAGGTCCGACCCCCCATCGACCCATGACCAGGGGTCGCAAGGGGTCTCAAAAATGTGCTACCCCCCCATCGACCCCCGGTAATCGGGAAAAACAGTACGAACCAAAAATTAGGAAACATTCCTAATTCAATTGGAACCTTTCCTAAACTCAATAGGACTTATTTTGGAAATTTTTACTCTATAAATAGGACGTCCCTAAGCCTCTTTCACTCCTTTTACAACCCTAATTGGATTGAGAGAAAGAGAAGAGAAGGAAGAGAAGGAAGAGAAGGAGAAGAGAAGGAAAGTGGAGCAGAAGACCAAAGAGAAGGGATTCAAAGGAAGAAGCATACTTCTCAGGTATGGATACTATTTCCATGAATTTTTAAAGACCTTAGTGTAGATAATGAAGAGGGTATGATCTAAGAGAAACCCAAATCATCCATCCATGGTTAGGTTTCAATGGAAACCATGGAGGAGATCATTGAAACCATGTAGGTGAATAAAGAATAGTTCTACACCATAGAACATATATGGAATGGACTATAGAAGGAAGCCATAGGACCCAAACATGAAATAATGAACAATTTGATATTCTTGACTCAAACAATGGGGGTCACACCTAGGGTCGATGGAACATCCGACCCTAGCATCGACCCCTAGCATTCGAGAAACCCAGGGAAGGGGTGGTTGCACCTAGGGTCGATGGAACATCCGACCCTAGCATCGATCCCCAGTATTCAGGAAGTCTAGAATAGGGGTGGTCTCACCCAGGGTCGATGGAACCTTCGACCCTGGCATCGACCCTACTACAGGGGGTCGCAGTAAACTACTACCCTACCTGTGACCCGTCCTGCTACCCCCAGTTAACAGTATGCTTTTAAAAATCAGAATTAATTCTAATTAAATTCTATCGACTTGATTAGGTCTTCTAGTGATATAATATTGATATTTAGTTGATTCTTAAAGCTTGAAAGATGATCTATAATCAAGCAAAAGTGAGGGAACAAGACCTAAACTAATTGGTTAATAATAAACTATTTTTATTTCTTGAGTCCGATGCCATGGATTCTATGAGTATATGTTTGTTATGTGCATTCAACATGTCATCCAATATTTCTATTATTACTATTCATGCATAGTTAAATTATTATTTATAACATGATGATGATGATGATGATAGGAATAGGCATGTGGATGTATGTGTATGGTTGGTGTGCTTGATGCGAGAGAGTATCAGGGGGAGGTGTCATAGGCGGGGCCTCAGCACTCTAGCTCTATCTCTAACTCAAGTCTTGTCCACTGACATCATCATATCGCAATTACCTTAGCAGAACTATTACGTCATAGGGTATGAGGGGAGGTGGTTTCGGACCGTGTAGTCTCTGACTCTGTCGGGGGGTCTTAGCCCTATCTCTATGGACGTATTGAGGGATGCTGGGGTGAGGCCTTAGATACACTGATTGGCATTAGGATTGGTTAGTTGCGAGCCCAGTTTGTGAGCCCTCTCCAGCAGGGGCTTACATGTTGGTATGGGCAACGGGTACAGCAATAAACGTGACCTTTGCGTGTACATTTTCTATCGTGGGTGCATGTGGAACGACAATAAACGTTACCTTTGGGCGGCTTCACACACTCATGTATAGAGGTGTGGCATCAATAAACATGACCTTTGGCCACCTATCCTTTCTATAGCACATTGCAAACTTATATACCAGACCAAAGATATGAATTGAATGCATGCATATGTTTGTTGCATTATTTTGTTTTCTCACTGAGCTCATGTTGGAGAGCTGACCCTCGCTCATGTAATTCTTTTAGTTTCTGATGTTGTAGGTACTATTATTAAAGATTATGTCTACACGCCAACATATGAACGGGTGGAGGCTATGGATGAGCAAGCTGTGGAGAACGAACATGGTTCGTTAAGAGAGCGTTTCAATTGTGGATATGTTTAGTGTTTAGACTTCGTATTTGGATATTGTAATATGTATTAAGTTATGTTTTGGTTATTTGGAAATAAATAGAATATTAATTATTTATCATGACTAGACCTCGGTTCATTATCTGTAAGACTTTCGCTATTTACTTTATTATCTCTGATTAATGTAGAATGTGTTTTGGTTTATCATATGTGGGATAGCCTATTCGAGATCTTGGTTGAACCGTTGGTTTATTGACGGTTCATCACACCATTTTGGTTAGTCAAAAATTAGGGTGTGACACTAACATTCCCATTCGTTAGCCAGATTCTACCTTTTGTTTAACTTAATACTAAGAACGACTTCTTATTTCAAAGGTCTGGGGGTTCCAACACCATCAACATTGCTCATAAGGCTATAAGGAAACTACTGGCTGAGCACAGAAAGGGGCTGCAGCCAGAAAGGCATGCTGTCAATGGTTTCGGTCACACCTCACTAGGTGCTAGGCGTGTTGTCACACCCCAAATATCGGTATGAAAATGTTTTGGGATATGACTGGAACAACACCGTAGTTTAGATGTGACCCTACCAGGACCTCATAAGCGGTGCACACACATACCAACCACATACCAGTACAATGCCACACACACATCCCAGAGTATTAAATAACGAAAGATAACTAAATAATCATGAGCAATCTAATGATAAATAAAAGTAATACTATCAGTGGTTAACATCTTTATAAAATTTGTTCATCAACCATCTCTATTTATTGAACTTAAAATATCATTGCCCTATAAATCATGGGCTAATTAAATAAAATTTAAAGAATCCAAAGTAAAGTAAAAACTATCATTATTCAAAAATCTTCTGTCATGAATGTCTATCCATTGAAAATACATGTGTCGCATTCGCAATCCGCCTCATGTGCTTCGTCTTCAAATGGCAGTGGGCTAAGTGAGAGATTGTAGGTGCATTCAGGAAATCAGCAACAGTGGTACCTCCAATATCATCTAAAAAGAATGGCATATGCAAGGGTCAGCTCTCCAACATGAGTTCAATGAGAAATAGATAGGCAAGCAAACAAAATGCATGATCATTTTATTACACACAACAATGCAAGAGTTTGGTATCATGTATGCTAGTAAGTCATGGTAAGGCTTAGCCACACTTCTTAGAAGCTAACTATAACCTCCATGCACGAGAGTGTTTGGACACTTACCAGCCTACTCCAATAGCCTTGGTAAAGCTACACGACATCCCAATTAGAATGGAGATCGGGCAGCAAGTCCGGCCAGTGACGCTCCAACGAACACTGTTGACCTTTCTCCCTTTTCACTCTACTCTACCCATACCTGACCCCCTACGGGTTAGGGTTGCATATAGGGGTAGTTCCACTAACCAAATCCTACATGTCATATGAAATATCTCTCTCACCAATCCCAGTAGGAATCCCAGACCATCTGTTTTGTCTCCCCTAAGATGCTATCATCCCGCTAAGGGTAAGTGATATACTCATCAAGAATTGCTTAGCAGTTCAGGTCTAGCGGTCCTTAACTATTTCACCGTTGCCTACCAGATCTCAGTCATATATATCTATACAATAATCATATATTATAATTGCAAATGCATGCACAAAGTAGTTATTGGATGACTTGTTATCACAACAAGCACATGGCACAATAATCATATATCATAAACACTCCAAAATAGATTAGGGGTTTTGTTTCTCACTTGATATCACATATTTGTGGTCATCCACACTAGAGTAATCAATGTTCCAGATGTGCTCTACACTTATATAGAGTGCAAAATTATTGGTTATAATCTCTTCATTATTTATTATCAAATGATAGAAGTTTGGGGTTCGCCGGTCGGTGCCTCGATTGTGCATATCGCATTCAACGAAGGTCAGAACCTTTTCCCAAGGGTAGATCGCAGCGTCAATCGGTACAGTATCAACAATCGTTGCTGCATCTAGCCACTTCCAGTGGCCTTCTAGAACTATTTAGACATTGGGCCGGATCTTAGGATCCATCGTCCGTGATAATGTTTGTCCTCTCCCAGAACACACTTTGGAACTTCTTCCTTTGTGTTCGTCGGTAGTCCTTAAGATGTGAGATTAGTCTATACTTTGCTCACTTAGTTTGGTCCAATAGTGGGGTACTTCATAGGCTTAAATATTAATGTAATAAGGATGGATTCAAGGTTTGCACTAAATCACTCATCGAGAATAAATCTTTTCGAGATCAAGAAGCAACATAACGGTTCTACAATTAATGGAGAGTGATCATCTATTATCTTAAGGTAATATTCGATAGAGTATGGAATTTCTTTTAGAATTTATAGAGAGGTTTAGAGTTTTACCAATAATTGCTTGACCAATGTTGATCGACGGTGTACGTCGTCAATAAATCTCCAACACTAGTACTGCAAAGCTTCTCCTTCTTCCTTCAACTTCCTTTCTCTGAGAACATGTCAGAACTTTTATGGTGGGTGTGTACACAGAGGAAAGTGAAAAGGTTGACTTTTTATTCTATTGAGGTGTCTTTCTTGGAGTAAAACTCCTAGTTTGAATAAAGAACTCATGGGGAGTTTCCAAGTGGCAAGAGTTTGGGTTAAGAAGGGACTCCCTTTATTCCTCAACTCCAAAGGTGTAAGACTCGTACTTTACTAATCTGGTCTAGCTATGTCATGCTAGGTCTTCCCATCACAGCTAGGTCGAGTGGACCAACCGTGTGAAGAAACCACAAGGCTAGGTAAGTAAATCAACCCAAAAACTAGTTAAATTTAAGTGTATGGTCAACTACCTGAGCTGGTGTGGTCGACCATACAATGAGGGAAGTGAGACCAGTCGAAATAGGTTGTGGTCGATAGATTTTGTGACCACATGGTCAACCGCACGTTGCTAGATCAGACTCCGTGATTTGGAAACTTTCCAAATTAAAGGAGATTTCTTTCCTAATTGTTGGAGGGCTCTATATGGAGATTTTTTCCCCATATAGAGGACGTCCATCAGCCCTTTCTCACTCTTTTGGATCAATCTCAAACCTTAAACCTAAGAGAGAAAGAGAAAGGATGAGAAGGAGAAGGAGATTTGGAGAAGAAGGCATCTAACTTCCTACAACAAGCTAAAGGTATGGAAACTTGTCTCTGTAGAGGGAAACTGCATAAGATAGAGTTTTTCATTGAAGATTGGGGATGTTAATGTAAATCTCTCTGTAAATTTCAAGGGAGATCATGGAGAATAGAATAGGGTTAAAGGTTAATGAAAAATTGTAATGAAAGGCCATAGAACGACTATAAGATGAACCTTATAAATGAGCTGAGAAATCGACTCTGGAAGAACTCGGATTGAAAGTAAAAATTTACCAAAAATCGTGTGGTTGCAGTTGTGGTCACACGATACACGACCACAGGGTCGACCACAGCCATTTTGGAAATTTCTAGAAGTTGTGTGGTAGCATTTACGGTAGCATGTAGCACGACCACATGATCGACTGCACGATGTGTGGTCGATAGAAACATGATACCATAGGATCAATCAATCACCCAGTAAAGGCTTCATTTTGATTTTCGACCATTGTAACTTGGTACATTAAACCCTAACCTAAATCCATAAATTTCTTAGGTTCCTAATAGATTCAAAGTGACTTTTAAGGCTTGGAAGAAGGTTGCACATCGTTTATAGGTGAGGGAACAAGACCTAAACTAACTGGATAATAACAAGCTACTTTTCTTTTATTGCATCCAATGTCATGAATGATTCCATGCTTGTATGTTGTAATGTGCTTCTCAAATGCCATCTAATATTACTGCTATTTCTGTTGGTGCATATTTACTTTATTATTTTTACTGATGATATGATGATGAGGTTAGGAATAGGCATGTGCTTGTGTACGGGATTGATGTATTAGAAGGGAGTGGAGCATCAGGGGAGGATGTGGTACTGTGGTTCATCCTGACCACCAGACTCGAGCCCTATCTCTATTCCATTCTTCGCATTGACATTGTAGTATCACCGTTACCTTAGTGGAACTAGTATGCTGTAGGGCATCAGGGGGAGGATGCAGTATCGTGGTTCATCCTAACTGCCAGACTCTAGCTCTATCTCTATGGGCATATTGAGGGATGCATGGGTAAGACTTTGGATACCAATTGTGATGACATTCAGGATTGGTTAGTTACAAGCCCTCGCTAATAGGGACTTACGTGTTGGTATAGGTAGGGTATTAGGGAAAGTGTTGGCAGTATGCAATCTGGACACTTTAGCTCTATTTCTATTTCATGGTGGGTGCATGTGGGATGACAATGGTGTTTGATCCATTGGGCAGATTCATACACTCGTGTATAGAGGTGCCATGGCCACCAATCCTTTCTATAACATAGTTGTAAACTTAAAACCAGACCAAAGATATGAATTTGACTGCATGCATATGTTTATGCATTGTTTTGTTTTCTCACTGAGCTAGGTTGTGAGCTCACCCCATGGTACTGTTTTCTTTTAGTTTCTAATGATGCAAGTAATACCGTTGAAGACTACATGAACAAGCCCACATATAAACATGTAGTGGCTATGGACGAGCAAGCTGTGGAGGACGAATATGACTCGTTAAGTGAGTGTTTTAACTATGTTTATGCTTAGTGTTTAACTTTTGCTTTTGGTATTTGTAATAATTTATTATATTTATGTGTTACTTGGAGATAATTGGTTTATTATTTACTTATCATTGTAGACACTCAGTTCATTATAAATAAAGGCTTTCGTTATTTATTTTATTATCTCTGATTGTGATGTGGAATGTGTTTGGTTTGGATTGTTAGCATGGTCTTAAGATATCCTAGCGTGAACCATTGGTTCTTATGATGATTCATCACACTATTGGTTAGTTCAGAATTAGGGTGTGACAAAAGGTAGTTAATATAGGTGTGGACCCTTCTAGATTCATCCATGGGTCCAAGGAATATCCTCAGTAGCTTTCGAAACTAATCCAATTATTGAATCTTGTGACTAGGTTCAATTTGGTCTGGCTGGTCGATGGCCTTGGTCTTTACCCTATCGGGTTTTTCGATCACTAGTAGCGACGGCCTCCTTTAGGTCACATACTAATACATAGACAAGAAAAGTTTGAGGGTTTTAAAGTATTGCGCTAGTAGTCAATTTGGCATTGGATCAGGTCCGTTAACCATGAAAAACCTTGACACGAAAGAAAAACCGAGTTAGGTCAGGTTTTCTGGGTATGGGTTTTTCAAATTCTCCCCTTGAAAGAATTTCATCTCCAAAATTTCTACTCACCCATCACCTCAAACAAGTGAGGATATTTCCTCTTCATAGATTCTTCCTCTTTACAAGACAGGCCTTCTACATGCTGGTTTTTCCACATGACCTTGACATAGTGAACATCTTGATTTCTTAGGTGCTGAACCTTCCTATCCAAGATCATTTGACATTCAAGTTCTAATGTCAAATCTTCGTTCAACTGAGGAGGATCAGCTTCCAGTACATGGGATGGGTCTTGCACATACTTTTTCAGCATTGATACGTGGAACACATCGTGCACATCTGATGATGATGGTGGTAGTGCCAACTGGTAAACTATAGTTCCACACTTCTTTAGGATTTCATATGGTCCCACATATCTAGGGCTCAACTTTCCCTTGTTATCAAAATATTTTAGCTCTTTGAAAGATAAAATTTTCAAGAATACCTTGTCTCCTACGGCAATTTCAATATCCTTTCTTCAGACGTCAGAGTTGCTTTTCTGCCTGGTTTGGGCTGCTTTGATGCTTTCCCTTATTATGTTCACTTCTTGGAAAGTCTCTTGGATAAAGACTAGTCCAATAATTCTTCTTTCACCAACTTTTTTCCCAATATAGTGGGGTTCTACATTTTCATTGATAAAGGGCTTCGTATGGAGCCCATACCAATACTGGTTTGGTAGCTAATTATAAGAAAGCTCCATCAAAGATAGTTTCTCTCCCCATGCTCCCTTGAAGTCAATTGCACAAGCAGGGAGCATATTTTAGAGGATCTGAACTGTCCTCTCGGATTAACCATCCATTTGAGGATGAAAATCATGGAGCATATCTTCGAGGATGAAATTTATGTAAGGGGGGAGTTGTAAGACCCGCACTTTACTAACCCAGTCTAACCTTGTCGTGCCAGGTCTTTTTATCATGGCCGGATGGAGTGGAGGAAGCGTGTAAAAAAACCACAAGGCTAGGTAAGTAAATCGACCCAAAACTAGTAAATTATGAGTGTGTAAGTTGATTACCTGAGCTGGTATGGTCGACCACACCATAAAGAAAGTGAGACCAGTCAAAGATAGATGTGTGGTTGTATTTCAGCTATGTGGTCGATGGATTTTGCGACCACACATATCAATTGCACGTTGCCAGATCAGACTCTATGATTTGAAAACTTTCCAAGTCTAATGGGATTTCTTACCAAACTCTAGGAGGGCTCTATATGGAGATTTCCTCTATATATAGAGGATGTCCCTATACTCTCTCTCACTCTTTTTGATCAGTCTCAAACCCTAACCAACCTAAGAGAAAAAGAAAGAGAGGAAGAGAAAGAGAAGGAGGTCTGGAGAAGAAGGCTGAGTAGAGGGGGTTCTAGTTCTCTACTAGCTTAAGGTATGGAACTCTTGTAGTAATAGAACCCATGGAATAGGAGTTTTCATGGTAAATTGAGTCATGGGATTAACGTAAGACTTTGACCATGGAACTCCATGAATAAATCTCAAAGGAGAACCATGGAGAATAGGTTAGGATGAATAACTTTATAAAATTGTGATTTAATGGCCATAGACTGATCATAGGAGGAACCCTATCGATGAGCTAAGGAATCGACTCATGAAGAATTCAGATTGGAGATAAAAATTGACCAAACATCATGTGGTCGCAGCCTATGGTCACCACAGGGTAACCAGAGGGTCAACCACAGTTATTCAGGAAGTTTTCAAGAAAGGTGTAGTTGCATGCTGTGGTCACATGATATGCGACCATATATATCGTCCACACAACTTGTGGTCGACATATACTGAGACCACAGGGGTTGACCATACATATCGACTACACAATAACAACAAGCATAATTGAGACCAGATTAGGTTTTCGACTACTGCAACTTGATACAATCAAACCCTAACTAAATCCATACATTTCCTAGGTTTCCAAGTAGTTCAAAGTGACTCCAAAGCTTGGAAGGAGACTAAACATCGTTTATTTACAGGTGAGGGAACAAGACCTAAACTAATTGGATAATAATAAATTATTTTTATTTTATTTGTCCAATGCTATGATTGATACTATGCTTGTATGCGTGCAATGTGCATCTCACATGTCATCCAATATTACTGCTATTTCTATTCATGTATATTTATTTCTATCTATTTATAACATGATGATGATGCTGATGATGCTAGGAATAGGCATGTGATTGTGTATATGGTTAGTGTGCTGGATACCAGTAGAGCATCAGGGGGAAGACGTGGTACTGTGGTTTAGCCTGACCACTAAACTCTTGCTCTATCCCTACTCAGTCCTCCCCACTGACATCATCGTATCACCATTACCTTAGTGGAACTATTACTTCATAGGGCACCAGGGGAGGTGGTCTTAGACCGTGTGGTCTTTAACTCTGCTGAGGGGCCTTAGCTCTATCTCTATGGACGTATTGAGAGATGCTGGTGTAAGACCCGCACTCTGAAAACCCGGTCTAAACCTTGGTTTTGTGTCGTGACAGGTCTTCCGATCATCACCGAGCTAGACGGGGCAAGAGGATAACAAACAGGTACAAAATCGGACCAAAGTCGACCAATTATACCTGATTTTAGGTATACCGGTCGATGGTACCGGTCTTGGTACTGGTCGACCGGTATGGCCTGTACAGCTATGTGCGGGAATTTGGAAATTGGTCTCTGCGGGTCTCGCTTTCCTGATTTCGAATCCTAAAAGTTTCCTAATCCTAGCAGGGTTACTAAACCCTATTTCTAGCCTATAAATACACCCTTAAGCCTCCTCAAATCCTTTCCATTGTCTCTCACAAACCCTAGAGAAGAGAAAGAGCTTGGAAAGGAGAAGGAGCTAGGAAGAAGAAGGAGGTGCCGCCATTACCGTTTGACGAAGCTCACGCTACGCCTGTCAATGGTAAGTGCTTGAATCCATCTTCTTATTCTGTGTTAGTTGTGTGGGTGGATCAATACCATGCAAAGTAGGTATTGATCTAAAACCCTAAATTGGCCAATAAACCCTAAGTTGCCGTCAAACCCTAGATTTGAGTTTCGAGATGATATTCATCGAAACGAGACTTGAATGAGTTGGGGATAACTCTAACTCAAAGCCTAGACTTAGAATGGATAGGAGAAACCCTGAAAATCCATGGAGGATGATCGACGGCAGTCGAAAAACCATGTATGGTCTTCCAGAGACATACCGGTCGACTATACCGGTTGCACATAGTGCGACCGGTATGTTGCGACCGCTACCTCTCAGGAGGTTGTCTGTGGGGGACCGGCTGACCATACCGGTCGCCAGTCTTTCCCACAGAGCTGCGACCGGTACATGCCACCGGTCAGCTCTGTGAGGGTAGTTTGTGATCTCTGTTGGTTTCCGACCAACATGAAACCTTAAACAATATATTCCAATGGAACCCTAATAATATTGTAGGACTTTATGACTTATCGTTTGTATCTTGCGACGTGGAGCAAGTCAACGAACGAGCGTCAGGTAAGGAAATCTGACCTAAACCTAATAATTAATGGACAGTAAATCGTTGTTAATCATTGAATATCTATGATGTGATGTTTGTGCATATTCGCATGCCATCCTTTACTTTCAGTTATTATTATTGTTCATGCATTCAGAGGATGTGATTGTTAGGCATGTGATTGTTTTCGTTGGTGTGTGGAGTGGGGCATGGGCCTGGGATCGCTCTTCACACTAGCACTTTTTGTAGTATTCTGTCTTAACATGCTTGGTACGGGTGGGGTATCAGGGGAAGGTCGTGGTACGGTGGTCTCCGATATTGATGTTGTCCCGGCCATTGTTAGGTGGTACTGAGGATTCCGAGTTGACGCTGGCTTGTCCACGATGCTTTAGCTCTATCTCTATGCCGTAGGGAGTTATGTTGGGATAGGGTCTACCTGCGTATTGTTTCTATCCTAATGGGTTAGTTGTGGATAGGGTATCAGGGGGAGGTGAGGTATTGTGGTCTCCGGCCCGGCCTGCACGCTCTAGCTCTATCTCTATGCCGTAGACGGCTGTGCTGGGATAGAGCATACATTGTTGACATATAGGATTGGTTAGTTGCGAGCCCAGTTTGCGAGCCCTAGCCAGTAGGGGCTTAGGTACTGGTATGGGTAGAGTATCAGGGGAGGTGCGGGTATACCTTAGCTCTATCTCTATTCCATGATGGGTGCATGTGGGTTGGTAGTAGTGTGATTTACTGTGCGATGCCACACACTCGTGTATAGAGGTGCGGGGGCCACCAAACCTTTCTATAGCACATTGCAAACTTAAAACCAGACCACAGCATAAAATTGATTGTTACTCATGCATAAGCTTGTGAAACTGTCTGATTGTCTTACTGAGCTGTGTTGTGAGCTCACCCTTTGTATATACATTGTTTTTAGATGTTGATGCAGGATACACTGTGGACGACTATGTGAACGCTCCGACATACGGTGCTGTAGCTGCTGTGGATCTACAAGCAGGAGAGGACGAGCATGATGCTTCATGCGAGTGCCCTTTCTGCGTGTACCTTTGATTTGTTTTATTTATTTATTTCAGTTATTCCCGAGTGGATTAAAGGGATGTAATGATATTATTTTATGTATTTGATTTTGAATAATGGGATATTTATTTAAATTATCAATAGATACTCAGTTCATTCTATTTAAAGTCTTCCACTGTATATTTATATTCTGATTGTGGTTATGTGTAATTGGTTTGTATGGGTGGACACGGCCTATTCGAGATCCTGGTGTGAACCGTTGGTTCAATGACGGTTCACTCACACCGTTCTGGTTGGATCAGAATTGGGGTGTGACAACTTGGTATCAGAGCTCTCGGGCTCTGTTCCAACAAACCATGTTGCACTTAACTGAGTTGATGAACTGAGTTAGGAAATATTAAAAATTTTAATACAAACACACCCTAAGCATTGTTTGATACCTAAGACGGACTAAGAAAGAGAATAATATACTATGTTAAATATGAAACTTAACATGTGCACATACACTAGTTAGGAAAAACCATGAACTTTCATTAAATAGAAAAGTGTATCAAATGTAATAGTGCTACAGGGTACAGTCCACAAACCGGAAAGTTACCCTGTTATATAAACCGTCATATGAAAAGAAAAGTAAATGGGAAATCATGGGGTAGGAGGCCTGGGAGGAATGGGGTCCGCTATATCATAGTCCCGCTCGTATGCGACCCTGAGCCAGTGCACCTGATCCTGTGTGACTCATAGGCTACGAGTCAACTGTGCCAAGTCACGGCTCATCTCCCGCTGAGCGTCCCTGATCTCCATAAACATACCCAACACCGGGTCTGGGGAAGGATGAGACAGCCCAGCTGTAGAGGAAGAACAGGTTGAACAAGACCATGTTAGAGAGCCAAGTCCTGAAGTGGAGGAGGAACAGGTCCCGGAGGTACCGATAAATTTACCTGGCCCACCTCACAGAAATTTCTGAGACCATTGTTACAAACTTGGTCTACCAGATGCAGGCTCAACAAAAGGAATTTCTGAGCCGGCATCGAAGATGCTCGGGCCAACAGGTTCTGTTCCCGCTGGAAATACGCCCGAGTCAGGAGGAATTAATACTACCCAACTGATGCAGAGTAGCCCAAGGCCGAGGGGCCAAGCACAGAACGTACCACCACCGCATCGGTTTTCGTCGCCTTCTGCGTATCCGGAGGCATATCCGTATCCACCACCATGGTACGGAGCGCATACACGGAACAAGCATGATCCGAAAGCGGGTCCGTGGACAGATTCTTGAAGTTGAAACCTTCATCGTTCACGAGGCGGGACGGGAAACCATTGTGGCCAGCACAGTGGGTTTCTGAAATGGAAAAGAACTTTTGACTGATGACTTGCACTGAGGAGGAGAAGGTTCTGTTTGCCACTCACATGCTGAGAGAAGACGCAAATGCTTGGTGGAATTCTACACGGGCATATCTGGAGAATAAGTATACCCTGGTCGATTGGGAAGTGTTTAAAGTGGCCTTCTTCAACAAATACTTTCTGAAGAGCTTCAGAGATCAAATGGAGAGGGAGTTTCTCAATCTGCAGCAGGCTCAGTCGACCGTAGATGCTTATCAGCAGAGGTACGAAGAGCTATTCTTCTTCGCACCAGCCAGTATGCAGGAAGAGGAGACCAAGACACGTAGGTTCACCATGGGACTACGTGGAAGCATCAGAGAGCACCTTTTGGGTCTGGACAAGAAGACTTACAATGAGGCGGTGCAGGTTGCGAGGGTGATAGAGTCCAGTCAGAGGGACAGTTTCTTCGCTCAGAACAGGGGAGTGAAGAGATCTGCTGGTGAGAGCTCGGGTGGCGGTTATACTAGACCATTCCGCCCATACAGGGGGCAGACCGCTACAGCACCTGCGAGAAACAACCTGGCACCACCTGTGCCACAGTTTACTAGACCCAACCCAAATATTAAATGTTATAACTGTTAGCATCTGGGAATGTTGCAAGGAACTGCACGCTACCTAAGAAGCAAGCTCCCCAGCAAGCAAGGGTTTATGCGGTCACCACTGAAGAGGCAGCCGCATCACCCGATGTGGTAACTGGTACGACTTTATCCCTTACTATTTGGTTTATTCTTTCAGTTGCATGAGCATGTAGAACTAAGGGCAATATATTCCAGGAATTGTAAATGTAGCTGGTTTACCCGCCAGAGTATTATTTGACTCTGGGGCCACGCACTCCTTTGTTTCTGTTTCTTTTGGGAAGCGAATGGAGTTACCAATCAAGCAATTGAACCCAAGCTTGATAGTTCGCTCTCCACTAGGAGTCGAAGTGGCTTTGACCAAGTATTATGGACCATGTATGGTATGTATTGAGGGCCGAGACTTAGAAGCAAGCCTTGTAATACTTGAGATGGCAGACTTTGATGTCATTTTGGGGATGGATTGGCTAGGCCATCATTCGGTCGTCCTTTTATGTGGTGAAAGGAAGCTTGTGCTTACTGATAAAGAGGGAAGGGAATATAGTTTCGCTGGGATTAAGCTATCTAGGAAGCGGAAGCTGATCCTCTCCGCCCTAAAAAACTAAGAGATGCTTGGAGAAAGGGGGAGTGGGTTATCTCGTATCTGTAGTCGATCTCACGGCAGAGTCACTCAAGATGGAAGATATAGATGTGGTTCGGGAGTTTCCAGATGTATTTCCAGAAGATCTTCCAGGCTTACCACCAGACAGGGCTACGGAATTTGTGATAGACCTTATGCCAGGTTCGGCGCCGGTGTCTAAAGCACCATACAGGATGGCCCCGACCGAGTTAAAGGAGTTGAAGACCCAATTACAAGAATTGCTGGATAAGGGCTTCATACGACCTAGTATATCGCCTTGGGGAGCACCTGTACTATTCGTCAAAAAGAAAGATGGAAGTGTACGACTATGTATTGACTACCGTGAGCTGAACAAGTTGACGATCAAGAATCGGTATCCTTTGCCTAGGATCGATGATCTGTTCAATCAGTTGCAAGGTGCAAAGGTTTTCTCGAAGATCGATCTCCGATCGGGGTATCACCAATTGAAGATCAAGGCCGGAAATATTCCGAAGACTACTTTTAGGACGAGGTATGGGCATTATGAGTTTCTAGTTATGTCTTTCGGGTTGACCAATGCTCTAGCGTCGTTTATGGAACTGATGAACCGAGTGTTCCATGATATGTTGGACACTTCGGTCATCGTATTCATCGATGACATATTGATTTACTCTAAGGACATGGAGACTCATACAGCGTATTTTAGGGCAGCCCTACAACGGCTGAGGGATGTGAGGCTTTATGCAAAATTCAAGAAGTGTGAGTTTTGGCTGAAGGAAGTGGCTTTCTTGGGCCATGTGGTATCTGAAGACGGTATCAAGGTTGATCCAAGCAAGATAGCTGCTATAGTAGGATGGGAAGCACCAAAATCTGTTGCGTAGATTCGTAGTTTCCTTGGGTTGGCTGGTTATTATAGAAGATTCGTGGAAGATTACTCCAGGATCGCGGTTCCACTCACCAGATTGACCAAGAAGGGAGAGAAATTTATATGGAAAGATGAGTGTGAGAAGTGCTTCCAGACTTTGAAGTCAAGACTTGTCTCTGCACCTATCTTGACCATCCCCGAACCAAGCGTACCGTTTACTCTATATACGGATGCTTCAGGGTTGGGTATTGGGTGTGTTCGATGCAAGGAGAATGGTGATTGCTTACGCATCAAGACGGTTAAAAGAGCATGAGAAGAACTATCCTACGCATGACTTGGAGCTAGCAGCGGTTATACATGCAATCAAGACTTGGAGACACTACTTGTACGGTGAGAAGTTTCAGATCAAGTCAGATTACAAGAGCTTAACCTACCTTTTCACTCAGAAAGATCTGAATATGAGACAGAGGAGATGGCTGAAATTGTTAAAAGATTATGATTGCGACATCCAGTACCATCCGGGTAAAGCAAATGTGGTGGCTGACGCCTTAAGCAGAAAGTGGGCATCGAAACCTGAGGCAGGACCGAGTACAAACGCTGCATTGTGTGCCGCAGCCTCTAGTTTAATCGAAGGTGACGAAGAGCATATAATCGAAACTACAGAAGATCCAGTTGAGCAAGGCTTGATTCATAAGTTCACTATGATGTTCGCCGCATTGAAGATCTCACCGGGTCTAATTGATGAAGTCAAGGTAGCAATCCTACAGGATCCATATCTCAAGACAAGATGCAGAAGACTTAGAGAAGGGTTCGTGCAATCCCGACTTTACCTTGGAATCGGACAAAGTACTCAAGTATCGCGGACGGTTATGTATACCCGAGAGCGAAGACGCGATACCGGAGGTCGAGTTATGACCGAAGCTCATTACACTCCATATTCGGTACATCCTGGAAGTACCAAGATGTACCATGATCTAAGAAGACTATATTGGTGGAGGGGTATGAAAGCAGATATAGCTCGTTTCGTGTTCCAATGTCTGAATTGTCAACAAGTTAAAGCGGAAAGGCAAAGACCCGCAGGGTTACTACAGCCGTTACTGAACCTGCATGGAAGTGGGATTGTATCACCATGGATTTCGTCACTGGCCTACCATTGACACCAAGGTCAGTGGATGCAGTTTGGGTTATAGTAGATCGACTCACCAAGACAGCTCGATTTATTGCGGTTAGACCTCAGTATACCATGGAGAAACTGGCCAAGTTATATGTGGATAATATAGTCAGACTTCATGGCGTTCCAGAGTATAGTATCTAACAGAGATCCCCCGTTTTACATCAAAGTTCGGGGAAGGATTACGAAAAGCTATGGGAACCAAGTTGAAGTTCAAGACAGCTTTTCATCCTCGGACGGACGGACAGTCAGAGCGAACTATTCAACTTTTGGAAGATATTCTCCGAGCTTGTGCATTAGATTTCAAAGGAGCTTGGGATGAGAAGCTATCACTTATCGAGTTTGCTTACAACAACAGTTATCAGGCTACAATTCAGATGGCCCCATATGAAGCTCTCTATGGAAGGAAGTGTCGTACACCTCTGTTATGGAACGAAGTGGGGGAAAGAAGAATTGTAGGACTGGAGTTTGTTGAAGAAATTTGCCGAGTAATTGATCAGATCAAAGAGAGAGTAAAGACAGCTCAAGTTCGACAGAAGCACTATGCAGATAATCGACGTCGAGATCTGGAGTTTGCAGTGGGTGACAAAGTATTCTTGAAGGTGTCACCGATGCAAGGTCTGAAACGGTTTGGTAAGAAGGGGAAGCTATGCCCCAGGTATGTGGGACCATATGAGATATTGAATCAACGTGGTAATGTAGCATATCAATTGGCTCTACCACCATCTATGTCTAGCGTTCATAATGTGTTCCATGTATCATTAGTGAAGAAGTATGTCAGAGATCCATCGCATATCTTGAGCGCTGATCCTCCAGACTTGACTGAAGACTTAACTTTCGAAGTGGTGCCTGTAATGCTCTCAAGCCGAAAAGTTCAGCAACTTCGAACCAAGGATATCCACTATGTGAAGGTGCATTGGAGAAGCCAAAATGTGGAGGAAATTACTTGGGAAGAAGAGAGCGCGATGAGGAAGGAGTACCCTAACCTTTTTGACGATCAAGGTATGTTCAAATTTCGAGGCTGAAATTTCTTTTAAGGGTGGGGGAGTTGTAGTACCTACATGCAAATTTCGGGATGAAATTTCTTTTAAGGGTGGTGAGTTGTAAGACCCGCACTCTGAAAACCCGGTCTAAACCTTGGTTTTGTGTCGTGACAGGTCTTCCGATCATCACCGAGCCAGACGGGGCAAGCGGATAACAAACAAGTACAAAATCGGACCGAAGTCGACCAATTATACCTGATTTTAGGTATACCGGTCGATGGTACCGGTCTTGGTACCGGTCGACCGGTATGGCCTGCACAGCTATGTGCGGGAATTTGGAAATTGGTCTCTGCGGGTCCCGCTTTCCTGATTTCGAATCCTAAAAATTTCCTAATCCTAGTAGGGTTACTAAACCCTATTTCTAGCCTATAAATATACCCTTAAGCCTCCTCAAATCCTTTCCATTGTCTCTCACAAACCCTAGAGAAGAGAAAGAGCTTGGAAAGGAGAAGGAGCTAGGAAGAAGAAGGAGGTGCCGCCATTACCGTTTGACGAAGCTCACGCTACGCCTGTCAACGGTAAGTGCTTGAATCCATCTTCTTATTCTGTATTAGTTATGTGGGTGGATCAATACCATGCAAAGTAGGTATTGATCTAAAACCCTAAATTGGCCAATAAACCTTAAGTTGTCGTCAAACCCTAGATTTGAGTTTCGAGATGATATTCATCGAAACGAGACTTGAATGAGTTGGGGATAACTCTAACTCAAAGCCTAGACTTATAATGGATAGGAGAAACCCTGAAAATCCATGGAGGATGATCGACGGTAGTCGAAAAACCATGTATGGTCTTCCGGAGACATACCGGTCGACTATACCGGTTGCACATAGTGCGACCGGTATGTTGCGACCGCTACCTCTCAGGAGGTTGTCTGTGGGGGACCGGCTGACCATGTACATGCCACCGGTCAGCTCTGTGAGGGTAGTTTGTAATCTCTGTTGGTTTCCGACCAACATGAAACCTTAAACAATATATTCTAATGGAACCCTAATAATATTGTAGGACTTTGTGACTTATCGTTTGTATCTTGCGACGTGGAGCAAGTCAACGAACGAGCGTCAGGTAAGGGAATCTGACCTAAACCTAATAATTAATGGACAGTAAATCATTGTTAATCATTGAATATCTATGATGTGTTGTTTGTGCATATTCACATGCCATCCTTTACTTTCAGTTATTATTATTGTTCATGCATTCATAGGATGTGATTGTTAGGCATGTGATTGTTTTCGTTGGTGTGTGGAGTGGGGCATGGGCCTGGGATCGCTCTTCACACTGGCACTTTTTGTAGTATTCTGTCTTAATATGCTTGGTACGGGTGGGGTATCAGGGGAAGGTCGTGGTATGGTGGTCTCTGATATTGATGTTGTCCCGGCCATTGTTAGGTGGTACTGAGGATTCCGAGTCGATGCTGGCTTGTCCACGATGCTTTAGCTCTATCCCTATGCCGTAGGGAGTTATGTTGGGATAGGGTCTACCTGCGTATTGTTTCTATCCTAGTGGGTTAGTTGCGGAGAGGGTATCAGGGGGAGGTGAGGTATTGTGGTCTCCGGCCCGGCCTGCACGCTCTAGCTCTATCTCTATGCCGTAGACGGCTGTGCTGGGATAGAGCATACATTGTTGACATATAGGATTGGTTAGTTGCAAGCCCAGTTTATGAGCCCTGGCCAGTAGGGGCTTAGGTACTGGTATGGGTAGAGTATCAGGGGAGGTGCGGGTATACCTTAGCTCTATCTCTATTCCATGATGGGTGCATGTGGGTTGGTGGTATTGTGATTTACTGTGCGATGCCACACACTCGTGTATAGAGGGGCGGGGGCCACCAAACCTTTCTATAGCACATTGCAAACTTAAAACCAGACCACAACATAAAATTGATTGTTACTCATGCATAAGCTTGTGAAACTGTCTGATTGTCTTACTGAGCTGTGTTGTGAGCTCACCCTTTGTATATACATTGTTTTTAGATGTTGATGCAGGATACACTGTGGACGACTATGTGAACGCTCCGGCGTACGGTAGTGTAGCTGCTGTGGATGTACAAGCAGGAGAAGACGAGCATGATGCTTTATGCGAGTGCCCTTTCTGCGTGTACCTTTGATTTGTTTTATTTATTTATTTCAGTTATTCCCGAGTGGATTAAAGGGATGTAATGATATTATTTTATGTGTTTGATTTTGAATAATGGGATATTTATTTAAATTATCAATAGATACTCAGTTCATTCTATTTAAAGTCTTCCGCTGTATATTTATATTCTGATTGTGGTTATATGTAATTGGTTTGTATGGGTGGACACGGCCTATTCGAGATCCTGGTGTGAACCGTTGGTTCAATGACGGTTCACTCACACCGTTCTGGTTGGATCAGAATTGGGGTGTGACAGCTGGGGTAAGGCCTTGGATACATTTGGATGGCATTAGGATTGGTTAGTTGCAAACCTAGTTTGCAAGCTCTCGCCAGTAGGGGATTACCTATTGGTATGGGTAGGGCATCAGGGGAAGTATTGGCGGTGTGTGATCCAGATACTTTAGCTCTATTTCTATTCCATGGTGAGTGCATATATATGTTTGCATATTATTTTGTTTACTCGCTGAGCTCATGTTAGAGAGTTGACCCTTGTGTGCGTAATTCTTTTTAGTTTCTGATATTGTAGGTATATCATCAAAGATTATATTGATGTGCCAACGTATGGGCATGTGGCGGCTATGGATGTGCAAGCTGTGGAGGACGAGCAAAACTCGTCAAGCGAGTGTTTCAATTATGTTCACGCTTAGTGGTTAACTTACCTATTTTAATACTTGTAATAGGTATTAATTATGTTTTGGTTACTTGGAGATAACTTGTTAAATATTTATTTATCATGTTAGACCTCAGTTCATTATTAATAAAAACTTTCACTATTTATTTTATTATCTCTAATTGTGATGTGGAATGTATTTGGTTTGGATTGTTAGCATGATCTTACGAGATCCTGGCTTAAATCGTTGGTTCTTATGATGGTTCATCACGTTACTAGTTAGTCCAGAATTGGGGTGTAACACAAACAGCATCCACATTTCTAGGTGTCAAGGGTAGACCTGTAACGAAATCCATTATGATGCAATCTCATTTCCATTCGGGTACTGGTAATGGCTGAAGTAACCCTGATGGTTTCTAGCAAACTGCCTTCACTTGCTGGCACATTAAGCATTTATATACAAAATTTGCTACATCTGTCTTTATTCCTCTCTACAAAATTAACTTCTCCAGGTCATGATACATCTTTATACTGCTTGGATGGGCTGAATAGGGAGGATTGTCAGCTTCCTTCAATATTTTTCCTTGATATCTGTGGCTGTTGAAGAAATATAAAGTCTACCTCAGAATCTAAGTAAACCTTTTGGAGAAAGAGCAAAGTCAGGATCTGATTTTCCTGTTTGTAGGTCTTTCCTCAGAGTTTGAAGGTAGAGGTTTGTTTGTAATTCCTTAACTACGTCTGTGATTAAGTTAGCATTTATCTGCAAGGTTGCGAATAAGCTTGCAAGTTCACAAATAACTTGGTTCCCTAAGGATTCTTTTAATAGGTCAAGCGCATCTTGAGCTTCTCCTTTTGTCATTAGAACCGAATCCACTCCAATTCTTTCTTCAGCCTTTGCTAGACTCTTTCTGCTTAAGGCATCAACCACTTCTTGGCCTTCCTGGGGTGGTATGAGATTTTTCCATCATAATATTTTAGTAATTCTACCCATCTTCATTGTCTCATATTTAAGTCCTTTTGAGTAAACAAATAGGTAAGGCTTTTGTGATCGGACTTAATTTGAAACTTTTATCCTTACAAGTAGTGTCTCCAGGCTTTGAGGGCAAATACTACTGCTGCTAGTTCCAAGTCGTGTAATTTTCCTCATGTTTCTTTAGTTGTCTCAAGGCATATGCCATGACTTGTTCTCCTTGCATGAGTACACATCCTAAGCCTAGCTTAGAGGCATTAGTATACAGAGTGAAAGGTTCTCCTGGTCTTAGAATTGTTAGGAGCTGAGACCAATATTTCCTTCAAAGTTTGGAAACTTCTTTCACACTGGTCGGACCAAATAAACCTTTCCCCTTTCTTAGTCAACTTAGTTAATGGTATGGTGATTCTGGAGTAGTCTTCCACGAATCTACAGTAGTACCTTACTAAACCCAAGTAACATTGGATTTTAGTAACCATTCTAGGTGCTTCTCAATTAAGGATAGCTTCCATTTTACTAGGGTCTACCTTAATCCCTTCTACTGACACTACATGGCCTAGGAATGCCACTTCGTTCAGTTAGAAATCACACTTTTTAAATTTGATGTAACCTTTGCAATGCTTGTCATAAGTGGCTCATGCTCTTCTGTATCCTTGGAGTAGATCAGTATGTCATCAATAAACGCAATGACTGAATTATCCAACATATTATGAAATTCTCGATTCATAAGCTCCATGAACGAGGCAGGAGCATTAGTTAACCCAAAGGACATGACCAGGAACTCATAGTTTCCATACCTAGTCCAAAAGGCCATCTTAGGTATGTTACTTTCCTTTATGCTCAATTGGTGATATCCCAATTGGAGATCACTCTTGGAAAACATTGCAGCACCTTATAGGTGATCGAACAAGTAGTTTATGCACAGTAACGGATAGGTTCTTGATGGTGAGCTTTTTCAGTCTCTGTAATTGATGCAGATACATACGCTGCCATCCTTGTTTTCACAAGAATTGTAAAATCTAAATGTACAAATTTTGAGGATGAAATTTATTTTAAGGATGGTAAATTTGTAAGACCCACACACCACGAACATGGTCTAACCTTACATTATTGTGTCATGATAGGTCTTCCCATCATAATCAACTCCAATGGACTAATCAAATGAAGAAACCACAAAGCCAGGTGAGCAAACCAGTCAAAACAGTCAAACCAATAAATTTGGTTTGTATGGTCGAACTGTGTAGTCGACCACACAATAGATCACACATGAGATCGCACAATGTATTGTACACTATTTTGGATTTGTGTAGTCTATGGATTTTACCACTACAAAAGTTGACTGCACGAACCCAGATCAGCCTCTGTGATTTGGAAACTTTCCAAATCAAAGGGGATCTCTTTCTTAATTATTAGAGGGCTTTATATGGAGAGTTTTTCTATATAAAGAGGACGTCCCTCTACCCTCTCTCACTGTAAGACCCACACTCTACTAACCAGTCTAACCATGTCATGCCAGGTCTTCCCATCATTGCTGGACCAAGTGGACCGACCGTGTGAAGTAGGATCACAAACCAAGTATGAAAAATTAACTCAACACTCTAAGAACTATGCGTAGGGTCGAATACCTGGGTAGGAATGGTCAACCATATGGTTAGGAATAAGGATCACAAACCAATGACCATACAGTCGATGTTATTTACCCTATGGTCAATCGGTTCTACCACCGTATATCTGACCGTAAGACCCCAATTCAGACTCTGAACTTGAAAATTTTCCTAATTTGAGGAGGGTCTCTTTCTTATTATTAGAAAACTCTATATGGAGAGTTTTTTTACTATATAAAGGATGTTTTTCAACCCTTTTTCACTCTTTTGGAAGATTAGCAAACCCTAGAGGAAGAGAATAAGGAGAAGGAGAGAAAACTAAGGAGAAGGCTAAGAGAAGAGTTCTACTGATTTCCTGCAACAAGTAAGGTATGAACCTTGTCTCTGAAGCCTTAGAACATCATGAGTAGAAATTTCTAGTGTAAATCGTAATACCAAACCCAATGTAAGGATTCAGCTATGGGATTTTCTGAGCAAATCTCAAAGGGTAGACCATAGAAAATGGATTGGAGTAATCAGTTGATTAAATTAAGAGAATGAACCTTAGAATGATCATTAGAAATGACGCTACTGAGGAGCCAAGAGGAAGAATTCGGATTAAAAATGATTTCTGGATCAGACAAGCGTATGGTCGCAGTTACGGTCGACCATAGATCGACCATAGCATGACCATAGCATCGACCATAGCTATTCGAGAAGAATTCAGGAAACATATGGTCACAGGGTATGGTCGCATATCGTGCGACTGTAGGGTATCAACTGTATGTAGTAAGGTCGACACAGCATGTAACCCTAGGGCCTATCAGACACCTATCAGTGATTTGTTTTGATTTTCGACTACTGTAATACATTACACATGAATCCTAACTTAAATTTATACAACTTTTAGGTCATTTAATTGATTCAAAGAGAATTACAAGGCTTGGAAGGAGATCAAGTTTTGCTAACAGGTAAGGGAACAAGACCTTAAATAATTGGATAATAATAAACTGTTATTTTATTGAGTCCAATGCCATGATTGATTCTATGCTTATATGCTTATAATGTGCATCTCACATGTCATCTAATAATACTGCTATTACTGCTCATGCATATTTACTTTTGTTTGTTTGCTATCATGTTGATTGGTGATACTAGAAATAGGCATGTGATTGTGTGTGTGTAGTTAGTGTGCTGGATGCGAGTGGAGCATCAGGGGGAGGATGTGGCATTATGATCTTTGACCTAGTCACCAGACTCTAGGTCTATCTCTATTTAAGTCTTGCCCACTGACATCGTCATATCGTCATTATCTTAGTATAACTATTACGTAGTCGGGCATCAGAGGAGCTGGTCTCGGATCGTGTGGTCTCTGACTCTGCCAGGGGGCCTTAGCTCAATCGTTATGGACATATTGAGGGATGCTAGGGTGAGGCCTTGGATACACTAGATGACATTTAGGATTGGTTAGTTGCGAGCCCAGTTTACAAGCCCTTGCCAATAAGGGCTTACGTGTTGGTATGGATAGGACATCAGGGGAAGTGTTGGCTTTAGCTCTATCTCTATTCCATGGTGAGTGCATGTAGGATGGTAATGGTGTTTGATCCATTGGGAGGATTCATACACTCGTGTATAGAGGTGCGATGGCTGCCAATCCTTTCTATAGCATATTGTAAACTTAAAAATCAGACCAAAGATATGAATTGAATGCATGCATATGTTTGTTGCATTATTTTGTTTGCTCACTAAGCCGTGATGTGTGCTCACCCTTTCGATGTCGAATATTTTTAGTTGATGATGCAGGTCCTAATGTTGAAGATTATGTGAATGCGTCGACGTATGGACACGTAGCGGCAATGGACGTAAAAGCTGTTGAAGATGTGCATGATCCTTTATGCGAGGGAAATCAATGCATCTTTGATTAGTTTAGTTATATTTTGGTTAACGGACATGTAATTAATTATTTTATTTTATGTCTTAAGTTACTTAGAGATAACTGGATTAAATATTTATTTAGTACTGTTAGATACTTAGTTCATTAATTATAAAAACTTTCGCTTATTTGTTTATTATCTCTGATTATTATTGTAGAATGTGTGTGGTTGATATGGTGGGTACTACCTAACGGAGATCCTGGTTGAACCATTGGTTTATTGGCAGTTCATTACACTATTTTGGTTAACCCAGAATTGGGGTATGACACTTACTCTTTTGGATCAATCTTAAACCCTAAACCTAAGAGAGAAAGAGAGAGGAAGAGAAGGAGAAGGAGGCTTGGAGAGAAAGGCCGGGAGAAGGGTTTTGCAAAGAAGGTTCAGACTTTCTACAATAGGCTTAAGGCACGGAACTCGTCTCTATAGCCGTAGAATGCATAAAATAGGAGTTTTCATTTTAAATTGAGACATCAAACCCAATGTAAGGTTTCAACTATGGGGTTTCTTAAGCAAATCTCAAAAGGGATCATGAAGAATAGGTTAAGGTATGTAACTATGTAAAACTATGATTTAATGACCATAGATTGACAATAGAATGAACCCTATTAATGAGCCGAGAAATCGACTCATGAAGAATTCTAATTGAAAGAAGGAACTGACAAAAAATTAGGTGGTCACATGATATACGACCATAGGGTTGACCACAGCCATTCGGGAAATTCCCATAAATCTTGTGGTCTCATGTTGTAGTCGCATGTAGCAAGACCACAGGGGTTGACTCTACAATGTGTAGTCGACATATACTGAGACCACAAGATCGACCACAGGTGTCAACCACATAATTATAGAAAGCATATTTCGAGACCAAACAAGGTTTTTGACTACTATAACTTGACAAAATTAACCCCTAACTTAAATAAATTAATTGTTTAGGTTTTTAACTAGTTCAAAGTAAATTCCAAAGCTTGGAAGAGGAACAATCATCAATCACAGGTGAGGGAACAAGACCTAAACTAATTAGATAATAACAAACAATCCTTTCTTTTTATTTTTCTACTATCTGATATGATGCCATGCCTTGTATGATTGTTTATGCATCTCACATGTCATCCAGTACTTGTTATTTATTCTGCTCATGCATATTTATTTCTATTCCTTATGATATGGTGATGATGCTAGGAAAAGGCGTGTGCTCATGTATGTGGTTGATGTGTTGGATTAAGTGGAGCATCAGGGGGAGGACGTGGTATTTTGGTCTTGGGCCTGACCACTAGACTTGAGCCCTATCTCTATTTCGTTCTTTACATTAACATCGTTGTATCGCCATTACCTTAGCGGAACTAGTATGATGTAGAGCATCAAGGGGAGGAAGTGGCACCATGGTCCTCAGCCTGACCACTAGACTCTAGCTTTATATCTATGGGCATATTGAGGGACGCTGAGTTAAGGCCTTGGATACAAATTGCGATAACATCTAGGATTTAGTTATGAGCCCAGTTTGCAAGCCCTCGCCAATAAAGGCTTACGTGTTGGTACGGGTAGGGCATCAGGAGAAGTATTGGTAGTGTTTGATCTAGACATTTTAGCTTTATCTCTATTCCATGGTGGGTGTAAGCACCCCATTTTTACCATCCCAGCTAAACAAAGTCCTACTGGTGTGTGGACAATAAAAGGACGAAAGATGATTGAAAGTTTGGATTTTTGACTGTGAATTTGAGGAAGTTTTCAATGGGTCTGTGAATTTGAGGAAGTTTTCAGGGTCCCACAGCAAGGTCACGGGTTATAATTTTGCATGGATGCCTAGGTCGTAGAATTATCTTCAAAATGAGACCAGAATTGCTCAATTCTGATATCAAATGAAGAAGATATGATCATTTTAGTCGGATGATACGTACAATAGAGGTTTCTGAAATTATCATAAATAATCTCAGGGGCTTTCATGCAAATTATCGTAAGTTAGATTGTTTGAATTTCAAATCATCATATCTTGATCATCCGATATCTGAATCATATGGTTTAAGTACCATTATTCCTAATTTTTAGTCCTCTTCAAAGTGGACGTAAAGGATTTCTGGTAGAAGTCACCAGTGGGCCCCATGCAAGCTTGCAAGTTATCGTTAGAACTTCAAAGCTTCATATCTTTTCCGTTCTACGTCGAATTCAGATGATTCCAAAACCATTATTCTTCATTTGTGATGTCCTACAAAGTGGACATGAAAAATCTCGGGTAGAAGTCTCCAGAGGGTCCCATGCAAAATTACACATGGAAATGGTCATATAATCTTTAGGAATTCATATTTTAGTCACCCCATATCCAAATCAGGTGATTCCAGTTTCATTATATTCCATTTTTAGTACTCTACAATGTGGACGTAAAGAATTTCCGGTAGAAGTCTCTGAAGGATCCCATACAGAATGGTCAGCCAAATTATCGATAATTGGTCTGCTTAAACTTCAGAAATTCATAAGTTGACCATTTTATTTCTAAATGTGATGATTCAAGTTCCAATATTCTTCATTTTTAGTGTTCTACAAAGTGAACGTAGAAAATTTGGAATAGAGACTATCGAAAAATTTCATGCGGAATGGCAACGAAAATAGCCCATGAAATGATAGAGAGAGAAAACCTTGTTAATTTCAGTCAATCCAGTCAACTCAACTCAACCCAAGCCGGTCTTGGCCCAACCCAGTCGATCCTTGTCAATCTGGACCAATTCATGTTGGCACATATACATGTATTTCTTTTATATATTATTATATAATGTATAATATATTATAATATATCATATAATACATACATATGCCTTATTGTATATTATATTATATATATTAATATATTAATACATTATATAGTTATATATATATTTTATATATAAAAAAAGCAAATAGGATCCGATTAAAAAACGGAGTAGGAAGAGATTGCCGAAGAAGGAAAGAAGAGGGAGAATAAGATAAAAAGAGGAGAGAAGAATAAAAAAAGGAAAAAAAAGAAAAGAAAAGGAGAAGATTGATAAGAGGAGAGAGAGAGAGCAGTAGAATAAAAAAGGAAAAAAAAAAAAGAAAATGAGAAGATCGATAAGAGGAAAGAGAGAGAGCGGTAGAATAAAAAAAGAAAAGGAGAAGATCGATAAGAGGAGAGAGAGAGCGGTAGAATAAAAAAGGAAAAAAGAAAAGGAGAAGATCGATAAGAGGAGAGAGAGAGAGCGGTAGAATAAAAAAGGAAAAAAACAGAAAAATAAAGGAAAGAAGATCGAGAAGAGGAGAGAGAGAGAGATCGGTGGGAAAGAATGAAATAAAAAAGGTAAAAAATAGAAAAATAAAGGGAAGAAGATCGAGAAGAGGAGAGAGAGAGAGCTCGGTGGGAAAGAAGAGATAAAAAGAAAAAATTAGAAAAGAAAGGGAAGAAGATCGAGAAGAGGAGAGAGAGAGAGAGAGAGATCCGTGAGAAAGAAGAGATATAAAAAGAAAAAAAACAGAAAAGAAGGGGAAAAGATCGAGGAGATCTAGAAGAGGAGAAAAGAGAGGGACCGAAAGAAGGGAGAGAGAGAAAGGGCGGTGGAGATAAAACAGAAAAGGAGAAGATCTAGAAGAGGAGAAGAGGAGAGGAGAGAGATCGAGAGAAGAATAAAAAGAAAAAAAAATAGAAAAGAAAGGGAAGAAGGTCGGTAGGAGAAGATCGAGAAAAGAAAAATAAAAAAAAGGGGGGAGAAAAGAAAACCGAAGTGAGAAGAAAAGACAGAGAGAAAAAAGAGAAGGCAATTAAGAGAGCACGAGAAAGAGAGCTGGGGAAGGGGAGAGAGAAAAACCACAGAACCATAAAGGGTGATTAAGAGATAAGGAGAGAGAAAGGGACAGACCAGAGGTGAAGATGAAGAAGAAGAAGAAGAAAGTGATAAGAATGGAGAAGAGCTGGAGCGACTGAGATCCAAAAGCAGAGGAAAAAGGAGGAAGACTAAAGAGGAGGAGGAAGCAGAACAGATAAGTGTTCATACCTGCAATTATTATCTTTTCCCTTGAAATCCTACTCTCACTGACCACCGGCATATTACCATCACCTTCATCCCTTCATCCCTTCATCCTTGTTGTAACCTATCTTTCCCATACAAAACCCAACCAGCCGAATACCATCTACCTGTCAACCCCTCATGCACCATGCAAACCACCTTCATGCATGCAACCTGTTCACCGATAACATCCTATCATTTGTCCAGCCTTAAGCCACCTGCTTGCACAAACCCAAACCATCCTTACCTACTTACCCTATCAATTCCCAAAACAAACCCCGACCATGACACCAATCTACACATCACTACCACCTGTCCTAGCATCTCCCACAAAGCCAGCAACCCACCAAATACCTCCACATGCACATCTCGCAAACCATCCCCACTCTCCCAAATCTGGCCGGAACCATTATCACGCCCTATTGAATTTGATCCTTTAATCTATATTTATTTGATCATATGGATGTAATTTTAATTAAATTTGATTGATTGGATGATTAATTATATGGTGACAAATCATGGCCATCAATTGGAATTTATGTGATGACTGAAAATTCTTATGTGATAAAATTGATCCCATTGGCTTAAAATTTAAGGTAATTTGAATATAGACCATTGGATGTCAAATTTGATTTTGAATGGGTAGATTGTGATTTTAACTGATTTTAACCATTAGATCTTGATCATATGTGATTTTGAATGATTTTTACCATTGGATCTTGATCATATGTGTTTTTAAGCCATCTAAACCGTTGGATCTTTATTGTGAGTGGTTTTATTGAATTTAAACGGTTAGATTACCATCAAGAGTGATTTATACCATTGAATTTTTCATCATGAGTGTTTTTAAATGCTCACTGACATGTTTGGATGCCACATAATTGCCATATTCGATGCTTACACTCTCACATGCCATACTTGGAATGCTTTCACATGTTATCTTTGGATGCTTCTATTTTTGGATTGCACACATACCATGTTTGTATTGATTCACATGCTCACTTGCCATCTTTGACTGATTTGTTGTTAAATTTGGATATATTTCTGACATTCTATATTTGGATGCTTACACTGCTATATTTAAGCTCACATTGCTATGTTGGATTGTTTACATTGCTATTATTGAGTACAATAACTAGGGCAAAATAAATCCTAGAATGGAATGACCAATTAGGGCAAGATACACCCTAAAATGGAAAGAATACAACAATTAGGGTAGAAAATCCTAAAAATAGAAAGAAAATAGCAATTAGGGTAGAAAACCCTAAAAATGAAAAGAAAATAGTAATTAGGGTAGAAAACCCTAAAAATGAAAAGAAAATAGCAATTAGGGTAGAAAACCCTAAAAAATAAAAAGAAAATAGCAATTAGGGTAAAAAACCCTGAAAATAGAAAGAGTACAATAATTAGGGTAGGAAATTCTAAAAATGGAAAGAATACAGCAATTAGGGTAGGAAATCCTAGAATGGGAAGAATAATTAGGGCAAGATAAACCTTAGAATAAAGAGAATAATTAGGGTATGAAACCCTAAAAAATGAAATCACAATGAAAAGGGATAGGAAACCCTAGAAACCTAAAAATGGAAACAATAAAAATGATAGGAATTTAGGTCTCATCCCTAGATCCTATTGACAAAAATAGAAAGAATTTGGTATACATCCCAAATAAAAATGGTAGGAATTTAGGTCTTATCCATAGATCCTATTGAAAAAAATAGAAAGAATTTGGTACACATCCCAAATAAAAATGGTAGGAATTTTGGTCTCATCCCTAGATCCTATCGACAAAAATGGAAGGAATTTGGTACACATTCCAAATTCGACTCTCACAATCCTTTCGAACTACATCGTATCTGATTTCTAGGGCACACCCTAGAATACGTAGGCAATTTGGGAATCCCAAATATGGTACAAAGCCACCCATCAACCATACATCCAGTATAAACTTCAACTTGAATAAAAAAATTCTAATTGAAGCACATGTATAAATCACTTCCATAATCATTAATCACAAAACCCATTTTCGAACTACGTTTTTGGACTTGATTTCTAGGATTGGAATACGTAGGCAGTTTGAGATGTTTTACACGTCTTAGATTTAGTCTAAGACCAAACCATCTTTGGTCCGGTTCACTGTATAATATTGTACATTACATTTGCTTGTTTATTTGCTTTAAAACATAATTGGTTGAACCCTAGGTTAGAATAACGTAGAAACTTGGTTTAGGAATCCCCCATTGAACCCTAGTCAACCAGTTGACCAAGCACAGTCAAAATTAGAGTTTAAGGAAAGTTTAGGAGGCCGATATTGATCGGGCGGTTTGGGTGCCTAACACCTTCCCATAATCGTACCCTGAATACTTATCCGATCTCTTGTAGATTAAAGAACTGATACATTGGGTCACGAGTTAATAGAAGTCTTACCTTAGGGTGAGACTACATTTTTCGAGGTCCTAGACCTTAATCTAGGTGGCGACTCCAACAGAACGAAGAATTGATCTTCATCGATACGGATACACATTCATCCCAAGGAGGATCATCGATTTTCCATTGTCCTCACAGTGGGTGCATGTGGGATGGAAATGGTGTTTGATCCATTGGACAGATTCACACACTCGTGTATAGAGGTGCGGTGGCTGCCAATTCTTTCTATAGCATAGTTGTAAACTTAAAACCCAACCAAAGATATGAATTTGACTGCATGTATATGTTTGCGCATTATTTTGTTCACTCACTAAGCTCATGTTGGAGAGTTAACCCTCGTGCATGCCATTCTTTTTAGTTTCTGATGTTACAGGTACTACTGTTGAATGGTAATATCAATCCACCAATGTCTCATCACGTGGCGGCTATGGACGTGCAAGCTGTGGAGGACAAGCATGACTCATCATGCGAGTATTTTCACTGAGTTACGCTTAGTGTTTTATTTTCGTATTTGACTTATGGGATTTGTAATAGTTTGTTATAATTATGTTTTGGTTACTCTAAGATAACTGGATTATTTAATTATTTATCATGTTAGACCTCAATTCATTATTAATAAGACTCACTATTTATTTTATTATCTGTGATTGTGGTGCGGAATGTGTTTGGTTTGGATTATTGACATGGTCTTATGAGATCCTGGCTTGAACCATTGGTTCTTATAGCAATTCATCACACTACTGGTTAGTCCATAATTGGGGTGTGACAAAGTACTACCACGCCCCAAGGAGAAATACTAGGCCATATGAAACGCTTATCAAGTAGTTCTTGTAGTTGTACCTTTAACTCCCAGAGCTCTGTAGGCACCATCCTATATGGAGCCTTCAACACTGGTGCTACGCCAGGTAGCAAATCTATCACGAATTTAATTATGTGTTTTAGTGGTAGTCCCTATAGATCCTTTAGAAACACAACTAGAAATTCCTTCACCACCTCCAAATCTTCTTGACGTGGTCACTCAGTTATAATATCTAGGACTGATACCAAAAATCCTAGATCACCATTCTAGAGACATTTGATTGCCTTGAGCATTAAAAGGAATAACTTCCTTTTCTTTGTCCTCTTTTCTCTCTTGAATTCCAATATTCCTCTATTTTCATCTTCAAATTTCAACTTCTACTCCACACACTAGAGACTAGCCTTATATTGTGACAACCAATCCATTCCCAATATCACATCGAAGTCTGACATCTCTAGATGAATTAGGTTTGCCTTTAGACTTCTACCATCAATTAGAATTAGACATGGTCCGTGGTATTCATTAAGTATTACCTCAACACCAAGAGGCGATCTCACAATCAATAATGCTCTAGGGTCTTGGCATCACCCCCATTCCTTTCCCCAAAAGATGGGGATATAAGGGAATGGGTGGCTCTTGAATAAAAAACTACCCTAGCTGGTATCCCCGCTTCACTAATAGTACCTAATAATGATACAATGTTTTGGATGCATGCTCACACATTCAAAAGTAATTTATCATAGAAGCATACCTATCACCACATCTGGTGATGTTCGGCTTCCTTTGCAAATATTGCATAAACCTTCCCTGGCTGAGTTGCTTTAGGCAGGGCTGGACATGTCCTAGTATAGTGTCCCATTTGTCCATAGTTATAACACTTCACATTTATAGGTGCTGGAACTACCATGCGATTATTTGTAGGTGCGGCCTTAATTGCTGCAGGTTTGGCTATGGTCTGATTGGTCCTTAAAGCCTTGTTTGTCGCTCCACCCCTTGCGAAGTTAGCTATCCTCTTATTACCTCTCTTCTAAGCAAAGTAACTATCTCTTAAGCTGGCTTCGATGACCTTGGCTGTTTGGAGAGCTTTAAGTAAATCCACTTTCCAAGGGCATCTACTGTAGCTCATATGTTACCCCTTATTCCCTTGGTAAACCTTTGAGCTTTGGCAGACTCTTCTTTCATGCTTAGTAGGGCAAAGTAGAAAAGTTCTTTGAACTTGTGTTGGTACTCGTCCATTGTTTGTTGTCCCTGCGAAACATTGAGGTACTCCACCTCCATTTTGTCCTTGAAACTTCTAGGAAAATACCTATCAAAGAAATCCTCCTTGAAGATTTTCCAAGTGATCTGGGGGTGCTTTGCAGTTAAGAGTGGCATGGTGGACTCCCACCAAGTGTTGGGTTCTCCTTCCAGCATATAGGTTACACATAGGATCTTCTCATCTTCAGTGCATATCATCATTCGAAGTGTTTTCTCTATGGATTTGATCCATATGGCAGGCTATAATGGCTTTGTCCCAACTCCGGTAAACTTCAGAGGTTTCATCTTCATTAACCTCTCTATGGTTCGAGATTGATCATAATGTGGCACTAAAGGAAGTGGTGGCGGATTCTGATTTGCCACTTGATTCCGATTAGGTCCGTTGACTACTCTATTCAATCTTGTATATGGTCTAGCCTGGTTCGCCGTGTTTCTTCCAGGTGATGGTATAGTATTGTCCCTATTTCCTTGCTTCCCAACTACCTCTGTTGTGAGTACTGGGGTCAAAAGGGCTCTCAGATCATCTAGGAATTTCTGCTGACTAGCCTTGACTACCCCATTTTGTTCTTGGCTCAATGTGAGGGCCACATTTCTTATGATAGCAGGGAGGTTGTCAGGGGTGACTTTAAGTGGTGGGGGAATGCTTTCTAGTTGAGAGGACCCTCTTACATCAGTGGTGGGTGGCAAAGTTTCATCTAAATTAGGCGTGTTGCCGAACCCATCTCTAGGTAGCGGGTTCTCTCATCGCTATCATGTGGGGTGTTACATCTATGTGGGGCCATTTAGACTTATTCGACTCCCTAAAATGGCACTAGTACGGTTAGCAACATGTCCTATATCAAACGATACAAGCGATGAATAACAGAACATGCACAAAAATGGCACCAAACACATGCAAGAATGATTACGATCTTAAAATTATATGAATCATCTATAATTTGTTCAATTCGTGTATCCAGGGTCGAGTGGTTCTGACCCAGATAGCGTCTGAGGGCTTTACAAGGCTTTTAAGAAGCTATTGGTCGATGCATCAGTCGTTACAGGCATGCGTTCGACCATCTGTCCGGACTCTTCCAGAGTGTTAAAATTTTAGTCAGATGCTGTGCCGGTCATTACGTCGGACTTTACTTTACTCGGGTTTTGAACCCGATTGGGGAATTTTCACCCAACTATAAATTAAAACGTGATTCTTTCTCTCACTTCTCCTTGAAACTTTTGCTTTAAGCGGCAGGGAGCTCTATTTTGCCTCTGAAAACCTTGTTCTTGCCTATGGGTACTTCATCCATCGATAATTTCTTTACCAACTTCCATTGGCATTGATCCAAGGTATGATTTCTCTCCTCTTCAATTGAGATTCAGATCCTAGGGTTTGGAAAATGATGTAAGGGTTTCCTTTGAGTTCTTTTTTGGAGTTTACTCACTCCATTCTTATTAGCAACTCAAAATTACTTGAATACATCAAAACCCAAGGTTTTATTATTTTATACTTAATTTATTAAGTAAGTTCTTAGAACAACATGTGCTCTAAGCTGTACTATGTTTGCTTTCTTATAATGTAGACCACCTCGTCTAAGGAAAATCGCTAGCCATGCTAGTGACCCACCAACATTTGATGAGGTGAGGTTTATTTCCCTAAAGGCTCAGCAAGCATTCCCGAGGTTTGAAAAGAATCTGGTCAAATCAGGTCAATGTGTACTATTCGACGAGTTGGAACGATTCGATGTGAGGGCCACGTTCAATGCTATATGATGGCCTCCCATGTTAGAGATTGACATCACCATAGGGCCTAACTTGGTACAACTTTTCTACTGCAACTTACGTGTGGTAGGTGGTATGCATGATGATGATGATGTTGTAAATCTTCGTTTTTCTAGTTGGGTGTTAGGTAGAGATATCTCTTTTTACCAGGCAACTAGCTGGAATGTTGGATATATCCATGGGTGGAGACGTAGCATACTAGGGTCTTAAAGATAGGGACTCCTTGACTAAAATTATGCGGCTAAAGATCGTTGATCAAATCCTCCTACCAAGTAAGCATCAAAAAACTATCAACTATCGTCCCTTACCCTGAGTATACAGTAAAATAGTACAACACAACATCCTACCATATTGTGGTCATTATAATGAGCTGTTTTCATTTGGTCTATTCTTAGTTTATCGGATTGTAACCAGGGTTCCAGTTTGTTTACCTTACATTCTTATGCAGACCTTGATTGTGGCTTCAGAGGGTACTGGGCCTTCAAACCTTCCTTACAGTAAACTACTCACTCATCTCTTCTCACTTCTAGGAATTGACATACTAGATTTCGATGCATTTGAAGAGATAGTGGCATCTCCGTTTGGCTAGGACGCCATCTCTAAAATGCATCTGGATAAGGTGGTGCTCTCTGACGATGAGTTAGAGGCTCATCCTCATCCTGGAATGTTAGTGTAAGCACCCCATTTTTGCCACCCTCTGCATAAGTGAACCAATATGGCAGGTTTTCGATCTTTAACTCAAAGATTTGTGATTCTCCACTGAACCCCACAGCAGGGTCATGGGCTATTATCTACTTGGATGAATAGGTTGTGAAATTATCATCGAAATGAGACCAGAATCATCAAATTCTGACTTCAAACAAGGAAGATATCGCAGTTTGAAAGTGTAGGGGCATTTACGTAATTATCGTATCATGCATGCATTATCATTCAAACTTCAAGACATCATATCTGGGTCATCTGATATCTGAATCAGATCATTCAAAGGCCAATATTCCTTATTTTCAATCCTCTTCAAAGTGGACGTGAAAAATCCCGGGTAGAAGTCTCCAAAGGGTCCCATGCAAGCTATCATGCAAAATTATTGTTAGAACTTCAAAGCTTCATATCTTTTCCGTTCTACGTCAGATTCAAATGATTCCAAAGCCATTATTCTTCATTCATGATGTTCTACAAAGTGGACGTGAAAAATCTAGGGTAGAAATCACCAGTGGGGCCCATGTAAACTTTCATGCAAAATTATCGTTAGAACTTCAAAGCTTCATATCTTTTCCCTTTTACGTCGAATTCAGATGATTCTAAGGCCATTATTCTTCATTTATGATGTTCTACAAAGTGGACGTGAAAAATCCCAGGTAAAAGTCTCCGAAGGGTTCCATGCAAAATTACACATGGAAATGATCATTTAACCTTTGGAAATTCAAATTTTTGTCATCCCATATCCAAATCAGGTTTGATTTCAGTTTCATTATGTTCCATTTTTAGTACTCTACAAAGTGGACATAAAGAATTTCTGGTAGAAGTCTCTGAAGGATCCCATGCAGAATGGTCAACCAAATTATCGATAATTAGTCTGCTTAAACTTCAAAAATTCATAGGTTGGTCATTCTATTTTCAAATGAGTTGATTTAAGCTCTAATATTCCTCATTTTTAATATTCTACAAAGTGAACGTAGAAAATTTTGAATAAAGACTATTGGAAAATTCCGTGCGGAATGACAGTGGAAATGACCCATGAAATGATAGAGAGAGAAAATCCAGTTAATCCCAGTCAATCCAATCAACTCAGCTCAACCCAAGCTAGTCTTGGCCCAACCCAATTAATTCCGGTCAATCCAGTCAACTCAGCTCAACCCAAGCGAGTCTTGGCCCAACCCAGTCAATCCTTGTCAATCCAGACCAATTCATAGTGGCACATATGCATGTATTTCTTCTATATATTATTATATAATGTATAATATATTTTAATATATCATATAATATATACATATGTCTTATATGTATATTATATTATATATATATATTATATATAGAAGACAAAGGATCCAAAGAGGAGGAGATAAGAATAATAAAAAGGAAAAAAAGGAAAAGGAAAGAAATAAAGAGAAGAAGATCGCGGGGAGGAGGAGAAATAAAGAAAGAATAAAAAAGGAAAAAAAAAGGGAGAGCGGACCCGAGGAGAATCCGAGGGAGAAAGAGAGAGAGAGAGAGAGAGAGAGAGAAAGAGAGAGAGAGAGAGAAAAGAGAGAGAGAGAGAGAGAGAGAGAGAGAGAGAGAGAGCGGAAAGAAAAAAGGAAAAAAAAAGATAGAAAAAGGAAGATCGAGAAGAGGAATCGAGAAAGAGAGAGAGAGAGATCGAGAAAAAGAAAAATAAAAAGAAAAAAAAAACAAAAAAAGGAAGATCGAGAAGAGGAATCGAGAAAGATTGAGAGAGAGGGAGAGGAAGAATAAAAAAAGAAGAAAATAAACAGAAAAAGGAAGATCGAGAGGGGGAATCGAGAAAGAGAGAGAGAGGGAGAGGAAGAATAAAAAGGGAGAAAAAGAGGAAAAAGGAGATGGAGGGGGCCAAATCGAGGAAGGAAAAAATATAAAAAAAGAGGGGAAGAACCGAGAAGGGGGAAGATCGAGAGAAAAAAAACTGGAAAGGAGGGGAACCGTGATGAGAAAGGAAGGGAGAGATTAAGCGGTGAGGAGAGAAAAAATAAAAAAATAAAGAGCAGAGGAAGAAGGAGAAAGAAGAAAAAAGGAGAAAAAAAAAGAAAAAAATCTGCAGAACCGAGAGCAAGAAAGAAGGAGGGAGACCGAGAAGGGGAGGAAAGAAGTCAAAGAAGCGGGAGAAGAAGAGAAGATGAAGTAAAAGAAGAAGGAGGAGAACGCAGAGTCACCGATTGCCACCTCCACAAAGCTACTGCAATCCATTGCCACTTGCCATAACACCCTGCTGCACAGCCTTGCACCACCACCTGTCCACCTCCTCTCATCGGTACGAATTATGTGTAGCCTAAGTATCACACTGTGATAATTATGTAGCCTAAAAATTAGGTGTAGCCATGTGCCATGCGCCAAACCATCGGTACTTCCTCTCATCGGTACTTCACTGTAGCATGCACCAAACCACCTGTTGTATGCACCTCTTGCTGAACCCGAGATAGTTCCATTGGTTGACAATCCCATGTAGCTCAACCCTGGACTACTCACTTCTCCAAACTCTATTGCAGACCAAACCGATTCCCCTTTCCTATGACATCCCTTTTCATTCAAAATTTGAATTTTGATTGATAGGCTTTAATTGAATCTGATTCATTTGGGTGTTGATTTTGAACTTTAATTGATGGGTTGGATGTTTGATTTTATGTGGATCATGTGATGATATTAAATTTGATGTGTTGGATGATAATTTTACTGGATGATATGATTGGTTGAGGGATAATTTTATTGATCATATGATGACCATTGGATGAATTTTTAAGGTGATTAAAATATGACCCTTTTGATCATAAATTTTATAAGATGAAAATCAAAGTCTTGATAATGAATTTTGGTAAAGATAAAATTGGACCATTGATCTTGGAATTTTGATGTGGCTATGATCCTTTAGATTTGGAAATTCAATGAAATTGATCCCACCACATGTTTGGAATTTCTATGAAATTAATCCCATTGGCTTAAAATTTAAGGTAATTTGAATATGGACCATTGGATGTCAAATTTGATTTTTGAACCATTAGATTATAAGTTTGAGTGATCCGAACCAATGGATTTTCATCAAAAATCGATTTTAAATGAATCTAATTGGATAGATTGTATTTTTTGAATGAGTTTAACCGTTGGATCTTGATCATATGTGCTTTAAGTGATTTTAACCGTTGGATCTTGATCATAGGTTTTTTTTTATACCATTTAAACCATTGGATCTTTATTGTGAGTGATTTTGAGTGATCTGAACGGTTGGATTACCAACTTGAGTGATTTGAACCGTTGGATTATATTTGGGAATGTTTTAAATGAATCTGAACGGTTATTTTACCATCATAGTGATTTATACCGTTGAATTTTTCATCATGAGTGTTTTTAGATACATTGACATGTTTGGATGATCATTGCCATGTTTGGATGCTTGTTGCCATGTTTAGATGCTTATTGCCATGATTGGAATGATCACACTGCCATGTTTGGATTGCTCATGATCATATCTGTCTGTTTGGATGCTCATTGCCATGTTTAAATGCTCACTGCCATATTAGGTCTTGCCATGCTCAGAAGATAGCATACTAGATCATGCCATATAGGCTCTGCCTTATTTGCAATGCATGCCATATTCGAGAGATTTTAAACAATCTTACTACATGTGAATTTCTTGCTATAAATGTTTTATATGCCATATTTAGATAGAATATTCTATTTTAGGCAATAATTTAATTTATGCAACACCCTAGTCGAACTGCCATATCTGTACACCTAGCAAAAATATTAGGTGTGGGGACGTGCATTTAGGCACCCACATTCTTGGGAAGGGCATAATGGGAATAATAAAAACATTAATAAAGAAAGGAAAATGCTTTGCCAAACTTTTCAAAATTAGAACTTAGGTTGAAAAGGGTAATTCAGGATGATTTTGCCCCTCGATAAACCCTAAACCTAGAACAGGTTCTCAACCCTAAACCTAGAACAGGTTCTCAACCCTAAACCTAGAATAGGTTCTCAATCATTATCCTAGAATTGGTTATCATTTTCGAACTACGCGGATTCTGATTCCTAGGTCAAACCCTAGGATACGTAGGCTATTTGAGAGAAAACCAAATTCGGATCCATACCTTAGTCCACTCGGACTATCCATAGATCCACTAGGATATCCACCCAACTTCGAACTACGTGGATTCTGATTCCTAGGTAAAACCCTAGGATACGTAGGCCATTTGGGAGAAACCCAAATTTGGATCCACACCTTAATCCACTCGGACTATCCATAGATCCATTAGGATATTTATCCATTCCCATTCAACCCAGATCCCGAACTACGTGGATTCTGATTCTTACGGCAAACCCTAAGATACGTAGGCTATTTGGGAGAATCCCAAATTTGGATCCATACCTTAGTCCACTTGGACTATCCATAGATCCAATAGGATATTTACCCCCATTTCGACCCAGAATGGGTCATCATTTCGAACTACGTGGATTTTGATTCCTAGGTTAAACCTTAGGATACGTAAGCCATTTGGGAGAAACCCAAATTCGGATCCACACCTTAGTCTACTCGGACTATCCATAGATCCACTAGGATACCCATCCACATTTTTGACACAAATAGGGTTATCCACATTCCAACCCAAATAGGGTTATCCACATTCCAACCCAAAAAGGGTTATCCACATTTTGACCCAAATAGGGTTATTCTTAGATCCACTAGGACTATCTATCAGTCCACATGGACTATCCAGATCCTAACCCATAGGGTTTCTCATCCATTTAAGCATAAACTCCAACTTGAACAAAGAACTTAATCATGCACAAGCATAAATTATAATCATAAACTTTAATCACACCTGAACTACGATGGTGAACTTGATTTTCGGAATAATTCCGTGATACGTAGGCAATCTGATGGATACAGATTCGGTTCAACGATATCAAACCACTTGGTTTGGTTCGGTTTAACAAATAGAGTTTAGCATAGGAAAGGTATAGGAGACCGATTTCGATCGGGCGGTTTGGGTGCCTAACCCCTTCCCATAACTGTAACCTGACGCTTACCCAATCTCTGATGGACCAGAAATCCAATCTAAGGGTCATGAGTCGATCAAAGTCTTACCTTAGGGTGAGATTTCACATTTTCCATGTTCCTAGACCTTAATCTAGGTGGCGACTTCCAAGATTTTCCATCTTTGTCCTCACAGTGGTGACTCCACTGGGGAATATAAATGTCAAACTCCTAAATGAAAACTTTTCTTGTGTGAATTGGATGCTAGATTTTAGGATACTATATTTATGCTTGTATAATATTGCTTTGGGAGGAATGGGTTCAGTCACACATTCGTGCGAGTAGCCGAACCGGGTCCCATGCATATGGGGCAGCCCGCTAGGCGAAACACATAGCTTTGGCCTATACTTTGTGAGACCACGACCGGCGAGCAGCCTCTAACGAGCGTTTCTTGGGTCCGCCTGAGAATGCGTTATGCTACTCCACGTCGCTTGGATCCTTGCAACATAGTATATAAAGGGATTGGGGGCCTATTATTCATCATGAATTCGGTGATAGGTTACCCCATCCTTGTCAAGGTGGCCTTTTCTGTCCTAACCCAGATTGTAGCCTAATGTTTGTTATTTTTCGTTCATCCCTGAACCGACCCAGTAAAATCTGCTTAACCATGACATCCATGTTCGAGACGTCGAAGTTCTGCCCATTTTTGTCCTTGATTGGTCAACATGTTAGAATCTACACGATGAGCATCTTGAACTCTCACCCATTGGGAGTATGAGGTATGTATACTGTCACATCCCAATTCCGGTTGAACCAGAAGTGTGAGTGAACCGACTCTAAACCACGGTTCACACCAGGATCTCAATAGACCGTGTCAACCAATCATTCCCAAGCAGTCTAACATAATCAGAGATTAAATATATAGCAGCGGAATATAATTAAATGAACTGAGTACTATGTTATAATTAAAATAAATACTCCAATTATTCCATCATTCACCAAAATTTAAATAATAATTATTACAAAGTATTAACAAAATAAACCCATCACTGAGAGAATACACAGAACGAGCACTCGCATGACGCATCATGCTCGTCCTCTACAGTCTGTGATTCCAAAGACACCAACGAGCTATAAGCTGGAGCAAACATGAAGTTTTCCACTAAGTAACCTGCATCAAGATCTAAAAAAAAATAGGATATATCCGGGTGAGCTCACAACATAGCTCAGTAAGTACAAGACCGATGCAACAGTACAATATGCATGGGATAACATTGCAATTTGGGTCAGGTATAACTTGCAAATATGCTATGGTAAGGTTTGGCGGCCACCGCACCTCCATGCATGAGAGTGTGAGCACACCCAACAGTCAGGCACCTACCACACTACTGCTATTGCCCCACATCACTCACTCCGGTATGGAGATAGGACTCGAGTCTGGCAGGCAGGAAGAACCACAATCCTATGTCCTCCCCCTGATACCCCACATCGTACCAGTACCTAAACCTCTGGCTGGCAAGTGGGTTCCGTTTCTAACCAGTCCTAGATGTCATTACAGTACCAATGGCCTTACCCCAACATGGCTCCCTACGACATAGAGATAGGGCTTGAGTCTGGCGGGCAAGAAGAACCACAATCCCACGTCCTCCCCCTGATACCCTAGTCGTACCAAGTCTGCTAAGGTAAAAGGCGATACGAAAAGGTGTTAGCTGTGGATATATCTAGGGCATACCCCCTTCACATTCCACACACTAACTAAAACGTACACCTGCCTAACATCCAACAAACCTAGCATATGAAATGCATGAATATATATAATAATAAAAGAGCAACTACATGGCATGTGAGATGCACAGACATCAAACAATATATCCAGATACAAATTAAATCACAAAGGCTTACTTAATTAGTTATTTAGGTTTAGAGTTTTGTTCCATACCTGACACGTGATAGAACTCCCACTCTGCGTCACAGGGTTTACCCACGTTGTCTACAGGTCCTACATAATCATATCTTTATGTTAGAATCCATTTATTAAAGTTTCAGAGGTCAGAACCAGGTTTGTCCAAGCAAACCAGGCTCGGGAAGCATACCGGTCGCAGGTACCGGTTGCAGTATTGTGCAACCGGTATGTGCGACCGGTATATACCGGTTGCACTTACCGATCTCACTCAGATCTCACTGAGAAAGACCGGTATGTGCCTGTGGTATATACCGCAGACCCATACCGCTGGACCTTGCGTCCAACCGATATACTCCGCAGTTTGGATCTGAGAGCGAGATCTCAGATCTCCCTTCCTCGTTGGCTAACGGTTAGGTCTCTAGGGTTTCTCCTACTCCACACTAAGGTCCAAGAATTTTAATGGCCTTCTGATTTGGACTATAATGCCGTATCAAGCCAATCCAAATCTAAAAGAGATACAGGTTCATATTTAGATCTGTTTTGGATTCACTGCGTCGCTTCGCGGCTTTGATCCGTCCTAAATAGCAATACAAGTATGGAGCACTTACCGGCTGTGGTCGTCGGTTGACGGCGTGCTCCTCCTTCCTGGGTGGCTTCCACCTCCTTGCTCCTTCTCAACTCTCCTCCAGACGGCTAGGGTTTTGAGAAGGATCAATGGAGTGTCTCCTTCTCTTTTAATAGAGGGAGGCCGTTCATGGGATGGTTTCCCTCAGTTGGAAACTTTCCAAGTTTCCATTCAGAGAGAAAGGCCCGCTGGAGTCCGTCTTCCATAGAAAATAAGCATACCGGTCGCACATACCGATTGGAGTGCCCGCAACCGGTATAGTCCGATCGGTTTACCATACCGGTTGCACATACCGGTTGCACTGACCGCAACCGGTATAGTCAAACCAGTATGAGACTTAGGCATTTTTCATAGTTCTCTTACCTGAAATTTGAGTGGTTTGTCACCCGGCTTCGCCTTCCAATCCGGTTATGATTGGGAGACCTATCATCACATATAACCATGGATTAGACCGGGTTTTCAAAGTACGGTTCTGACAACTCTACCAACCTTAAAAGAAATTTCGTCCCCAAAATTTGCATGTAGGTCTCACAATTCCCCCTCCCTTAAAAGAAATTTCGTCCCCAAAATTATACGTACCTTCAGAGTCGAAAAGATGAGGGTATTATTGTCACATGGCATCCTCCTCCTCCCAAGTAATTTCTTCTACATTATGACTTTTCCAAACTACAGTGACATAGTGGATAGCTCGCCTTCGAAGCTATTGTACCTTTTTACTAATGAGCTGGATTGGCACCACCTCGAAGGTTAAATCTTCTGTCAAATCTGGGGGGTCTGCAACAAGAATATGGGAAGGGTCTCTCACGTACTTCTTTAGTAAGGACACGTAGAAGACGTTATGGACGCTAGACATCGCTGGTGGCAATGCAAGTTGATAGGCCACTTTGCCGCATCGGGATAAAATTTCATATGGTCCCACATATCTAGGACATAGTTTTCCTTTTCTGCCGAACCGCTTCAGTCCTCTTACTGGTGACACCTTTCAGAAAACTTTATCTCCAATCATGAACTCCAGGTCTCGACTTCTATTGTCAGCATAGTGTTTTTGATGCACCTGAGCCGTCTTTACTCGGTTCTTGATTTGATCTACTGCCTTGCAGGTTTCTTCTACAAATTCTGGTTCGACGATCCTTCTTTCTCCAACTTCGTCTTATAATAATGGTGTTTGGCATTTCTTGCCATACAAGGCCTCATATGGGGCCATCTGGATCGTAGACTGGTAGCTGTTGTTGTAGACAAACTCAATGAGGGAAAGCTTCTCATCCCAAGCCCCCTTAAAGTCTATAGCACATGCGCAAAGCATATCTTCTATGATCTGGATGGTCCTCTCTGACGGACCATCCGTTTGAGGGTGGAAGGCTGTACTGAACTTTAGTTTCGTTCCCATTGCCTTCTGTAGCGCCTCCCAGAACTTCGATGTGAAGCATGGATCTCTATCAGATACTATGCTCTCTGGAACTCCATGCAGTCTGACTATATTGTCCACGTATAATCTTGCCAACTTGTCCATGGTATATTACGGTCTGACTGGGATAAATCTGGCGGTCTTGGTGAGGCGATCTACAATTACCCAAACAACATTCACTGATCTTGGAGTCATAGGTAGACCAGTGACAAAATCCATGGTAATACAATCCCATTTCCATGCTGGCTCAGGTAACGGTTGCAATAATCCTGCAGGCCTTTGTCTTTGTGCTTTGACTTGCTGGAAGTTTAAACATTGGAACACATATTGGGCCACATCTGCTTTTATACCCCTCCATCAGTATAATCTCTTTAGGTCATGGTACATCTTGGTGCTCCCAGGATGTACTGAATATGGAGTAGAGTGAGCTTCCAACATGATTCGGTTTCTGATTTCCAGATCTTCATTCTCATGTACACATAAACGGACATGATATTTGAGTACCTTGTCTTCATCCAAGGTGAAATCAGGGTTGGCTCGACCCTTTTCCAAATCTTCTTGATCCGTTCTGAGGTATAGGTCCTGTAGGACTGCTGCCTTTATTTCTTCCTTCAAGTCTGGTAAAATTTTCAATGCTACAAACATAAGGGTAAACTGTTGTATCAACCCTTGCTCAATAGGATCATCTGTTGACTTTATTAAGAGTTGTTCTTCATCCTCTGATGAGCCAGAAATAGCAGCACATAATGCTGCATTTGTACTTGGTCCTGCTTCAGGGTTCGATGCCCATTTTCTGCTCAACGCATCAGCTACAATGTTAGCTTTACCAGGGTGATACTGAATGTCACAGTCGTAGTCCTTGAGTAATTCTAACCACCTCCTCTACCTCATGTTCAGTTCTTTCTGAGTGAAAAGATAGGTCAGGCTTTTGTGATCGGACTTAATCTGGAATTTCTCACCATACAGATAATGCCTCCAAGTCTTGATAGCATGAATGACCGCTGCCAATTCTAGGTCATGTGTAGGGTAGTTATTCTCATGCTCTTTCAGGTGTCTTGTGGCATAGGCTATCACTAGTTCTCCTTGCATCAACACACAACACAGTCCCAAACCTGATGCATCAGTATATAGTGTGAATGGATGGTCTGGAGCTGGAATAGTCAATATAGGTGCTGATACCAGTCTTGACTTCAACGTTTGGAAGCATTTCTCACATTCTTCGGTCCATATGAATTTCTCCCCCTTTTTGGTCAACCTGGTGAGTGGAACAACAATCTTGGAATAGTCCTCCACAAACCTTTTATAGTATCCAGCTAAGCCCAGGAAGCTATGAATTTCTGCAACTGTCTTCGGCGCCTCCCATCCTACTATGGCAGAAATTTTACTGGGAACGACCTTGATTCCTTCAGCAGACACCACGTGACCAAAAAAGGCCACTTCATTTAACAAAATTCACATTTATTTAATTTTGCATAAAGCTTCTCTTTTCTCAGTCTTTGCAATGCTGCTCTTAGATACATTTCATGTGTTTCCTGATCCTTGGAGTACACTAAAATATCATCGATGAACACGATAACCGACGTATCCAATATGTCATGGAATACCCGGTTCATTAGCTCCATGAATGATGCAGGTGCATTAGTCAACCCAAAGGACATTACAAGGAACTCATAGTGTCCATAACGCATCCTGAAAGCTGTCTTGGGGATGTCTGCTTCCTTAATCTTGAGTTGATGATACCCTGACCTCAGATCAATCTTCGAGAATATACTTGAACCTTGTAATTGATCAAACAAATCATCTATCCTTGGTAGTGGGTACCTGTTCTTGATAGTGAGCTTGTTCAATTATCGATAGTCCATACAGAGACGTACGCTACCATCTTTTTTCTTGACAAAGAGCACAAGTGCTCCCCAATGTGAGATATTATAAATCCCTTGTCTAGCAATTCTTGCAGCTAAGTTTTTAATTCTTTCAACTCGGTAGGAGCCATCCTGTACGGTGCTTTAGACACAGGCACCACCCATGGTAGGAGGTCTATCACAAACTCAGTAGCCCTATCTGGTGGCAACCCAGGTAGGTCTTCTGGAAATACATCAGGAAATTCTTGTACTACTTTGATGTCCTCTATTTTTGGCAAGTCAGCGGTCACATCCACCACTGATACGAGGTATCCTACTCCCCCTTTCTCTAAGCATTTCTTTGCTTTTAAGGCTGAGAGTATGAGCTTTCTCTTCCTAGGCAACTTAGCCCCTTTAAAGTTGAACTCAATCCCTTCACTGTTTTTAAACATCAACTTCTTCTCGGCACATAACAGGTTTGCCGAATGTTTAGATAACCAGTCCATTCCCAGAATAACATCAAAATCTGACATCTCCAGCTAGACTAGATTGGCTTCCAATTCTCGTCCTTCAATATGCACCAGACAAGGACCATAATATTCTTCTAATACCACCTCCATTCCCATGGGAGACCGAACTAATAGACATGGTTGCAGAGTCTTGATGGGTTTATCTAGTCCTTTTCCGAATGACACGTATACAAAAGAATGGGTGGCCCCGGAGTTAAACAGGACTCTTGCGGGTACCCCTGCTATATTTACTGTACCTGAGGTTTTTGTTCGAATTTTCCCTTAGTTTCAAATGCACAAAAAACTAATGTAACAGTTAAGGAACAAGTATAAAATCATACCTGTAACCACATCTCGTGATGCGGCTGCCTCTTCTGTGGTAACAGCATACACCTTTCCTTGCTGTTGCTCCCTCTTTGGTTGTGGGCATGTTCTAGCATAATGCCCCACCTGTTGGCAATTGTAGCACTTTACATTAGGGTTCGGCCCCGTTTCCTGTGGTGGCATTGCAAGAGCCAGTCTGGGAGGCACTGTGCTAGTTGGTGCCCTGAACGGACGGTATGGCCTGTTGTTTTTTTCACCTTAGATCTCAGGATTAGGCCTCTTCAGACCCTTACTTTGTGCTATGAAACTTTCTCTCTGACTTGACTCGATGACTCGAGCCACCTATACAGCTTCATTATAAATGTTCAACCCTCGACCTAACACATGTTCTCTGATAGCACCCCGAAGACCCATAGTGAAACGGCGAGTCTTTGTTTCTTCCTCCTGCATACTGGTTAGAGCAAAGAAGAATAACTCTTCATACCTCTGCTAGTAGGTGTGAGGACAAAGATTGAAATCTTTAGAAGTCGCCACCTAGATTTAGGTCTAGGACCTTAGAAATGTGAAATCTCACCCCAAGGTAAGACTTCCATTGACTCATGACCCTTAGATTGGAATTCTAATCCATCAGAGATTGGGTAAGCGTCAGGTTACGGTTATGGGAAGGGATTAGGCGCCCAAACCGCCCGATCAAAATTGGTCTCCTATACCTTTCCTATGCTAGACTCTATTTATTAAATTAAACCAAACCAAGTGGTTTGATATCATTGAACCGAATCTGTATCCATCAGATTGCCTACGTATCACAGAATTATTCTGAAAATCAGGTTCACCATCGTAGTTCAGGTGTGATTAAAGTTTATGGATGTGATTTATGCTTGTGCATGATTAAGTTCATTGTTCAAGTTGAAATTTATGCTTGAAAGGTTGAGAAAACCCTATGGGTTAGGATCTGGATAGTCCATGTGGACTGATAGATAGTCCTAGTGGATCTAAGAATAACCCTATTTGGGTTAAAATATGGATAACCCATTCTGGATTGGAATGTGGATAACCCTATGTGGGTCAAAATGTAGATAAATATCCTAGTGGATCTATGGATAGTCCAAGTGGACTAAGGTTTGGATAAATATCCTAGTGGATCTATGGATAGTCCGAGTGGACTAAGGTGTGGATAACCCTATTTGGGTTAATATGGGGGATATCCTACTGGATCTATGGATAGTCCGAGTGAACTAAATTATGGATCTGCATTTGGGTTTCTCCCAAATGGCCTACGTATCCTAGGGTTTGACCTAGGAATCAGAATCTGCGTAGTTCGGGACTCTAGGTTGAAATGGTTGAGTATCCTAGTGGATCTATGGATAGTCCGAGTGGACTAAGGTATGGATCCGAATTTGGGTTTCTCTTAAATAGCCTACGTATCCTAGGGTTTGCCCTAGGAATCAGAATCCACGTAGTTCAAAACTCTAGGTTGAAATGGGAATGGATATCCTAGTGGATCTATGGATAGTCCGAGTGGATTAAGGTGTGGATCTGAATTTAGGATTCTCCCAAATAGCCTACGTATCCTAGGGTTTGACCTAGGAATCAGAATCCGCATAGTTCGAACTCTAGAATGAAATGGATGGGTATCTAGTGGATCTATGGGTAGTCCGAGTGGACTAAATTGTGGATCCGAATTTGGGTTTCTCCCAAATAGCCTACGTATCCTAGAGTTTGACCTAGGAATCAGAATCCACATAGTTCGGGCTGGATAACCTGTTCTAGGTTAATGATTGAGAACCTATTCTAGGTTTAGGGTTTAGAACCTATTCTAGGTTTAGGGTTTGCCGAGGGGCAAATCGTCCTAAATTACCCTTTTCATTCTGAATTCTAATTTTGGAAGGTTTGGTAAAGAATTCTCTTTCTTTATTAAGGTTTTATTATTCCCATTATGCCCTTCCCAAGATTGTGGGTGCCTAAATGCACGTCCCCACACCTAGATTGTCTTCTAAAAGTGTGCAGATATGGCAGTTTGACTAGGGTGTTGCATAAAATAAGTTATTGCCAAAAAATAGAATATTCTATCTAAATATGGCACATAAAACATTTATGGCAAGAAATTCACATATAGTAAGATTGTTTAAAAATCTTTCAAATATGGCATGTATTGCAAATAAGGCAAGAGCCTATATGGCATGATCTAGTAGGCTATTTTCTAAGCATGGCAAGACCCTAATTGCAATTTTCTTTCCATATTTAGGGTTTTCTACCCTAATTGCTATTTTCTTTCCATTTTAGGGTTTTCTACCCTAATTGCTGCATTCTTTCCATTTTTTAAGGTTTCCAACCCTAATTATTTTTTTCTTTCCATTTTAGGGTTTTCTACCCTAATTGCTATTTTCTTTCCATTTTAGGGTTTTCTACCCTAATTGTTATTTTCTTTTCATTTTGTAGGATTTTCTACCCTTATTGTTGTTCTTTCCATTTTAGGGTTTTCTACCCTAATTGTTATTTTCTTTCCATTTTTAGGATTTTCTACCCTAATTGCTGTTCTTTTCGTTTTTAGGGTTTTCTACCCTAATTGTTATTTTTCCATTTTTAGGGTTTTTTTACCCTAATTGTTCAATTATTTCCATTTTAGGGTGTATCTTGCCCTAGTTGCTATTATTTTTTTTTCTTTCCAAAACAAATATGGCAAATGAAAACATTCCAACTATAGCAGTGGTAGTATTCCAAATATAGCAGTGTGCATTCAAACATGGCAGTAATCATCCAATATAGCATGTGAGCAAGTGTAGCAGACAAATATGGCAATAAGCATGTGTAGCATTCCAATCATGGCAATGTGATTATTCCAATTATGACAGTGTGATCATTCCAATTATGGTGGTGTGACCATTTCAATTATGGCAGTGTGCCCATTCCAATTATAGTATATGCATACGAGCATCCGAACATAGCATGTGAACAAATATAGCATCAAATATGGCATGTGAGAAACAACCAAAGCATATGAGAATCAATCAAAACATGATGGAATACGCAGTAAGATGATAGCTTTGTCAGGCTGGACCAAAATGGACACATAGGGCACTGTACTTACTTAAAAAAAATTTATAAGATATCCTCGAAAAGAGAACTCAGAGGCCAACATTTTGTATCAAGAAAGCTAATCCTAAAAGAGACCATAGGCAGGTCGAAAACATTCCCCAAGTACAGGCAAATACACTGGTCAGGTCTGTTCCAGATTCTGGCTAGTGGTACTATAAAATCAATATAAAATCATATAGATCATGAAAATAAAATCCAAATACATGGTCAGAAATAGGACTCAGAGGCCAACATTTTGTCTCAAGGAAGCTAATCCTGAAAGAGATCACAGGTAGGTCGAAAACATTCCCCAAGTACAGGCAAATACACTGGTCAGATCGTCCAGATCTGGCCAGTGGTACAAAATCAATATAAAATCATATAGCTCATGAAAATAAAATCCAAATACATGGTCAGAAATAGGACTCAGAGGCCAACATTTTGTCTCAAGGAAGCTAATCCTGAAAGAGATCACAGGTAGGTCGAAAACATTCCCCAAGTACAGGCAAATACACTGGTCAGATCTGTCCAGATTCTGGCCAGTGGTACTATAAAATCAATATAAAATCATATAGCTCATGAAAATAAAATATGAGTACATGGTCAGAAAGAGGACTCAGAGGCCAACATTTTGTCTCAAGGAACCTAATCCTAAAAGAGATCATAGGCAGGTCGAAAACATTCCCCAAGTACAGGCAAATACACTGATCAGGTCTGTTCCAGATTCTGGCCAATGGTACTATAAAATCAATATAAAATCATATAGATCATGAAATAAAATCCAAATACATGGTCAGAAAGAGGACTTAGAGGCCAACATTTTGTCTCAAGGAACCTAATCCTAAAAGAGATCATAGGCAGGTCGAAAACATTCCCCAAGTACATGCAAATACACTGGTCAGGTCTGTTCCAGATTCTGGCCAGTGGTACTATAAAATCAATGTAAAATCATATAGCTCATGAAAATAAAATCTGAATACATGGTCAGAAAGAGGACTCAGAGGCCAACATTTTGTCTCAAGGAACCTTATGCAAACAGAGGCATCTTCCTAATGCTAGACACCAATCTCAGACATGCATTTGCAGTATACTTTGACTTTGAAAAAAATAACTGACAGAAAGGATGGATCTCCTACCTCAGGCTTCTTCACTCTGCTTTTCTCCTTTGCATCTTCTCATCATCCTCCTTGCTGCTTCTCTGATCCTTCTCTCTTTTCCCTCTAGGTCTTCTCTTCTTAACACCTCTCTCTCTCTCTCTCTCTCTCTCTCTCTCTCTCTTTCTCTCTCTCTCTCTCTTTTCTTCTTCTTCTCCTTTCTTGGATTTTTTTTTCTCTTTTTTCTCTCCTCTTGGACATCCCTTCCTCCTTTTTTTTCTCCCAAAACTTAGCCCCTTAGAAAAGCCACGTTTTTCCTCCTTTTTTTTTTCTCTTCTTCCCTTCTTTTTTCTCTCTTCTTCCCTTACTTTTCTCCCAAAACCTAGCCCCAAAAGCCTTTCACATTTTTTTCTCTTTCCCCCTTTTTTTTCTCTTTGGAAAAATCTCCCTTACCTCTCTCTCTCACGTCCCTTTTATCTTCCCCTTCTTTCCCTTTTGAAAAAAAAAATCTGGAAACCCTAAATCTTCTCTCATTTCACGTCCTCTCTCTCCCCTTTTTTTTTCTTTTTTTTTTCTCTCTCTCTCCTAAAATCGTGAGCCTCCTTAAAATCCCCACGTTTTTTTCTCTTTCTTCTTTCCTTTTTTCTCTCCAACAAAATCTTTTGGATTCTCTTAGAAAAGCTCACGTTTTTCCTTTTTCTTCTTTCCTTTTTTTTCTCCAACAAAATCTTTTGGATTCCCTTAAAAAAGCTCACGTTTTTTCCTCTTTCTTCTTCCCTTTTTTTTCTCCAACAAAATTCTTTTGGAAGTCATCTAGAAACCCTAAAAAAAGTCCCTTTTCACGTTTCCTCTCTCCCCTCTTTCCTTTTTCTTCTCAAAATCTTTTGGATTATCTCCAAAACCGAAATCCCCCTTCTCTTTCACGTTTCCTCTCTCCCCTCTTTCCTTTTTTCTTCTCAAAATCTTTTGGATTATCATTTACATATAATAATATATATTATATAGATATATACACATATATTTAATAACATACATATATATATATATATATATATATATATATATATATATATATATATATATATATATATATATATATATATTATACAATATATAATATATAAATATTATGCACATAGATGAACTGATTCGAAATGGGTTGAGACTAACTTAGGTTGACAACTGATATGGGTTGAGCTAGGTTGGACCAAAACTGGCTTGAACTGAGTTGACTGGATTGATTGGAATTAACTGGGTTTTCTCTCCTTGTCATTTCATGGGTCATTTCCGCTGTTATCCCGCATGGAATTTTCCGATGGCCTCTATTCCAAATTTTTTGCGTTCATTTTGTAGAACATTAAATGAAGAATATAGGAACTTGAATCACCTCATTTAGACGTAAAATGGTCAACTTATGAATTTTTGAAGTTTAAGCGACCAATTATCGATAATTTGGCTGACCATTCTGCATGAGATCCTTCGGAGGCTTCTACCGGAAATATTTTACATTCACTTTGTAGAGCACTAAAAATGGAACATAATGAGACTGGAATCACCTGATTTGGATATGGAATGATCAAAATATGAATTTTTGAATATTAAATGACCATTTTCATATAAAATTTTGCATGGGACCCCTCGGAGACTTTTACCCGAGATTTTCCACATCCACTTTGTAGGACATGACAAATGAAGAACAATGGCCTTGGAATCGTCTGAATCCGACGTAGAACGGAAAAGATACGAAGCTTTGAAGTTCTAACGATAATTTTGCATGAAAGCTTGCCTGGGACCCACTGGTGACTTCTACCCGGGATTTTTTACGTCCACTTTGTAGAACATCATGAATGAAGAATAATGGTCTTGGAATCATCTGAATCCGATATCGGATGATCAAGATATAATGATTTGAAATTCAAACAATCCGACTTAGGATAATTTGCATGAAGGCCCCTGGGATTATTATTTATAATAATTTCAGAAACCTCCCTTATATGTATCATCCTAAAATGGTCGTATCTTCCTCATTTGATATCAAAATTGAGCAATTCTGGTCTCGTTTCGAAGATAATTCTATGACCTATGCATCTATGCAGATAATAGCCCATGACCCTGCTGTGGGGTCAGTGGAGAATCATAAATCTTTGGGTTAAAGGTCAGAAACCTGCCATATTGGTTCACTTATGCCGAGGGTGGCAAAAATGGGGTGCTTACAGTAGGCTTCTACGGTCATATGTGACTGCTGCAGGTTAAGGTATTCTCTCTCCATCTGATCACGAAAACTCCTGGGAATGTACTTGTCAAAGAAGGCTTCCTTGAATATGGGCCAAGTGATGATCTGGTGCTTTGTTTCCAGATACGATCTAGTAGAATTCCACCACCCATTAGCCTCTTCCTTCAGCATGTGGGTGGCATATAATACTTTGTCCCCATCCTGACACTCTAGTAGCCGAGAGTTTTTCTCCATTTCAGCTATCCACTGCGCTGGCCACAGTGTTTTCCTTGACTTCCTTGTGAAGGTTGGTGGTTTGAGCTTTAAGAATCCATCCACTGCCCTGAAAAGGCTACTCTAAGCATAAGGAACCTGCCCATATGGTGCCTGTCCATACCATTGTGGATGATATGGGTAACCACTCTGATTTCCTCCCTGATATCCACCATAGTATGCACCCTGATACGGACCCTGATATCCTCCCTAATCTTGGTTGGGGATTGGCGTCCCTATAATCGGGTGGGGTACTGTGTTGGGTTGATCCTGTTGTGGTGGTCCTTCATTAGCTGTGCTAACCCCCATTGGTGCCGCTTGAACATTCTCAGCATTTGTGGATGGCATGTTTGCAGGTGTCGACACAGGCCCAGGTGGCCTAAACATTTTTAGCATTTCTTCGAAAAACTTCTTCTGCTGAGCCTCCATATTAGTGACCAAATTCGCCATCATTGTTTCGGAGCTAGTAGAGGGTTGCCCCTGTGACGGATATTCTTCATTTTCCTTCATCAGATCCTCAGTGTCATTTAGGGTGTTGAGTTCTTCCCCACTCACCCTCTCTTCATTTTCTTTCGAGTTTTCTGTACCTGAACTTCTATCCATGGTAGGCGCCCTTGAGTGACAGCTCCTGCGATGAACTCTACGTCCATTTCCTCTCACCATTAAAGCAATTTAATTTCCCCTGTACGATATCTGAATACATTGAAACACATAGAACAATTTAGAAAATTATTCCAACATTATTTAGTCTCAACATATGCAGCATAAGTATTCATCAACAGGGAAAGAATCAGAAGAAAAATTTTCAGTTATCTTTCAAACTTTTCACTTGTACAATCCTTTATTCTAGTCTTATCATGCAGGCGTGAGGTCTGGAGTCGAGTTCAGTCGACTTCTCAAAATGGTTTTGTATTCCCAAACCCCATAGGGTTCCGGCGGCAGTATCGGTCTCTCCTAGAGTGAGACCGGTATAGCTGACCATTCATACCGGTCTGGCCAAATGTCACACCCCAATTCTGCACTATTCAGAATAGTGTGATGAACCGCTAGCAAACCAACGGTTCAACCAGGATCTCGAGTAGGCTATATCCGTGTTATCTAAACTTCTACACATCCATAATCATAATCAGAGTAAATACATAATAGCGGAAATCTTATAATAAAATGAACTGAGAATCTACTGTGATATAAATATTAAATAGCAAATTATTCTGTATCAACTGGGACAAAAATAATTATCAAATACATGTCTTTATTAAATTCAAATAAAGAAACCTAAGAAAAATCTAATCGAATACACATGAGTTGCACTCGCAAGAGGAGTCATGTGTATCTACTTCAGTTTCAGCTTCCATCGCCGCCACGTTCCCGTATGCTGGAGCATTCATATAACCTTCAACCGTATAACCTGCATCATTAACTAAAAATATTCGACGTCGAGGGGTGAGCACACATCACGGCTCAGTGAGTAGACAAAACAATGCAACAATACATATGCATGCAATCAATTCATATCTTTGGTCTGGTTTATAGTTTGCAATACGCAATAGAAAGGTTGGGTGGTCAAAGGTTAACGTTTATTGACCCCGCCTCTATACACAGGGTGTGGAAGTCCGCCCGAAGTTTAACGTTTATCGTCATCCCCATCCACCCTAATCATGACATTATACAACAATGGTTAACGTTTATTGCTATATAATACCATACCAACACGTAAGCCCCTGTTAGCGAGGGCTTGCAAACTGGGCTCGCAACTAACCAATCCTAATGCCAAACAGTGTATCCAAGGCCTCACCCCAGCATCCCTCAAAATGTCCATAGAGATAGAGCTAAGGCCCCCCGGTAGAGTCAGAGACTACAAGGACCGAGACCACCTCCCCTGATACTCTACGACATAATAGTTCTGCTAAAGTAATGGCGATACGACGATGCTAATGCACAAGACTTGAGTTAGAGATAGAGCTAAAGTGCTAAGACCCGCCAAAGGTTAATGTTTATTGACGTTCTCATCACACCTCCCCTGATACTCCCTCGCATCAAGTACACCAACCACACACATACAATCACATGCCTATTCCTATCATCATCATCATCATCATGTTATAAACAATAAAATAAATATGCATGAACAAATAATAGAAATATTGGATGACATGTTGTATGCACATTACAAATATATTCGCCGCATAGAATCAAGCATGGCATTGGACTCAAGAAATAGAAAACAATTTGTTATTAACCAATTAGTTTAGAGTTATGTTTCCTCACCTTAGCTTGCTAACAGATACTTTTCCAAGCTTTATAATCACCTTTATATTGTTATTGTATTGCTAGAAGACCTAACAAATTGATAGAATTTAATTAGAATTAATTCTGAATTTAAAAACTATTCTGTTAACTGAGGGTCGGAGGTAGGTCGGAGTCCTGATCGACCCTGGGTGCGACCCTCCCCAAACTCTGACTTCCCGAACACTGAGGGTCGATGGTCAGGATCACCTAGGGTCGGATGGTCATCGACCCTCGGTGCGACCCTCGGTGCACTTTGGTCCAATTCCCTCTTTTAGTCCATTCATCGTGCTTGGGATCCTATGGCTTGCTCCTACATTCCATTCTACATTCATTCCATAGTCTGAAATCATGTATAATCCACCTAGATAGCTTTCATGTAATCCCCCATGGTTTCCCATGAAAACCTAACCATGGGTTGATGGTTTGGGTTTCTCCGAGATCACACTCTCTTCAATATCTAACCTAAGGTCTGTAGAAACTCATGGAATTAGTATCCATACCTGAGAAGAATACTCCTTCTCTGCAACTCTACTCTTTTGGCTAAATTCTCTTCCTTGCTTCTCTTCTTCCTCTTTCCCTTCTCTTCTCTTTCTCTCAATTCAATTAGGGTTGTGAAAGGAGTGAAAGAGGCTTAGGGACGTCCTTTAAATAGAGTAGGAACATCCTAAATAAGTCCCATTGAGATTAGGAAAGAATCCCAATCAAAAATTAGGAAATTTCCTAATTTTTATTTCTTACGGTAACCGAGGGTCGATGGGAGGGTCGATGATCCCGTCGACCCTAGGGTTCAAGATGTCCGACCCTCCCTTCAAAACTGAGGGTCTAACTTTCTACTTTGGGAGGTCCGACCCTGCTTAGCTGGGTATGCGACCCTCCCTTCAAATTAAGTGTTTTTGGGTCGATTTGATACCTGGGATCTCGATCTCCTTCACGCCCTTGGTCCATTTGACTAGACCATGATGGGTAAACCTGGTTCAAGGTGGTAAGACTGGGTTAGATTGACACGGGTCTTACAACTCCCCCCTACTTATAAAAATTTCGTCCTCGAAATTGTACGTACCTTCTGAATCAAATAAGTGAGGGTATTGCTTCCGCATCGCATTTCCGTCTTCCCATGTAATTTTGTCCATGTCTCTACTTTTCCATGTGACCTTAACATAGTAGATATCTCGGTTGCGTAGACGTTGAACCTTTCGACTGGTGATTTCTGTTGGTGTTACTTCAAATGTCAAATCATCAGTCAATTCCGGCAAATCTACTGTCAAAACGTGCATTGGATCCTTGATGTACTTCTTCAATAGGGAAATGTGAAATACGTCATGCACACTCGACATAGATGGTGGTAGTGCTAACTGATAAGCCACTTTATCACGCTTAGCTAGAATCTCATATGGCCCGACATATCTTGGACTTAGTTTCCCTTTCTGTCTGAACCTTTTCAATCCTCGCATAGGCGATACCTTCAAAAATACTTTATCACCTACGGCGAACTTCAGATCTCTGCGTCGAGTATCTGCATATTGCTTCTGACGATTCTGAGCTGTTCTTACTCTTTCCTGGATAATGTCGACCACTCGGCAATTCTCTTCAACAAATTCCGGCCCAACAATACTACGTTCTCCAACTTCCTTCCAAAACAAAGGAGTTTGACACTTTCTGCCATACAGTGCCTCATAAGGTGACATCTGTATAGTAGCCTGATAGCTATTGTTATAAGCGAACTCGATCAATGGTAACTTTTCATCCCATGATCCTTTGAAATAAATTACACATGTTCGTAGCATATCTTCTAGAATCTGAATTGTACGCTCTGACTGTCCGTCTGTCTGTGGATGGAATGCAGTACTGAACTTCAATGTTGTACCCATAGCCTTTTGCATTCCTTCCCAAAACTTGGAAGTAAATCTTGGATCTCTATCAGACACAATGCTTTCTGGAACACCATGTAATCGAACAATATTATCCACATACAGCTTTGCTAACCTCTCCAGTGTATACTGAGGTCGTATCGGTATGATGCGAGCTGTTTTAGTCAGACGGTCCACAATCACCCAAACTGCGTCAACTACTCGAGGAGTCAATGGTAGTACCGTGACGAAGTCCATAGTGATGCAGTCCCATTTCCATGCTGGTTCCGGTAATGGCTGTAACAGTCCTGCGGGTCTTTGTCCTTCAGCCTTTATTTCTGACAATTTAGGCATTAAGACACGAACTTGGCTACATCTGCTTTCATTCCCCTCCACCAATATAGTTTCTTTAGATCGTGATACATTTTTGTACTTCCAGGATGTATCGAATAGATGGTGGTATGGGGTTCTTTCATCAGTCGATGTCTAATGTCCATATTTTCTGTTTTCGGTACACATATTCTTCCTTTGTATTTTAGCACTTTCTCTTCATCCAAGGTGAACTCAGGATTGGTCCTACCTTTCTCGATATCTTCTCGTACTGTTCTCAGATAAGGATCCAATTCGATAGCTTTCTTCACTTCATCCATTATGTCCGGTATAATCTTCAATGCAGCGAACATATTTGAAAACCGATGAATGAACCCTTGGTTGGCTGACTCATCCGTTGCGTCTATCACATATTGCTCATTGCCGTGATTGAATACTATTCCGATAGTACACATTGCTGCAGTTGTGCTAACCTCTCTTTTGATTTTATCATTGCTTTTCAGCTTAACGCATCCGCTACTACGTTTTCTTTTTCGGATGATACTGGAAATCACAATCATAGTCTTTCAGTAGTTCCGACCATCTTCTTTGTCTCATATTCAATTCTTTCTGATTAAATAGATAAGTAAGACTTTTATGGTCTGACTTAATCTAGAATTTCTCTCCGTATAGGTAATGTCTCTATATCTTGACAGCATGCACTACTGCCGCTAGCTCCAGATCATGAGTGGGATAATTTTTCTCATGTACCTTTGACTGTCATGAAGCATAAGCAATCACTTGCTCTCCTTGCATAAGCACACATCCCAGTCCCAGTCCCGACGCTTCAGTGTATAGAGTAAATGTCTGTCCTGGAACGGGAAAAGTCAAAATCGGAGCAGATATCAATCTGGTCTTCAACATTTGGAAACTCTTCTCACATTTATCGGTCCATACGAACTTTCACCTTTCTTAGTCAAACTGGTGAGTGGTACGATAATCCTGGAATAGTCTTCTACGAATCTCCGATAATAACCAGCTAGACCCAGAAAACTTCTAATTTTTGGAACGCTCTTTGGTGCTTCCCACTTTACAATAGCCTCGATCTTGCTGGGGTCTACTTTGATTCCTTCAGCGGATACTACATGGCCTAAGAAGGCGACTTCACTTAGCCAAAACTCACACTTTGAAAATTTGGCATAGAGCTTCTCTTTCCTTAAACACTGTAGGGCAGCATTTGGGTTCTTGATATGAGTTTCTTCGTCCTTGGAGTATACCAATATATAATCAATAAATACTATAACCGACGTATCCAACATGTCGTGGAAAACCCGGTTCATTAGTTCCATAAAAGTTGCTTATGCGTTCGTTAATCCAAAAGACATGACCAAGAACTCATAATGTCCATATCTGGTCCTGAAAGCTGTCTTAGGAATATCACCATCTTTAATCTTCAATTGATGATAGCCCGATCGAAGATCGATCTTAGAAAATACCTTTGCTCCTTGCAACTGATCGAACAAGTCATCGATCCGTGGTAGTGGGTATCGATTCTTGATTGTCAGTTTATTCAACTCCCGATAGTCAATGCATAATCGAACACTACCGTCCTTCTTCTTCATGAATAACACCGGTGCTCCCCACGGTGATATACTGGGTCGAATATAACCCTTGTCCAGTAGTTCTTGTTGTTGCACTTTCAGTTCCTTCAGTTCCATAGGAGCCATTCTATAAGGTGCTTTTGATACGGGTGCGGCTCCAGGTACAAGTTCTATTACAAACTCTGTGGCTCGGTCGGGTGGTAAACCTGGTAGTTCCTCCGAAATACGTCGGGATAGTCCCGCACGACTTCAATATCTTCCATTTGTGGTGCTTCCTTGGTTAGGTCGACCACTGATACTAGATACCCGACTGCCCCCTTCTTGAGGCACTTCTTAGCCTTTAGTGCTGAGAATATGAGCTTGCGTCTACGGGGAAGTTGCGTCTACGGGGAAGTTTGGTTCCCGTAAAACTGAATTCTGCTCCTGCTTGGTCTTTAAATGTTAGCTTCTTTTCGGCGCATAATAGGTTCACAGAATGTCGAGCTAACCAGTCCATTCCCAAGATGACGTCAAAGTCTGCCATCTCAAGTTGTATCAAGGTTGCATCTAAGGTTTTCTCACCAATGCGGACTGGACATGGTCCATATCCTTTTTCTAATTCCACTTCTAACCCCATCGGTGATCGTACAAGTAATTTGTAGTCTAATGTTTTGATGGGTAAGTTTATCTTCTTTCCGAATGACACAGATATAAATGAATGAGTAGCTCCTGAATCAAAGAGTACTCTGGCGGGTGCGCCATTTATAGGTACGATACCTGTGATTTTAACTTAGTCTACATGCTCACACAATGTAACTACAACTTCAAAAGTTTCAGTCATACCTGTGACCACATCGGGTGATGCGCCCGTATACTCGGATGTAACAACATATACCCGTCCCTGATGGAACTGCTTCTTGGGCTTAGGGCACTCCCTTGCCATATGTCCCGGTTAGTTGCAGTTATAACACTTCGGACTTGCAGAATTTGGCTGTGGCTGAGGTTGAGTCCCTCGAGTAGTCTTGGTTGCAGCATTAAAATTCTGGGGGCAGAAAGGCTTATATGTCTTGTTATTGCCTCCGTTATAAGAATTTCCAGCTGGCCTTTTGATACCCCGGTTCTGTGTGAAATAACTCTCCTTCTGGCTCAATTCAATAACTCGAGCTATTTGGACAGCTTCATTATAAATCTTCTTTTCTAAGCCCAGAACATGCTCTCTGATGCTTCCTCTCAGTCCCATGACGAACCTACGGGTTTTGGTTTCTTCTTCCTACATACTCAGTGGTGCGAAGAAAAACAGCTCTTCATAACGCTGTTGGTACGCATCCACTGACATCTGCCCCTGATATAGACTCAGAAACTCCTTCTCCATAGAATCTTTGAAGCTTCGTGGAAAATATTTCTTGAAGAAAGCTTCTTTATAAACAGCCCAAGGCAGTTGGGCGTGCTTGGTCAATAGATAGTCCCGGGTAGATTTCCACCAGTGATGGGCATCGCCTTTGAGCATGAAGGTGGCACATAATACTTTTTCTTCCTCTGTAATAGTCATCATGAGGAAATTTCTCTCCATCTCGTCTATCCAGTGTGCTGGCCATAATGGATCAGACGGCTTGCCATTAAATTCCCTAGGCTTCATCTTCAAAAATATCTCCACCAATCGAGAGTGATCCAACTGATTTTGGGGATATGCCCCAAACATATGGGGTGGATACTGGTAATTAACCTGAGCTGCTTCCAGAGCATGTACTGGAATCTGTGCAGCAGGTTGTTGAGGTGTCTGAGGTGCTGGGTGATTACCCACCAGTGCTACACTGGCTTGTCCTGTCTGCATAGGTGCAACTTGAGTGGCTTGGAACATAATACCCATCGCAACTTGCATCTGGGCCTGTGCATGTTGCATCTATTGCAGCTGCTGAGCCAGATTCATCACCATGGTTGCTAGCTCTGGTGGTGGAGGTGGAAAATTTGTAGGGTTTGCCTGTTCTGGATTACCCGGTGCATAATTATTTTCTTGACTGGTCTCCTCCACAGGTGGTGGTGGTGGTGGAACTGCATTTCGGTTCTGTCGGATTACCCTACGTCCAGGCATAATTCCTTCTGTGATTGGTGGTGCTTGAAAATTATCAAAATAGGTGAGAAGTCATTTATATTTCATGTAGGCACGTTAACCGATATAAAATTCCAATTCCAGCTCATTTTTAAAGAAAAATACTGTCTTTTCTATGCAGGGTCGATGGTGAGGGTCGATGGTATGTCCGACCCTTAGTATCCGACCCTGGGAATGACGTGTTCTTCCCGAGAGCTGAGGGTCGATGTGAGGGTCGATGGGTGTCCGACCCTCAGTTCTGACCCTTAATTTTCTGTCATATTCCCGAGAGCCGAGGGTCGATGGGAGGGTCGATTCGAGGGTCGATGGGAGGGTCGAATTGTCCGACCCTCAGACTAAAAATCAGATTTTTAAGATCCGATTTTGGACAATTTCTAATTATTTCCCTCCCGTTTCGACTCGTCTCTCCCCTCTGAGTTGCTACAGTGCCACTCCACTATTTTTGGTCGGTTTGAGTCCGGATTTCGACGTCCACGTCATCCATACAGGTATGTTCTCCCATTTTTATCTGTTTTTAGGTTTTCTTTTCTAGGTTTTTGTCCATTTAACTTGTATTTTTCAAATTAAACTTTTTCCAACCGTAAAAATTTGATTTTTATTGGGGGCTTTTGTTATTGGTATCTCGAGGAATGAAAGCCCTCAAAAATTTTTGAATTTCATCGGTTGGTTATCGAGAAACTTGAATTTTTTCTCGTTTGCCCTAATTTGTCAAAAAAATTTTGATTTCTTGAAATTTCTTCAAATTGGTCTTCGTGGTTTCCATTTCCTACTGTGTGAGTGTCGTAGGATGTGTTGGAACCTAAGTAAGTCCTCCCGCCCACGTGTTTGGGTGAAAAGTGAGGCTTTTAGACAACTTACGTCGTTAAAATGCTAAATTTTCAGATTTTTATCCTACTAACCCCTTGTCTCCCTTTCTCTTTCTTATCTGCAGGTACCATGGCTCGTACCAAGATACCCAGAGTTCGTGATCCGCTTCACTTTCTCTCTAATGAAGCCGAGGCACAGTATGCCAACTATGCTCGTAAGAAAGTGGAGGGTGGTCGTATGGTGAACTTGGCTGAGCAAGCCTTGTTCAATGTAGAGAGAGCATTTGGTGATATGGGGTGGCTGCCCCTCTCACTTACCATGAAGCCTAGAAGTTTTCCTGCTGTTGCCCCCGCATTTCTGGGGGTTTAGCCTTAATTTATATTCTTTGATCCTTTCTTCCTGTCATCACCTACGACGCGTGCACATGTCCAGATTTGGTGCGCCAGTTCTATTGTAATCTTCAGGTGGTGGGGAATTACATGACGTTGAGCATGGTCAAGAGTTGCGCATCACCAGTTATGTTAAAGGGGTGCACATTTCATTTGATTATCGGCAACTGACCGATCTGTTGGGCATACCCTATGATGTCCCCATGGTGTACTGTGCGCTTGGAGAGCCCCAGTTTGTTTCCATGGAGATGAGGGCAAAGATCGACAATCAGCTGCTAGGACCTGATCGCTGGCAGATGTGAGCTTGTTACCTGCGTCAAGCTCTACGGGTCTTCTGTAAGATTATCCAACATAATCTGATTCCGTAGAGTGGACACTATGAGAGGGTTTCTCAGCTGACCCAGTTTTTGGTATATAATATCTGCACCAGACAGCCGGTTGCCTTCCCTACATCATCATGCGGATCATGATTAGTGCTACATTGTCCAGTCATAGGGGTAATATACCCTATGGACGCATGAATACAGTTCTACTGACCCGTCTGGGGGTTGACCTGGTAGATGAGAAGATCCAGGAGAAGACCTTCTTGTCGCCTCTAGATTGGGAGGCTATCTGCAAGATGGGTATGCGGGATGCCCAGGTTAGTGATGAGGAGACGAACGCGATGGTGCGCCCTCACACTCGCATTAAGATGGCTGACGCTGAGGCCGCTGCTGCCGCTGCTAGAGCTCATGTGGATCCTATCGACGATGATGATCGTATGTATATGGATGTCAACTCGATACCACCGCCTTCCCCTACACATGCGGTTGGAGTTGGTACCTCTTCTGTGGCGGCTCTTGCACCTGAGGCTTGTCCTTCTCATGCGGCTGGTCCTTCACTCCCACCTTCTGACATGATGGAGATGTTGCAGGAGATCAGGGAGGCTAAGCCCAGATCTGATCTGAGGATGAAGGAGTTGTTAGACACTCAGCGTATGAGGGTGGATGAGCTCATAGCGATCCAGCGGGCGACTGATCGGAGGATAGCCGATCTTACAGCTAGTCTCCAGACGACCCAGACTCAGGTGGCCTGGTTGACTAGAGTCTACACTGAGGATTATGATAGAGATCGTGAGGCCCCGCCTCCTCCTTCACCTACAGCTTCATGATTGTATTTATTTTCTTGTACTACAGGGTAACTGTCCGGGTTGTGGACTGTACTCTGCTTTAGTTACATTTTGTTTCTCTCTCTCATTGTATGTAAATTGTTTCTCCTTTTATAGATGCATTATTCTCTTTTTGAATTTGGTCTCAACAATCACTTGTGCTTATAGTGTGTTAATATTACTGTTTTTACTTTTATCCTATCTCAGTTCACAATTGTCTCGAATGTATGTTAGTTTAGCGGACAAGGCCTGAGACGCTCTGATACCAAGTTGTCACACCCCAATTCCGTACTGTTCAGAATGGTGTGATGAACCACTAGCAAACCAACGGTTCAACCAGGATCTCGAGTAGGCTATATCCGTGTAATCTAAACTTCCACACATCCATAATCATAATCAGAGTAAATAGACAATAGCGGAAATCTTATAATAAAATGAACTGAGAATCTACTGTGATATAAATATTAAATAGCAAATTATTCTGTATCAACTGGGACATAAATAATTATCAAATACATGTCTTTATTAAATTCAAATAAAGAAACCTAAGAAAAATCTAATCAAATACACATGAGTTGCACTCGCAAGAGGAGTCATGTGTATCTACTTCAGCTTCAGCTTCCATCGCCGCTACGTTCCCGTATGCTGGAGCATTCATATAATCTTCAACCGTTTAACCTGCATCATCAACTAAAAATATTCGACGTCAAGGGGTGAGCACACATCACGGCTCAGTGAGTAGACAAAACAATGCAACAATACATATGCATGCAATCAATTCATATCTTTGGTCTGGTTTATAGTTTACAATGCTCAATAGAAAGGTTGGGTGGTCTAAGGTTAACGTTTATTGACCCTGCCTCTATACATAGGGTGTGGAAGTCCGCCAGAATGTTAACATTTATCGTCGTCCCCATCCACCCTAATCATGACATTATACAACAAAGGTTAACATTTATTGCTATATAATACCATACCAACACGTAAGCCCCTGTTAGCGAGGGCTTGCAAACTGGGCTCGCAACTAACCAATCCTAATGCCAAACAGTGTATCCAAGGCCTCACCCCAGCATCCCTCAGAATGTCCATAGAGATAGAGCTAAGGCCCCCTGGTAGAGTCAGAGACTACAAGGACTGAGACCACCACCCCTGATACTCTACGACATAATAGTTCTGCTTAAGTAATGGCAATACGACGATGCTAATGCGCAAGACTTGAGTTAGAGATAGAGCTAAAGTGCTGAGACCCGCCAAAGGTTAACGTTTATTGACGTTCTCATCACACCTCCCCTGATACTCGCTCGCATCAAGTACACCAACCACACACATACAATTACATGCCTATTCCTATCATCATCATCATCATCATGTTATAAACAATAAAATAAATATGCATGAACAAATAATAGAAATATTAGATGACATGTTGTATGGACATTACAAACATATTCGCATAGAATCAAGCATGGCATTGGACTCAAGAAATAGAAAACAGTTTGTTATTAACCAATTAGTTTAGAGTTCTGTTTCCTCACCTTAGCTTGCTAACAGATACTTTTCCAAGCTTTATAATCAACTTTATATTGTTATTGTATTGCTAGAAGACCTAACAAGTCGATAGAATTTAATTAGAATTAATTATGAATTTAAAACTATTCTGTTAACTGAGGGTCGGAGGTAGGGTCGGAGTCCTGATCGACCCTGGGTGCAACCCTCCCCAAACTCTGAACTTCCCGAACACTGAGGGTCGATGGTCAGGATCACCTAGGGTCGGATGGTCATCGACCCTTGGTGTGACCCTCGGTGCACTTTGGTCCAATTCCCTCTTTTAGTCCATTCTTCGTGCTTGGGATCCTATGGCTTGCTCCTACATTCCATTCTACATTCATTCCATGGTCTAAAACCATGTATAATCCACCTAGATTGCTTTCATGTAATCCCCCATGGTTTCCCATGAAAACCTAACCATGGGTTGATGGTTTGGGTTTCTCCAAGATCACACTCTCATCAATATCTAACCTAAGGTCTGTAGAAACTCATGGAATTAGTATCCATACCTGAGAAGAATACTCCTTCTCTACAACTCTACTCTTTTGGCTAAATTCTCTTCCTTGCTTCTCTTCTTCCTCTTTTCCTTCTCTTCTCTTTCTCTCAATTCAATTAGGATTGTGAAAGGAGTGAAAGAGGCTTAGGGACGTCCTTTAAATAGAGTAGGAACATCCTAAATAAGTCCCATTGAGATTAGGAAAGAATCCCAATAAAAAATTTGGAAATTTACTAATTTCTATTTCTTACGGTAACCAAGGGTCGATGATCCCGTCGACCCTAGGGTTCAAGATGTCCGACCCTCCCTTCAAAATTGAGGGTCTGACTTTCTGCTTTGGGAGGTCCGACCCTGCTTAGCTGGGTATGCGACCCTCCCTTCAAATTAAGTGTTTTTGGGTCAATTTGATACCTGAGATCTCGATCTCCTTCACGCCATTGGTCCATTTGACTCGACCATGATGGGTAAACCTGGTTCAAGATGGTAAGATTGGGTTAGATTGACACGGGTCTTACACCATACCGCAGGCAGTACCAGTCTCACAGTCCATAATTATGTGCAACCGGTATACACTGCGGTAGGTACCGGTCGCACCATACCGCCGGCAGTACCGGTCGAACAGTCCATAATTATGTGCAACCGGTATACCCTGCGGTAGGTACCGGTCGCGCCATACCGCAGGGGGTACCGGTCGCACTGTACAGCCCAGATGTGCGACCGACATCCCTAAAAACCTTTAAAATCACGATTTTGGTCTCATTTTCTCATTTCTCTCTTTATATTTTACTTCGGTGGTTTTTTCTCTCTGGGTCTCCGAGTCTCTACAGTGTATCCGGTGCTCCTAAGATTGTTTCTACTTTATCCTAGGGTACCAGTCTCGTCTCTCAGGTAAGCTTATCCTTCTCTTTTCTCTTTTTGAAATTTTTTTTTCATCGTCTTTTATACCAAAATCTAGGTTTTTCTTGATTTGAAAGTTTTTAGCCATAGAAAACTTCTTTCTTCACTTGAGAAAGGTTTTAGGGGTCTAAATGTGTAAAACCCCTCAACAAATTTGAAGTTCTATCGATTGGTTTAAAGAAAATCTCAAAATTTCGACTTTTAACCTAGGTTTCTAGGTTTTTTGAAGATTTTTGATAAATTTGTTAATATTTCTCCATTTCTCTGTTTTAATGAAATTGTTTGACCTATGTTAGCATCCTACCATCACCATAAATCATTCCATTCATATTAGGTATGTTGTTAGGATTTTTCACCATTTTCTATCGTTATACTGTTGAATTTTTTTTGAATTTGTCTCTAACTGACTCTGGTTCTTTGTTTAACAGATACACTATGTCTGGACGGCGTGGAGCGGGGAAACGATCATATATGCCTACAATGCATAGGCCACATCCCCCTCCAGTCTTATTTGATGAGAGGTACTTTCGGTCAGAGGCGGCCGCTTCACGCTTGGCATGGTTTCGAGCCAAGCGCATCGAAGCAGGCCGTTTTGTTAACTTGGAGCATCTTCACTGCTTTGATGTCGAGTCTGCTTTTGGGATAGTAGGTTGGTTACCCCTTATCCAGTATAGGGAAACTACTCGTCCCAACTTGGTAAAATTATTCTTCACCAACTTGGAGGTGGAAGGTGACCTAGAGGATTGGGAGCATGCCAGAGACCTTCGCATCACCAGCTATGTGAAAGGGGTGATGATTTCATTTAACGTAGCCGAACTAGCGGCTCTTCTGGAGATTCCTGATGATAGGGAACTCATTTATTGTCTGCCTAGAGCCAAAGGATATCTTACTGAGGACTTGCGGGCAGCTATAGCCGCGCAGATCTTATTACCTGGTAGAGTCATGTTGGCTTCCAACCTACGTCCTCAGCCTCGCCTTTTCTGCCGGATCATTCAGCATGACATTGTTCCCCAGAGTGGACACTATGGAGAGTTATCCCAGTTGACTCAGTACCTCACCTACTGTGGGGATACTCGTCAATGGGTTTGCTTGCCTTATTTGATTATGCGGATTATGATCATTGCAGCCATGCCTAGTGTGTCGAGCAATCTCCCATTACACCATTTTAAGTCCAAGATTAAACTAGTTTATGCCTTGGCTTGGGGGTTCAATGGATTTCTTCATTAGACCACTCTCAATTTGGGTTTAAGGTCAATCTGGTTCATGCCCCAGTTTAGGGCATAATGGCTTTCCTCATTAGACCGCACTCAATTTGGATCCAAGTCAATCTGGTTCATGACCAGCTTAGGGCTCAATGGCTTTCCGCATTGGACCGCACTCAATTTGGGTCCAAGGTCAATTCGGTTCATGCCCAAATTAGGGCTCAAGGGCTTTCCTCATTGGACCGCACTCAATTTGGGTCCAATGTCAATTTGGTTTATGCCCAACTTAGGGCATAAGGGATTTCCTCATTGGACCGCACTCAATTTGGGTCTAAGATCAATCTGGTTCATGCCCAACTTAGGGCTCAAGGGCTTTCCTCATTGGACCATACCCAATTCAGACCCAAGGTTAATCCTGTTCATGCCCCAGTTTAGGGGTCATTGGCTTTTCACACTCAATTTGGGTCCAAGTTCAGTCTGGTTCATGCCCTAGTTTAGGGTTAAGGGTTTCATCATTGGACCATTCCCTAGCTGTGATTCTGGTTTTTATCCTATCCTGGGGCATATCGGATCTCATCTTTGGTCTACCCTACTGCTCGGGAAAATTCCATTCCCTTTTTTTGAACAATGAGAAATATGAGGGCAACTCTTTGGATTCTGGTATTTCCTTGGCCAATGGGGCAAAAATGCCCAAGATGGGATAGCATTATCATAGCTGAAGTTTCATGGTCTCCTGATGACTCCAGAATCTGGAATTGATAGGCACTGAAGAATGCTTCTCATTCGCCATTCCTGACGAGTGATCCTAATTTGTAGCACTGGGCTATGATGGACATGGATTAGGCTCTAATTAATAGAGCCAGAGGTGGATTTTGAATTAATCTCCGATTAATAGAGACAAGGTTAACTTTGAATTGGTCTCTAATTGATAGAGATCAAGATTGACTTTGAATTGGTCTCTAATTGATAGAGATCAAGATTAACTTTGAATTGGTCTCTGATTGATAGAGATCAAGATTGACTTTGAATTGGTCTCTGATTGATAGAGATCAGGATTGACAGTCATGGATTGGACTCATGGATTGGACTTTAATTGCCAGAGATGATGGATTGATTGAGTTGAAATGACTGAAATTCTCTTCGATTCCCTTATGAAATGAAACATGGACCAGAGGTAATGATTGAACAGGCCTAGAGGATAACTCATGCTCACATTGAGTTCATATGAATGGAACATTTCTTAGTTCCAACATGAATCGAAATCTGAACAGGAGTTGATGGTTGGACAAGCCTAGGGGCTAATCAAATTCAAATGAATGGAACTCTTCTTAGTTCCAACATGTATCAGAACTTGAACCACAATTGATGGTTGGATAAGCCTAGTGGCTAAATGACTTCAGATGAATGAGACTCTTCTTAATTCCAACATGAATCAGAACCCTAACCAAAGTTGATGGTTGGATAAGCCTAGTGGCTAATTAAATTTAGATGAATGGAACTTTTCCAAGTTCCGACATGAATTAGAACCCTAACCAAAGTTGATGGTTGGATAAACCTAGTGGCTAATTGAATTCAGATGAATGAAACTTTTCCTAGTTCCAACATGAACCGGGACCCAAACCAAAGTTGATGGTGGATATGCCTAGTGGCTAATTAAATTCAGATGAATGGAACTTTTTCTAGTTTCGACATGAATCAGAACCCTAACCAAAGTTTATGGTTGGATAAGCCTAGTGGCTAATTAAATTCAAATGAATGGAACTTTCTTAGTTCTGACATGAACTCAAACCTAAATAGGAGGTGAAGGGTGAAAAAGCCTAGGGACCAAATGCCTCCTCCATTTTACATGATCTAGGAGGTGATGATTGAACCTGCCTAGGGGTTAAACCTTTCTTCAGTTTTGAGATGAACCAGAAATGGTGGTTGAATCTAGGGCTGAATATTTCTTTGATTCTGAGATGAGCTGGATGTGATTAAATCTGCCTAGGGGCTGAATCTTTCCTTAATTCTGGATGAACCAAAATGATGATTGGACCTGCCTAGGGGCTGAAACTTTCCTTAATTCAAAGGTGAATAGGGAACAATAATTGGATTTGCCTAGGGGCTAAATCTCTCCTTAAGTCAGAGGTGAATCAAGAAGGTGATTGGATTTACCTAGGGGCTGGAACATTCCTTAATTTTGAGGTAAATCGAGAATGGTGATTGGATTTTCCTAGGGGCTGAATCTTTCCTTATTTCAGAGGTGAATGGAGAATGGTGATTTGATTTGCCTAAGGACTAAATCTCTCCTTATTTCTGAGATGAATTGAAAACAGTGATTGGATTTGCCTAGGGGCTGAATCTTTCCTTAATTCAGAGGCTGAATTTCTCTTTAATTCAGGGGTGAGTCGAGAACTATGATTGGATTTGCCTAGGGGTTGAATCTCTCCTTAATTTAGAGACGAGAACTATGGTTGGATTTCCTTAGGGGCTAAAACTCTCCTTGATTATGAGATGAACTGAGTATGATATTTGAGTAGGCCCAGGGACTAACTGTACAGGAATATTGTAAACTTTTTCAAATATAGGTGCTTGTCGCTACCTAAACTGAATGCTCTATTGGACCAGATTGGCTGAGTTACTGATTGTGTTCCCAAATCTAGTTGCCTCCTTTCTTACAAAATTTGATGTTCAATCAAGATCTAGATTGATGACTTCCACTGATTCATTTAGAAAGATAACATGGATGGATCTCAAGGTGGGAGATCAAGACAATTTCCTAGTTGTAGGGGTCTCTCACCCTAAAAGGGTGGATATGGCTGCAGTTTAATTCTCTTTTCTAAAGGCATTGAAATCCAATGGAGAAATATCAAGATTCTAGACATCTAGATGATTGGAAGAAGTCACATGCACAATCAAAGATGACTTAACCAAACAAAGTTAGTTCCCTTATAAGGGCGATCGGGTAAACATTATCCTAGTCAATTTAGTCGAATTTGGTTAAGCCATGTGTTCGGTCTTGGGACCTCGTGGTTCCAAAAATTGGATAATTAGTGGTACCAATTTCTGGCCACTTGGGTTACCGAATTCAATGAAATTGAAATGGATATATTAATCCATTGTCCTTATTAGGGATGGTTAGCAAAAGTGGTTCATGGAAGAACAAACTACTAAATTTCTTCTTGACCATGGTATCTATGTCTTAACAGGGATTTTTGCTCGTTTTTCGAAATCGACATGTTAAAAATGAGAGATTCGACACATCGAGCTTACTTAATGGAGTGTGTATAGTGACCGTCTACTATGATGTAGAACAGGTGTCTATATACCTCAGACTCCCAATGGGTGAGAGTTCAAGATGCTCATCGTGTAGATTCTAACATGTTGACCAATCGAGGACAAAAACAAGCAGAAATTTGACGTCTCGAACATGGATGTCATGGTTAAGCAGATTTTACTGGGTCGGTTCAGGGATGAACCAAAAATAACAAACATTAGGCTACAATCTGGGTTAGGACAGAAAAGGCCTCCTTGACAAGGATGGGGTAACCTATCACCGAATGCATAATGAATAATGGGCCCCCAATCCCATTATATACTATGTTGCAAGAATCAAGCGACGTGGAGTAGCATAACACTTTCCTAGGCAGATCCAAGAAATGCTCGTTAGAGGCTGTTCGCCGATCGTGATCTCGTAAAGTATCGGCCAAGGTTGTGCGTTTCGCCTAGAGGGCTGCCCCATATGCATGGGACCCGGTTCGGCTACTCACACGAATGTGTGACTAAACCCATTCACCCCAAAACAAAATTTAAACAAGCATAAATATAGTATCCTCAGAGCTAGCATCCAATTCATACAAGGAAAGTTTTCATTTAAGAGTTTGACATTTAATTCCCCAGTGAAGTCGCCACTGTGAGGACAAAGATCGGAATCTTTCTTTTTTAAGTCGCCACCTAGATTAAGGTCTAGGACCTTAGAAATGTGAAATCTCACCCTAAGGTAAAACTTCGATTAACTCATGACCCTTAGATTGGAATTCTGGTCCATCAGAGATTGGGTAAGCGTCAGGTTAGGGTTATGGGAAGGAGTTAGGCACCCAAAGTGCCCGATCAAAATCGGTCTCCTATACCTTTCCTATGCTAGACTCTATCTGTTAAATCGAACCAAACCAAGTGGTTTGATATCATTGAACCGAATCTGTATCTATTAGATTGCCTATGTATCATGAAATTATTTCAAAAATCAGGTTCACCATCGTAGTTCAGGTGTGATTAAAGTTTATGATTGTAATATATGCTTGTGCATGATTAAGTTCATTGTTCAAGTTGAAGCTTATGCTTGAAATGATGAGAATCCTTATGGGTTAGGATCTGGATAGTCCATGTGGACTGATAGATAGTCCTAGTGGATCTAAGAATGGATAACCCTTTCTGGGTCTAAATGTGGATAACCTTATTTGGGTTAAAATGTTGATGGATAACCCTATTTGGGTCAAAATGTGGGTAAATATCCTATTGCGTCTATGGATAATCCGAGTGGACTAAGGTTTGGATTCGAATTTGGATTTCTCCCAAATAGCCTACGTATCCTAGGGTTTACCCTAGGAATCAGAATCCACGTAGTTCTGGCATGGATAACCCATTCTGGGTCAAACTGTGGATAAATATCCTAGTAGATCGATGAATAGTCCGAGTGGACTAAGGTGTGGATCCAAATTTGGGTTTTTCCCAAATAGCCTACGTATCCTAGGGTTTGCCTTAGGAATCAGAATCCACGTAGTTCGGGCATGGATAACCCATTTTGGGTCGAAATGCGGGTAAATATCCTAGTAGATCTATGAATAATCCGAGTAGACTAAGGTGTGGATCCGAATTTGGGTTTCTCCCAAATAGCCTACGTATCCTAAGGTTTGCCCTAGGAATCAAAATCCACGTAGTTTGGGCTGGATAATCCATTCTGGATCGAAATGTGGGTAAGTATCCTAGTGGATCTATAAATAGTCCGAGTGGACTAAGGTGTGGATCCTAATTTGGGTTTCTCCCAAATAGCCTATGTATCCTAGGGTTTAACCTAGGAATCAGAATCCGCATAGTTTGGGCTGGATAACCCATTCTGGGTCAAAATGTGGGTAAATATCCTAGTGGATCTATGAATAGTTTGAGTGGACTATGGTGTAGATCCGAATTTGGGTTTCTCCCAAATAGCCTACGTATCCTAGGGTTTGGCCTAGGAATCAGAATCCACGTAGTTCGGGCTTTGGGTTGAAATGGATGTATAGAATAACTTGTTCTAGGTTATAATAACCTGTTCTAGGTTTATGATTGAGAACCTATTCTTGGTTAAGGATTGAGAACCTATTTCAGGTTTAGGATTGAGAACCTATTCTAGGTTAAGGATTGAGAATCTATTCTAGGTTTAGGGTTTACTGAGGGGCAGAAATCATCCTGACTTACCCTTGTCATCCTAAGTTCTAATTTTGGAAGGTTTGGCAAAGCATTCTCTTTCTTTGTTAAGATTTTTGTTATTTCCCATTATACCTTTCCCAAGAATGTGGGTACCTAAATGCACGTCCCCACGCCTAATATGTTTGCTTGGTGTACAGATATGGCAGTTTGGCTAGGGTGTTGCAAAAATTAAATTATTGCCAACAATAAATATCATTCAAATAAGGCAACAAAACAACATATATCATCTCATGTATGACAAGAAAGCATGTAAATCATTATAGCAGCAAACATGTGAGAGCATTGATCAAGATATAGCAAACAAATAAAATGGCATCTCATGTATTATTTTCTATCAAACTATGTCTCAATGTGTCTCAATGAGATTCTCCAGATCTATGGTTTGGATCTAATGTGAATCTCTCAATATCTTAAGATCAGATCCTTGATCAATGGTTAGATATCTTTAAAATATTATCATTAAGATCAACACCTCATATTTCAACAAAATAGTCAAAATCAATGGCTTAGATCTTATATCATGATATAATCATAATCAGACTAAGATCCAATGGTTCAAATTCTTTTAAATCAGTTATGATCAAGATCCAATCAGATGGGTTAAATTCTTCTAAAACATAATATGAAGCAAATCTAACGGTTTAAATCATTCCTGATGATAATCCAACCATTCAAATTTATTCCACTCACTCCCAAAGATAATCTAACTGTTCAGATTGCTTATCCTGATAATCTAACCGTTCATATCCATTTACATCACTTTTGGTGACAATCTAACGGTTCAGATTACTCAAATTAAATAATCTAACCATTCAGATTACTCAAATCAAAGTAAAATATGATCAATGGATCAAATCAAAACTCTAAGATCAATGATCCAATTTTATCAAATTCCAAGATCAATGGTTCAATTTTAATCATATCATTCAAAACATATGATCTGATCAATTTTTAATTCCATCAAAATTTCATATGATCGGATCAATTTTGGCATATCAAATTTCACTCATGATCGGATCGATTTCATCATATTAAATATCACTCATGATCGGATCAATTTTGGCATATCAAATTTCACTCATGATCGGATCGATTTCATCATATTAAATATCACTCATTATCGGATTAATTTCATCACATAAATTCCAAGATCAATTTTATAACATCATATGATAAAAACAATTATCCAATGGCTCATATTCAATCAATAACATGATCAAAAAATAGATTCTACATCAATGGTTCTGATTTATTCCTTCAACTCACCATCAAATAAATCCAAAATCAAGGTTTTCAGATTTTATGGCTTGACTCAGATCACGGTGAAGACAACAAGGGGGTGAGGTGGAATATTGTAGTATAGTGACAATCAGTGGTGTTGGTCTGGTTTCAGGAGGGGAAAGATGGTGATCTGGTTTCTTGGTTTCCAAGGGATGGGCAGCAAAAGGTGGCGGTTAATGGCTACAAGGAGTGAATGGAGATGCAGGTGGCAAGGTAGGAGATGTTATATGGTAGTGTGGCTCACGGTTTTGAGGAAGATAGGTCGGTGTGGGTGGACAGGTGTGGTTATTGGGTTTGGTTTGGGAGGAGGGAGTGTGATGAAGATGAGGTATATGTGTAGGACAAAATCCCAGTTGATGGCCAGGTATGCACGGCTGGGTTTTAGCGGAGGGAGTTGCTGGATATGGGCAGGTGTTAATGGTTGTAGCCTTACATGTGGGGCTATGTAGATTATGGCAATGAGATTGTGGGATTGTTGGTTGGGTTTGTGTAGGGTGTAGCAATAGTAGGGATGTGCATGGTGAGGGAGTTTTGTTGTCGGTTTCAGCAAGGTAGGTGACAGATGGGTGGTGTTAGATGCTTCAGCTATGTAGCAGGTTGAGTCGAGTAAAGGCATCAAAGGCTTCTGCAGGTCGTGGTTCTAGGTAGGTAATGTGTTGGATGGTGGCAGTTTCTGTGAAAGTGATGACCGGGTGTTAAGGTGTAGCAGAATCAGCATGGTAAGGTGGTGGTTTGTAGGGTGAACAAGTGGTGAAGCAAAAATACATAAAAACAAACAGATGGGAGGGGCAGCTTACCTCAGGCGAACTCCCTCTCCTTATTCTTCTTCTTCTTCTTCTTCTTCTTCTTCTTCTTCTTCTTCTTCTCATTCTCTCTCTTTGAATCGCCCTATGCTTTTCTCCTCTCTCTCTCTATTCTCCAGATCTTTCTCTCTTCTCCAGCCTCTTTCTCTCTTTTCTTCAAATCTTTCTCTCTTTTCCAACTCCTCTTTCTTCCGTCTCTCTTTCTCCAGATCTCCTTATTCTCTTGTCCCTCTTTTCAGATTTTTTTTTCAATGCCCTCTCTTTCTCACTCTCCATATCTTCTTCTCTCCCCGGCCCTCTCTCTTTGAATCGCCCTCTGCTTTTCTCCTCTGGGGTTTCTTTTTCTCCCCTTTTCCTTTTTTTTTTTCCAGATCTCCTTATTCTTTCCTTCCTCTTGGATTCTACCTCTTTTTTAATTTTGTTTTTCTCAGATCTCCCCTCTCCTTTAGATCTCCTCCTCTCTGATTTTTTTCTTTTTTTCAGATTTCACCTCCCTCCTTTAGATCTCCTCCTCTCTGATTTTCAGATCTCTCCAATATTTTATTTCTCAATCTCCCTTTCTGATTTTTTTCCTTTTCTATTTGGAGTTCTCTTAGATTCCATATAGAGGCCTTCTTCTTTTTTTTCTTCAATTCTTTCCTCTTTTCTTCAATCGGATCTTCTCCCTCTCTCTCCCAATATTCTTCCTCCTCTCTCCCGCAGCTATTCCCTTCTTCTTTTTCTTCCCTTCTCTATTCGGATCCTTTTAGATTTTTTTTTAATCCACCGACCTCTCTTTCTATCTCTGCAAGTCGACAAGCTCCTTTCTCAATCTATTCTTTCCTTTTCCTTCTTATCTGATTTTATTTTCGTCTTTCTTTCTTATTTCATTTCCTTGTCGATAGCTGCCTTCTTCTTTCCCAAAGCAAAACCATGGTCAACTCACACTCTCTCTCTTTCCATTTTCTCTTAGTCCTCTCTCTTCCCACGGCCTCTCTTTCCTCTCTCTTCCCTAATATATATATATATATATAAGAAATTCATGCATATGGGCTGACATGACTTGGTCCGGATTAGTCTGAGCTGGGCCGGGCTGAGTTGGACTAAGTTGGGTTGAACTGATTTGAACTAATTTTGATTTTTTTCTATCATTTCATAGTCCATTTCTGCCATCATTCCACATAGAATTTTTTGGTAACCCCTATTCTAAATTTTCTACGTTCACTTTGTAGAACACTAAAAATGAGGAATATTGAAACTTGAATCACCTCATTTGGAAATAAAATGACCAACTTATGAATTTTTGAAGTTTAAGCAGGCCAATTATCGATAATTTGGCTACCCATTCTGCATGGGTTCTTTCAAGACCTCTACTAGAAATCTTTTATGTCCACTTTGTAGAGTACTAAAAATGAAACATAATGACACTGAAATCACCTGATTTGGATATGGGGTGACCAAAATATGAATTTCCAAAGATTAAATGACCATTTCCATTTGTAATTTTGCATGGGACCCTTCAGAAACTTTTACCCAAGATTTTACACGTCCACTTTGTAGAACATTACAAATGAAGAATGATGGCCTTGGAATCATCTGAATCTGACGTAGAACGACAAAGATATGAGGCTTTGAAGTTCTATCGATAATTTTGTATAAGAGTTTGCATGGGCCCACCGGTGACCTTTGCCTGGGATTTTTTACGTCCACTTTGAAGAGGACTGAAAATGTGGAATATTGGCCATTGAATCATCTGATTCCGATATCAGATGACCAAAATATGATGACTTGATGTTTAAATGATAATGCATGCATCATATGATAATTACGTAAATGCCCTTGCACTTTCAAACTATGATAACTTCCTTATATGATGTCAGAATTTGATGATTCAGGTCAGTAAGACCCGCACTCCATTAACCTGATCTAAACCTTGTTTCATGTCGTAATAGGTCTTCCAATCATCAGTGGACCAGACGAGACGAGCGGATGACAACCAGGTATGAAATCGGACCAATCGAACCAATTCAAGTATGAAAAACTTCATACCGGTCGATGGTACTGGTCTATGGTACCGATCGATGGTCGACCGGTAGAGCCTGCGCAGCATGGATCTAAAAACAGATCTTTGCGGGTCCCATTTTCCAAATTTCAATCTGAAGGACTTTCCTAATGTTGGGAGGGTTCCTAAACCTAACTCTAGTCTATATAAGGACCCTTAAACCTCGTAAAACCTCTTCCATTGATTCTCACAAACCCTAGAGAGGAGAAAGAGGTTGAAGAAGGAGAAGAAGCTAGCAAGAAGAGGGAGGAGCCGTCATTGTCGTTCAACGAAGAACACATTACTGCAAGTCAACGGTAAGTGCTTAAACCTTCCTCTACATTAAGTATTCTAGGATGGTTAGTTATCAATACCATGCAAAGCATGTATTGATCTAAACCATGTTTGCCGTCAAATCCTAATCTAGTCGGTAAACCCTAGATTCAAGTTCTAGGTTGAAGATCATCGAAACTAGAACTTCAATGGAGTTGGAAAAAACTCTAACTTAGTATTCAGACCTAGAATTTGTAGGAGAAACCCTAGGATCAATAGAGGGTGACAGACGGAAGGCGAGAACCAAGTGTATGGTTTTCTAGAGACATATCGATCAACCATACCGGTCGCACCACATGCGACCGGTATTGCGACCGGTATCTCCCGGGGACTGGTCTGTGGGGACTGGTCGACCATACCGGTCGCAGGTTTTCCCCACAGTGCTGCGACCGGTACCTGTAACCGGTCTCCTCTGTAAAGAGTGTTTTTAACTCAATTGGTTTTTCGACCAACGTAAACCCTAAGAAAACTATTGTAACTAAACCCTAATATCATGTAGGACCTTGTGATGGCACGTTTGGATACTGTGACGCGGAGCAAGCTATCAAACAAGCGTCCGGTAAGGGAATCGGACCTAAATCCTAATAAATTAATAAACAGTAAATCTTTGCTAATAACCATGATTCTATGGTATGATGTTTGTGTATACTCGCATGTCATCTTTTACTTTCAGTTATTATTATTGTTCATGCATACTCGCTATGCTAGGATGTGACTGTTAGGCATGTAATTGTTTTTCTTGGTGTGTGGAATGGGAAGGACTGGAGGTCTAGGAACATTCCTCACACTAGCACCTTTCGTATTGTTCTGTCTTAGCATGCTTGGTGTGGGTAGGGTATAAGGGGGTGGAAGTGGCACTGTCGTCTCCGGCCTGGCCACTAGACTCTAGCTCTTCCTCTATGCCGTAGGGAGCTACGTTGGGACAGGGCCTACTATGATGACATATAGGATTGGTTAGTTGCGAGCCCAGTTTGCAAGCCCTCGCCAATAGGGGCTTATGTGTTGGTATGGGAAGAGTATCAGGGGAGGTGTTGGTGGTGTTTGATCCAGACGCCTTAACTCTATCTCTATTCCATGATAGGGTGCATGTGGGACGACAGGGGTGTTTGATCCATTGGGCTGCTTCACACACTCGTGTATAGAGGTGCGGTGGCCGCCAATCCTTTCTATAGCATATTGCAAACTTAAACCAGACCATAATGTGAATGTTACTCATGCATATGTTTGTTGCATTGTCTGATTGTCTTACTGAGCTAAGTTGTGAGCTCACCCTTGTATATATACATGTTTTTAGATGTTGATGCAGGTTATACGGTGGAGGATTACGTGGACACCCCAGTGTATGGAGGCGTGGCTGCTTTGGACATGTAAGCAGGAGAGGACGAGCATGACGCTTCATGCGAGTGCCCTTTCTGCGTGTATTCTAGGGTGTTTATTTGGATTATTTTATTTATTTTCAGTTGGATTTACAAAGTGATGTAAGGATATTATTTATGTTTTGGTATGGAGAATAACTTGATATTTTATTAAATTATCAACAGATTACTCAGTTCATTTTATTTAAGCACTTTCGTTGTATTTTATTATATTTTAATTATGGTTATGTGCAATGGTTGTATGAGTGGGCACGGTCTTATTGAGATCCGGGTGTGAACCGTTGGTTCAGTGATGGTTCACTCACACTTCTGGGTCAGCCATAATTGGGGTGTTACAACTTGGTATTAGAGCGCTTAGGCTCTGTCCAACAGACCATATTGCACTTAACTAAGTCGATGAACTGAGATAGGAAGAATTAAAAGCTTTAATAAAAACCCACCTTAAGCATATGTTTGATGTCTGAGACTAAATTCGAAAGAGCGTAATATACTATACTAAATATGGAATGAATAACAAACATGCTCTAGAAATGAAACCAGCGTGACAATTGGAAGAATCATAAGTTTTCACAACAAGTAACAGAAAAATTTAGAAACATAAATTATCTAAAGAGTATAAAAGTTAATTGTGCTACAGGGTACAGTCCACAAGCCGGACAGTTACCCTGTTATATAAACCATGCCAAGAGAGAGAGGAAAATAAGAGGTCTATCATGGGGTTGGGGGCCTAGGTGGTAGGGGGTCAGCGATGTCATAATCATGCTCGTAGGCTACCCTGAGCCAGTGCATCTGCTCCAGGGTGACTTCGAGGCTGCGAGTAAGGTGCTCTAGATCAGAGCTCATCTCCTACTGGGCATCTCAGATCTTCGTGAACATACCCATCACGGTATTGGGAGGAGGCTGAGATGGTCCCGCTGCATGTGTGGGTTGTGGTGCTAGCACTGGAACATTCTCCATCTGATCATCGTCACCCTCATCATCACCCCTTGCCTCTACTGCATGAGCCGCATTGGCTGCTGCTGCTGCTGCTGCTGCCACGGCTGCTACCCTCCTGAGTGGGCGAGGATGATCCTCTAACTCCTCATCGCTAATCGACAGGTTATCCATCTGCATCTGGAGAATGGCATCCCAGTCAATGTCCGAGGTCATAGTGTCCTCAACGGCGGTCTCACCCCTCATGTCCACTCGTAATCGCTGCAGAAGAGAGGTGATGAGTTGGCCATATCGAAGGTTACTGGCCCGATCGGACAGAGTATCCTGACGCATGGTCCTGATAATGATGTAGGGGAGACAGACCCGCTCCCCAGAGTAGACACAATAGGTCAGATACTGAGTGAGCTGAGACAACTCACTGTAATGGCTGTTCTGAGGCACGATATTGTGTTGGATGATGCAAAAGTATACACGAGGCACAGGTCTCAAGCTAGCAGCCTTCATAGGCGCTCTTGGGTTAAGTAGCTGCTCCGAAATCTCCTAGCGCAGATCCTCAGTGAGAAAGCCCTTCATCTTAGGGGCGCAGTAGACCAAGTCCCCATCATTGGGAATCCCTAGGAGATCGGCGAGCTGGTGAGTGTTGAAGGAGATGGGGACACCCTTGACAAGACTGGTAAGGCGGAGTTCCTTGCCTTGGCCGAAGTCATTGACATTTCTTTCTATCTCCAAGTTGGCGTAGAAATGTTTGACTAGGTTAGGGCGGGTGGTCACAGTGTACGTAATAACGGACAACCACCCAAGTTTGCCAAAAGCTGCCTCCACATCAAATCAATGAAGCTGCTCCAGGTTCACCCGTCGCCCTGACTAAATATTCTTCTCGTCAAACCAAGGGAAGCGGGCTTGCGCCACATCGGAACCAAACCACCGCTCATCATGTTGTGGAACAGGAGGGATGCGAACAATTAATGCCAAGACCAAATGAACGTTTACCCGCACCTCTGTGTTGAGACATGATGAGCTACAAAACAAAGACAAAACAAAGAGGAATGGGTTAGAAATTTTTAAAATTTCGGCAGCATAACGACAGTAATTTAAGCAAAAGCTTCGAACTCACCCAAAACCTGGGGAGGAGGACTTACGTATCCCCCAAACACCTCATGAAAACCAAACATCCATCAAATGAATAAGAAATTTAGGAATTTTCAAGAAAAATTTGATTTTTATCAAAACCTAGGTTAAAAACCTAAAAATTTGATTTTTTTGAAAACCATTCGGTGCAACCTCAAATTGGTTGAGGGATTTTGCTCCTAGAGGTCCCTAAACCCTTTCTAGGCCGAAGGAAAAGAGTTCTTATGGTTAAAATCTCATAAACTAAGAAAAACCTAGTTTTTGGCCTTGGAACCATGGAGAAACGATGTAAAAATGGTACATGGAAGGAAGGAACTTACTTGGAGGCGATGTTCTAGGTCTGGATCGGAAGGAAATAGCTTCTAAGACCACCGGTCAGACTGTAGCAACTCACAGAGCCAGAGAGGAATCACCACCGGAGAGGAAGAAGAAAGGAAAAGTGAGAAAAATCTCACTTTTCATGATTTTAAAGAGGATTTTAGGCATACCGGTCGACGGTTTTGCCCATAACGGTCGATCGGTACCCCCTGGTAAATTCGACCGGTACCCCTCGATCAGGAGAAAATTCTGACGGATCGAACTATACCGGTCGCTTCATTTCCCACAGAGTTACGATCGGTACATCGACCGGTACCCCTCGGGAATCTTAGAAGTTTGTCCGCCTGGACATACTGGTCGCACTACCTTATACAGTGCCGCGACCGGTATGTTGCGATCGGACAACTAATGAAACCCAGAAAATTTTGGGAAAAATTTGTAAAATTTTGATTTATGTTTCCTTACGAGTTTCGCCTTGCACTTGTTGAAGGCTAACACTATTATGACTATTCGATTATACCTCATGTGTTATGTCTTTTTTTTAGATCCAAGCAGGAAAACTAATCTGAGATGGAAGGCGGAAACGATCGTAGAGGCTCACGAAGGCGTCACCACTCCAGGGTACGCCAAGACGAGGACAACGTGGAAACAGGAAATGTTGATGAGTAAAATGTGAACCCAAACGGTGAAGAAAGGCAGATTCCTAGAGCACCAACAAATTTTCCAGGACATCCTCACACAAACTCTGAAACAATTGTGATGCATCTGGTTTTTTAGATGGAAGCTCAGCAGAAAAAATTCATGAACGAGATGCTTAAGATGTTCAGGCCACCGGGATATATTCCTACAGAAGGTATGCCTGAGTCTGGAAGAAATAACACCACACTGCCAATGGATGGTAGTACTGGGCCAATGGGCCAAGGACAGAATCCATAACCACTACACCAATTTCCATCGTCATCTGTCTATCAAGGAATCTATCCGTACCCACCACCGTGGTACGGAATGAATGCACAAGGGCAGAATGACCTAAGCCGAGCAGTGGATAGGTTCTTAAAACTGAAACCCCCTACTTTCACAGGGAAACCACTGTGGCCTGTATAGTGGGTTGCCGAAATAGAGAAGAACATTCGTTTTATGACTTGTACGGAAGATGAGAAGGTGTTGTTTGCTACGCACATGCTCAAAGAAGACGCAAATGTCTGGTGGAATTCTACCCGGTCATACTTAGAGGAAAAGCACACTCAGATCGATTGGGCAATATTCAAGGGAGCTTTATTCGATAAATACTTTCCGAAGAGCTTTAGAGATCAAATGGAGAAGGAATTCCTCAACCTGCAACAGTCCCAGTCGACGGTTGATGCTTACTAGCAAAGATATGAAGAGCAGTTCTTCTTCGCTCCGGCAAGCATGCGATAAGAAGAAACCAAGACCCGTATGTTTACCATGGGATTGCGAGGAAGTATCCGATAGCACGTCTTGGGTTTGGAGAAGAAGATATATAATGAGGCTGTGTAGATTGCCAGGGTAATTGAATCTAGCGAAAGAGACATCTTCTTTACTCAAAACAAGGGACTGAAGAGGCCTGCTACTGAGACTTCAGGTAGAGGCAATACTAGACCATTCCACCCATACAGGGCTCAGTCCACTGTGGTGCTTGCAAGGAGCACTACTGCACCACCACCGTCACAGTTTGCTGGACATATCCCAAATGTTAAATGTTTCAACTGCCAGCAATTGGCTCATTATCCGAAGACCTGTACGCTACCTAAGAAGCAATTGCCTCAGTAAGGAAAGATATTTGCAGTCACCACTGAAGAGGCAACTGCATTACCGGATGTGGTTACTGGTATGATTTAATCCCTTCCTATTTGGCTTACTGTTGTTGTATTTGAACATGTAGAACTAAGGGATAATTAAATTTCAAGGACTGTAAATATAGCTGGTGTACCCGCCAGAGTACTCTTTGACTCTGGGGCCACGCACTCCTTCATTTCTATTTCTTTTGGGAAGCGAATTGAATTACCTGTCAAGTGTTTGAACCCAAGCTTGATAGTTCGCTCTCCGTTGGGAGTCGAAGTGGTGTTGAATGAATACTATAGGCCGTGTACAATTAGTATTGAGGGCCAAAACCTAGAAGCAAATCTGGTTCAACTCGAGATGGTAGACTTTGACGTCATCTTGGGAATGGATTGGCTAGGCCATCATTCAGCTAGCTTATTATGTGGTGAAAAGAAACTTGTGCTTAAAGATGATAAGGGAAAAGAGTTTAGCTTTACTGGGACAAGTTACCTAGGAAGCGAAAGCTAATCCTCTCCGCCCTAAAAGCTAAGAGATGCTTAGAGAAGGGAGGATTGGGGTACTTAGTGTCTGTGGTCGACATAACTGCTGAGGTGCTAAAGATGGATGATCTAGATGTGGTACGAGAGTTTCCATATGTATTTCCAGAAGATCTACCAGGTCTACCTCCAGACATGGCTACAGATTTATCTTAGAACAGGGTATCACCAATTGAAGATCAAGGCCACAGATATTCCGAAGACTGCTTTCAGGACAAGGTATGGACATTATGAGTTCTTTCTAATGTCATTCAGGTTGACTAACGTTCCAGCGTCGTTCATGGAACTGATGAACCGAGTGTTTCATGACATGATGGACACTTCGGTCATCGTATTCATTGACGACATAATGGTCTACTCACAAAACAGGGAGACTCATGCAACACATTTGAGAGCAACCCTACAACGGCTGAGAAGAGAGAAACTTTACGTCAAGTTCAAGAAGTGTGAATTTTGGCTGAAAGAAGTGGCCTTCGTGGGTCAAGTAGTATCTGCAGATGGTATCAAGGTAGATCCAAGCAAGATCACTGCTATAGTCGGATGGGATGCACCGAAATCAGTTGTGAAGATTCGTAGTTTCCTTGGATTGGCTGGTTACTATAGAAGATTCGTGGAAGACTACTCAAGAATTGCAGTTCTACTTACCAGACTAACCAAGAAAGGGGAAAAGTTCATATGGATGGATGAGTGTGAGAAGTGCTTTCAGACTTTGAAGTCAAGACTAGTCTCTGCACCTATCTTGACCATCCCAGCACCAGGCTTGCCATTTACCCTATATACAGATGCCTCAGGTTTAGGTATTGGATGTGTGTTAATTCAAGGAGAACAGGTGATTGCCTACTCATCAAGACAGTTGAAAGAGCATGAGAAGAACTATCCTACGCATGATCTGGAATTAGCAGGAGTTATTCATGCAATCAAGACTTGGAGACACTACCTTTACGGTGAAAAGTTTCAGATTAAATCAGATCACAAGAGCTTAACTTACCATTTTACTCAGAAAGACCTGAATATGAGACAGAGGAAATGGCTGGAATTATTAAAAGATTATGATTTTGACATCCAGTACCATCTAGATAAGGCAAATGTTGTGGCCGATGCCTTAAGTAGAAAGTGGGAATTGAAACCTGAGGCAGGACCTAGTACAAATGCTGCATTTTGTGCTACAGTCTCATGCTCAATAGAGAATGATGAAGAGTATATATTAGAAACTATAGGAGATCCAGTGGAACAAGGCTTAATTCATAAGTTCACGTTGATGTTCGCAGCTTTGAAGATCTCATCGGATCTAATAGATGAGGTCAAATTAGCAATCCTACAGGATCCACACCTCAAGACTGTGCAAGAAGATCTAGAGTTGGGTAAAAGCAATCCTGACTTTACCTTGGATTCAGACAAGGTACTCAGGTATCATGGATGATTATGTATACCTGAGAGTGAGAACTCAAATATCAGAGATCGAGTTATGACAGAAGCTCATTACACCCCATATTCGGTACATCCAGGAAGCACCAAGATGTACCATGATTTAAGAAGATTATATTGGTGGAGGGGTATGAAAGTGGATGTAGCTCGGTTCTTATTCCAATGCCTGAATTGCCAGCAAGTTAAAGCTGAAAGGCAGAGACCCGCAGGTTTGCTACAACCACAAACAGAGCCAGCATGGAAGTGAGACTGTATCACAATGGATTGGATTTCGTTACTGGCCTACCCTTGACACCAAGGTCAGTGGATGCAGTATGGGTTATAGTCGATCGACTTACCAAGACAACTCGATTCATTGCTATCAGACCTCAATATACTATGGAGAAGCTGGCCAAGCTATATGTGGATAATATCGTCAGACTTCATGGCGTCCCAAAATGTATAGTATCTGACAGAGATCCCTGTTTTACATCAAAGTTTTGGGAAGGACTACAGAATGCAATGGGAACCAAGTTAAAGTTTAGCACAACTTTTCATCCCCAGACAGACGGGCAGTTAGAAAGAACTATTCAAATTTTAGAAGATATGCTCCGAGCATGTGCCCTAGATTTCAAAGGAGCTTGGGACGACAAGCTATCGCTCATCGAGTTTGCTTATAACAACAGTTACTAGGCTACGATCCAGATGGCTCCATATGAGGCACTCTATGGGAAGAAATGTCGTACACCTCTATTATGGAATGAGGTGGGAGAGAGAAGGATTGTAGGACCAGAGTTTGTCGAAGAAACTTGTCGAGTGATTGATCAAATCAAAGAAAGAGTGAAGACAGCTCAAGTTTGACAAAAGCACTATGTAGATAATCGATGTTGAGATCTGGAGTTTGTAGTAGGTGATAAAGTATTCTTGAAGATATCACCTGTGCGAGGTCTGAACCGGTTTGGTAAGAAGGGGAAGCTATGCCCAGGTATATGGGACCATACGAGATTTTGACCAGACGTGGTAATATGGCATATCAACTGGCTCTACCACCATCCATGTCAAGCGTTCATGATGTGTTCCATGTTTCTTTATTGAAGAAGTACGTCAGGGATCCATCACACATCTTGACAACAGACCCACCAGACTTAACAGAGGACTTGACGTTTGAAGTTGTACCTGTGATGCTCACAAGGTGAAAAGTACAACATCTCTGAAGCAAGGATATCCACTCTGTGAAAGTGCATTGGAAAAGCCAAGATGTGGAAGAAATTACTTGGGAGGAAGAGAACACAATGAGAAAGGAATACCCTAACCTTTTCGACGACCAAGGTACGTTCAAATTTCGAGGCCAAAATTTATTTTCAGGGTGGGGGAGTTGTGAAACCAACATGCAAATTTCAGGGACGAAATTTCTGTTAAGGGTGGGGGAGTTGTAAGACCAGCACTCCATGAACCCGATCTAAACCTTGTTTCATGTTGTAACAGGTCTTTCAATCATCACTGGACTAGACGGGGCGAGCAGATGACAACCAGGTATGAAATCAGACCAATCGGACCAATTCATGTATGAAAAACTTCATACCGGTTGATGGTACCGGTCTATGGTACTAGTCGATGGTCGACCGGTATGGCCTACGCAGCATAGATCCGAAAATAGATCTCTGCGGGTTCTACTTTCCAAATTTCAAACCGAAGGACTTTCCTAATGTTAGGAGGCTTCCTAAACCTAACTCTAGTCTATATAAGGACCCTTAAACCTCCCAAAACCTCTTCCATTGATTCTCACAAACCCTAGAGAGGAGAAAGAGGTTGAAGAAGGAGAAAAAGCTAAGAAGAAGAGGGAAGAGCCGCCATTGTTGTTCGATGAAGAACACATTACTGTAAGTCAACGATAAGTGCTTAAACCTTCCTCTACATTAAGTATTCTAGGATGGTTAGTTATCAATACCATGCAAAGCATGTATTGATCTAAACCATGTTTGCCGTAAAATCCTAATCTAGTCGGTAAACCCTAGATTTAAGTTCTAAGTTGAAGATCATCGAAACTAGAACTTCAATGGAGTTGGAAAAAACTCTAACTTAGTATTCAGACCTAGAATGTGTAGGAGAAACCCTAGGATCAATAGAGGGTGACCGACGGAAGGCGAGAACTAAGTGTATGGTCTTCCGGAGACATACCGGTCGACCATACCGGTCGCACCATATGCGACTGGTATTGCAACTGGTACCTCCCGGGGACTGGTCTGTGGGGACCGATCGACCATACCGGTCGCAGGTTTTCCCCACAGTGCTGCGATCGGTACCTGTGACCGGTCTGCTCTGTGAAGAGTGTTTTTAACTCAGTTGGTTTTCTGACCAACGTAAACCGTAAGAAAACTATTTTAACTAAACCCTAAAATCGTATAGGACCTTGTGATAGCACGTTTGGATACTGTGACGCGGAGCAAGTTATCAAACAAGCGTCAGGTAAGGGAATCGAACCTAAACCCTAATAAATTAATAAATAGTAAATCGTTGCTAATAACCATGATTCTGTGGTAATGTTTGTGCATACTCGCATGTCGTCTTTTACTATCAGTTATTATTATTGTTCATGCATACTCGCTATTCTAGGATGTGACTGTTAGGCATGTTATTGTTTTTGTTGGTGAGTGGAATGGAAAGGACTGGAGGTCTAGGATCATCCCTCATACTAGCACCTTTCGTATCGTTCTGTCTTAGCATTCTTGGTGCGGGTAGGGTATCTAGGGGAGGAAGTGGCACTGTAGTCTCCGGCCTCGCCACTAGACTCTAGCTCTATCTCAATGCCATAGGGAGCTGCACTAGGATATGGCCTACAGTGATGACATATAGGATTGGTTAGTTACGAGCCCAGTTTGCAAGCCCTCGCTAATAGGGGCTTACGTGTAGGTATGGGTAGAGTATCAGGGGAGGTGTTGGCGGTGTTTAATCCGAATTCCTTAGCTCTATCTCTATTCCATGATAGGGTGCATGTGGGATGACAATGGTATTTTATCCATTGGGCGGCTTCACATACTCGTGTATAGAGGTGCGGTGGTCGCCAATCATTTCTATAGCACATTGCAAACTTAAACCAGACCATAATGTGAATGTTACTCATGCATATGTTTGTTGCATTGTCTGATTGTCTTACTGAGCTAAGTTGTGAGCTCACCCTTGTATATATATATATGTGTGTTTTTAAATGTTGATGCAGGTTTTACGGTGGAGGATTACGTGGATGCCCAAGTGTATGGAGGCGTGGCTACTTTGGACATGCAAGCAGGAGAGGACGAGCATGACGCTTCATGCGAGTGCCCTTTCTGCGTGTATCTCTAGGGTGTTTATTTGGATTATTTTATTTATTTTCAATTGGATTTACAAAGTGATGTAAGGATATTATTTACGTTTTGGTGTAGAGAATAACTTGATATTTTAAATTATCAATAGATTACTCAGTTCATTTTATTTAAAAACTTTTGCTATATTTTATTATATTCTGATTATGGTTATGTGCAACGGTTTGTATGAGTGGACACGGTCTTTTTGAGATCCTGGTGTGAACCGTTGATTCAGTGACGGTTCACTCACACTTCTGGTTCGATCAGAATTGGGGTATGATAACTTGGTATCAGAGCTCTTAGGCTCTGTCCAAATGACCATATTGCACTTAACTAAGTCGATGAACTAAGATAGGAAGAATTAAAAGCTTTAATAAAAACCCACCTTAAGCACTTGTTTGATGTCTGAGACTAAATTCGAAAGAGCATAATATACTATACTAAATATGGAATGAATAACAAACATGCTCTTGAAAGGAAACCAGTGTGACAAGTGAAAGAATCATAAGTTTTCACAACAAGTAACAGAAAAATTTAGAAACATAAATTATCTAAAGAGTATAAAAGTTAATTGTGCTATAGGGTACAGTCTACAAGTCGAACAGTTACCCTGTTATATAAATGATGCCAAGAGAGGGAGGAAAATAAGAGGACTATCATGGTGTTAGGGGCCTAGGAGGAATGGGGTCAGCGATGTCATAACCACGCTCGTAGGCTACCCTGAGCCAGTGCACCTGCTCCTGGGTGACTCTGAGGCTGCGAGTAAGGCGCTCTAGATCATGGGTCATCTCCCGTTGGGCATCTCGGATCTTCGTGAACATACCCATCACAGTATCAGGAGGAGGCTGAGATGGTCCCGCTGCATGTGTGGGATGTGGTGTTGGCACTGGAACATACTCCATTTGATCATCGTCACCCTCATCATCACCCCCTGCCTCTACTGCATGAGCCGCATTGGCTGCTGCTGCTGCTGCGGCTGCTACCCTCCTGGGTGGGCGAGGACGAGCCTCTAACTCCTCATCGCTGATCGACAGGTTATTTATCTGCATCCGAAGAATGGCATCCCAGTCAATGTCCGAGGTCATAGTGTCCTCAATGGCATTCTCACCCCTCATGTCCACTCGTAATCATTGCAGAAGAGTGGTGATGAGTCAGCCATATGGAAGGTTACTGGCCCGATTGGACAGAGTAGCCTGATGCATGGTCCTGATAATGATGTAGGGGAGACAGACCTGCTCCCCAGAGCAGACACAATAGGTCAAATACTGAGTGAGCTGAAACAACTCACTGTAATGGCCGCTCTGAGGCATGATATTGTGCTAGATGATGCGCTATACACGAGGCACAAGTCTCAAGCTAGCAGCCTTCATAGGCGCTCCAGGGTTAAGTAGCTGCTCCGAAATCTCCTGGCGTAGATCCTCAGAGAGAAAGCCCTTCATCTTAGGGGCGCAGTAGACCAAGTCCCCATCATTGGGAATCCCTAGGAGATCGACAAGCTGGTGAGTGTTGAAGGAGATGGGGACAGCCATGACGAGACTGGTAATGCGGAGTTCCCTGCCTTGGCTGAAGTCGTTGACATTTCCCTCTATCTCCAAGTTGGCGTAGAAATGTTTGACTAGGTTAGGGCGGGTGGTCATAGTGTACATAATAATGGACAACCACCCAAGTCTGCCAAAAGCTGCCTCTACATCAAACCGATGAAGCTGCTCCAGGTTCACCCGTCACCCTGGCTCAATATTCTTCTCGTCAAACCAATGTAAGCGGGGTTGCGCAGCCTCGGAATGAAACCACCGCTCATCAAGCTGTGGAACAGAAGGATGCGAAAGATTCATGTCGAGACCAAATAAACGTTTACCCGCACCTCTGCGTTGAGACATGATGAGCTACAAAACAAAGACAAAACAAAGAGGAATAGGTTAGAAATTTTTAGAATTTCGGCAGCATAACAACAGTAATTTAAGCAAAAACCTTGAACTCACCTAAAACCTGGGGAGGAGGACTTACGTAACCCCCAAACACCTCATGGAAACCAAACATCTATCAAATGAACAAGAAATTAAGGAATTTTCAAGAAAAATTTGATTTTTATGAAAACCTAGGTTAAAACCTAAAAATTGGATTTTTTTGAAAACCATTCGGTGGAACCTCAAATTGGTTGAGGGCTTTTGCTCCTAGAAGTCCCTAAACCCTTTCTAAGCTGAAGAAAAAGAGTTCCTACGGTTAGAATCTCCTAAACTAAGAAAAACCTAGTTTTTGGCCATGGAACCATGGAGAAATGATGTAAAAGTGGTAAATGGAAGGAAGGAACTTACTTGGAGGCGATATTCTAGGTCATGATAGAAAGGAAATAGATTCTAAGACCATCGGTCGGACTATAGCAACTCATAGTGTCACACCCCAATTCTGCACCAACTAAAATGGTGTGATGAACCGTCAATAAACCAACGGTTCAACCAGGATCTCATATAGGCTATCCCCATTTTTGTTAAACCAAAACACATTCCACATTAATCAGAGATAATAAAGTAAATAGCGGGAGTCTTACAGATAATGAACTGAGCTAGTCATGATAAATAATTAATATTTCATTTATCTCCAAGTAACCAAAACATAATTTAATACATATTACAAATATCCAAATACAAAAATTAAACTCTAAGCGTATCCATAGTGAAACGCTCGCTTAAGCAATCATAATAGTCCTCCGCAGCTTGCTCATCTTAGCCGCCACCTGTTCGTATGTTGGCATGTTGACATAATATTTAGCCGTAGTACCTGCAACATTAGAGACTAAAAAGAATTGCACGCGCGAGGGTCAGCTCTCCAACTTGAGCTCAATGAGTAAACAAAACAATGCAACAAAGATATGCATGCATTCAATTCATATCTTTGGTCTGGTTCATAAGTTTGCAATGTGCAATAGAAACGATTTGTGGCCGCCTCACCTCTATACACAGGGTGTGTAAGCCCACCCAACGGGTCAAACACCATTGTCATCCACATCCACCCCACCATGGAATGGAGATAGAGCTAAAGTGTCCGGATCAAACATCGCATAACACTTCCCCTGATGCCCTACCCATACCAACACGTAAGCCCCTGTTGGCGAGGGCTTACAAACTGGGCTCGTAACTAACCAATCCTAATGTCAAACAGTGTATCCAAGGCCTCACCCCAGCATCCCTCAATACGTCCATAAAGATAGAGCTAAGGCCCCCCGGTGGAGTCAGAGACTACAAGGTCCGAGATCACCTTCCCTGATGCCCTACGACGTAATAGTTCTACTAAGGTAATGGCAATACGACGATGTCAGTGGACAAGACTTGAGTAGAGATAGAGCTCAAGTGTCCGGATCAAACACCGCATAACACTTCCCCTGATGCCCCACTCGCATCAAGTACACTAACCACACACAAACATTCACATGCCTATTCCTAGCTTCATCATCATCATCATCATGTTATAAATAAATGGAATTAAATATGCATGAACAGTAAGAGCAGGAATATTGGATGACATGTTAAATGCACATTACAGACATACAAACATAAAATCATTCATGGAATCGGACTCAATAAATAAAAATAGTTTATTATTAGCCAATTAGTTTAGGTCTTGTTCCCTCACCTTTGATTGAGTGTAGATCCTCATTGAAGCTTTATGAATCACCCGAAAATCACTAGAAAGACCTAACAAGTCAATAGATTTTAATTAGAATTAATTCTAACAAATTCAGACTAGCTGAAATTATAGGGTCCCAGATAGGGTAGCACCTTGGGTCGGTTACCAATCGACCCTTGGGTGTAGGGTCGGACGTGGGGTCGGATACCAATCGACCCTATGTGCGACCACACCCTCCCTGGAACTTCCCGAGGGCATGGGGTCGATCCTGTGGTCTTGTAGGGTCGGATATCATTCGACCCTACGTGCGACCACACATATTCTGAGTCGACCTTTCATTCTAAAGTCCATTCTTTCATGTTTGGATCCTTTGGCTTACTTTCATGGTCCACTTTATGATTGTTCTATGGCTCAAAACTACAAGTTATACACTATTCATAGTCCATAATGATTTCTTCCATAGAATCTTTTGAAACTTGTCCATGGGTTTTTCCTAATCCCATGTTCTTCATAACTATTCTAGAATCCCTTATTCAGGAAAGGAATTAGGTTCATACCTTTATTTAGAGTTTTCTCTGAGCTTCCTCCTCTTCCTTAGTTTTCTTCTTCAAGTTTCCTTCTCTATTCTCTTCCTTCTCTTTCTCTTGCTCTTACATTCAATTAGGGTTTTAAAGGAGTGAAAGAGGCTAAGGGACGTCCTATTTATAGAGGAAAACCCTCCAAAATAAGTCCCATTAAGTTTAGGAAAGATCCCCTTGGAATTAGGAAAGTTTCCTAATTTTCGGTTCTTGCTGTTTTCCTAGGGTCGGATGTACTGAGACCCTACATTTTTTAAAACGTGAGACCCTAGGGTGTACGGTCGTAGGTAGGGTCGGATGTAGGGTCACATAATCCAACACCCATGCGACCCCACGACCAAAAAGTCATGAGTTGGAATTCTGTTGAGGTGGGGTCGACCCTACCTGTTTAGGCATGCGACCCTACCCTCAGTTTGACTGTTTTTGAGTTAAATTTCATATTGGGTCTTGGCTTTCTTCATGCACTTGGTCCACTTGGCTCGACCATGATATGTAGACTGGTCACGACACAAAATGTAAGGTTAGACCGAATTCATGGCGTGCAAGTCTTACAACTCCACCACCCTTAAAAGAAATTTCTTCCTTGAAACTTGAACATCCAGATCTTACAACTCCCCCATCCTTAAAATAAATTTTGTCTTCAAAATTTGAATTTAGGTGGGAATTCTATTTTTGCATTGCATCTTCTTCTTTCCATGCAATCTTCTCCACGTCTTGTCTTCGCCAGATTATCTTCATATAATAATTATCCTAGTTTTTAAGATGTTGTACCTTTCAACTAGTGAACTAGGCTAGTACCACTTCAATAGTTAAATTTTCTATTTACTCCAGTAGATCAATGGTCAATACCTTTGATATGGATCTCCAATGTACTTCTTCAATAGAGACACACGAAATACATCATGCACACTAGACACGGACAGTAGTAACGCTAATTGATATGCAACTTTTCTATATCTCTCTAAAATTTATAAGGTCCAACACATATATAGGATACCACTTTCCCTTCTTGCTGAACTTTTTCAAACCATACATAAGTGATACCTTCAAGAATACTTTGTCACTTATGGCGAACTCAAGGTCTTGGCATCTCTTCTAACAATCCTGAGCTGCCTTGGCCCTTTTTCTTTGATCTTGTCTGCTACTCAACAGGTTTCTTCAACAGACTCAGGTCTTACAATTCCTTATTCACCAACTTTATTCTAAAACAAAAGAATTTGACATTTCTACCGTACCATGCTTTATAGGTGACATCTACATAGTAGCTTGGTAGCAAATTCAATCCACATATAGCTTAGTTAGCTGCTCTAAAGCATATCGAGGTTGTATAGCAATGGAATGAGCTTTCTTCCTAAGGTGATCAACAATCACCCAAATTGCGTCAATCGATCTGGGAGTCAATGGTAAATCAATGGCATAGTTCATTGTAAAGTAGTTTCACTTCCAAACTAGCTCCGATAGTGGTTGTAGTAAGCCATGTTGGTGCTTGTCTTTCAGCCTTTACTTGCTGATAATCCAGACACTGGAACATGCATCTAGCCACATTTGTTATCATTCCTCTTTACCAGTACAATCTCTTAAGGTTAGGATACATATGGGTACTCCAGGATGTCCTGAATATAGAGTACAGTGGGCTCTTATCATTATCCTCTTCATGATATCAGAGTCTTTACCTTCAGGTATTCAAAATCTACCTCTGTACTTGAGTACCGTCTCCGCATCCAAAGTAAGTCAGGGTTAGGTTTTCCTTCTCTAAATCTTCTTACCCCGCTCTTAGATATAGATCTAACAAAATTACTACCTTTACTTCATCTATCAATTCAGAGATGATCTTTAACGTTGTGAACGCAAACAAGGAACTACTGCTTTATAAGTTCATCCATAAGTTCTTGCTCAATTAGATCATCACGAATTTCTATTATATGTTACTCTACTTTCAAATCTGAATCTATTGTTGCAAAACATAAGGCAACATTCATACTGGGTCCTTCCTTGGACTTCATAATTCTCTCTTTCTTTAAGGCCTTAGCTACTACATTAGCCTTGCTCGGGTGACACTCAATATCACAGTCTTAATCCTTGGGCAATTCCAGCTATTTTTATCCTCATGTTCAACTCTTTCTAGTAAAGAGATAAATAAAACTCTTATATTCTCATTTAATCTAAATTCTTCTCTGTATAGATAATGTCTCCAAGTCTTGATTGCATAATTCATCACCGGTAATTCCAAGTCATGAGTAGGGTAATTCTTTTAATGCTCCTTCAGTTTTCTTGAAGCATATACAATCACTTATTTACCTTGCATCAACCCGCAGTCTAGATCCAATCCGAAAGCTTCGATGTATAGGGTAAAAGGTTTTCCTAGTACCGAAACGATCAAGATGGAAGCTGATATCAACCTTGTTTTTAGAGTTTAAAAATATTCTTCACACTTGTCAATCCAATTAAACTCCTCTCCCTTCCGGGTTAGCTTGGTAAGAGGTATTGCGATCTTAGAGTGGTCCTCTTCAAATCATCTGTAATAACCAGCTAAACCCAAGAAACTTTTGATCTTCATAATATTTTTTAGGTGTCTCACCATATGATTACTTCTATCTTAATAGGGTCCACTTTTATCCCTTTTTATGATGCTATGTGATCTAAGAAGATCACTTAGTTTATTCAAGTCTCATATTTCTTGGACTTGGTATAAAGCTTTTCCCTTCTCAGTTGTTGTGAAGTTGTTCTAAGATCCATTATATGAGTTGCTTCATTCTTGGAATAAACCGAAATATCATCTATGAAAACTATGACCGATGTGTCCAACATGTCATGAAACACCCATTTCATCAGTTCCATAAAAAATGTAAGGGCATTGGTTAATCCAAACGTCATAATCGAGAACTCATAATGTCCAATCCCGATTCTAAAGGTATCTTCGAGATATCACTGTCCAAATTCTTTAGCTGTTGATATCTTGACCGAAGATCAATCTTAGAAATTACCTTTGCTCCTTGCAACTGTTTAAAACAAGTCATCGATCTGAGGTAGTAGATATCGATTCTTGAGCATGAGCTTATTTAGTTCTCGATAGTCTATACATAATCTGACACTACCATCCTTCTTCTTCACGAATTGCATTGGTGCTCCACGTGATGCATTACTTAGCTGATTAGAACCCTTATCTAATAACTCTTGTAGTTGAGTCTCAATTTCTTCAACTCCATAGGGGCTACTCTATAGGTGCCTTTGACACAGGTATCATCCTTGGTAACAAGTCGATGATGAACTCGGTCACATGATCCGATGGTAACCCAGGTAAGTCTCCTGGAAACACATCATGAAATTTACGTAACACAACAATATCTTCCATCTGTGGTGCTTCTCTAGTAATGTATACCACAGATACCATATATCTAACTCCTTTCTCTTTAAAGCATCTCTTCGCCTTTAGCATAGAGAGGATCAGCTTTCACTTCCTAGGCAACATACTTTCAATAATACTAAATTATATGCCGTCTTTATTCTTGAATGATAATCTCTTCTATGCACATAACAACTTTGTAGAGTATTGAGGCAACCAGTCTATCCCCAAGATGACGTCAAAGTCTGCCATCTCAAGTCTAATTAGGTTGCGTCCAAATTTCATCCATCCATACAATTTGGACATTGTTCATAACACTCATCCAATACAACATCTAGTCCAAAAGGGCTTGAACTAGAGAAATCTAGTATTAAGGTCTTAAGAGCTTGTCTAGTTCCTTCATCTCTTAGTTTTTCAAAGACTATCATCAAAATCTCATATTTTGAAAGAAACTCATTATCTTATCCTTGTTGTTCTACCCTGATCTCTCTTTCATATACCTCAAAAAATATCTTGTGATTGTTACTTACTTTCTTGCTCATGCACTCTTTTATAGACATGACTCATATCCTTCCATTCAGTACCTTGAAATAAATCCTTCATTACTTTATCTGAGGTTCATTGGCTATAGCATTTAATCTGAATCCAATCATCTTTCTTCTAATAATTCTATTATCACTAAACATCTTTTCAATGGATATCGAGAAATGTAAGAATCAAAATGTTTATCCAAAAGCAATTTATTTTCTTCTTTCAATTTAGTATAATGAGGAACACTTGATTTATCTAGTGAACTTAGGTTTAAAAGATCAGGAGTAAATATGTGATAATCCAACCGGCATCAAAAAGTCGTTAAGTTGCACGGTGGTCCAAAAACATGGAAATAGAGGTTTTACAGTTCTTAACCTCATGGTTATAGGTTCTATCGAGTATATAATGCCATTGGTCGAGGCGCTATTGGAATAAATCTAGAGAAAGTTTTGGTACATCAATAAATCAGGTATAAATCGAAAGATGTACGCTCAACATGATTAAACATCTAACTGTTCATTCAGTTCATACCTCTGTTCATATTGTTGATCATGAGAGTGGCTCAGTTTGGTATAATCAGGACTAACACTAAAGAAACAATATCTATAACTCCAATTGACAGGTTGAATCAAGAAGGTATCCTGTTGAGGTACGAGAATTTAAAATCAGGTATGTGCATCCTCTATAATCATAAGAGTAAATCAATAATGCACCGCATCCTATATAACCTATCTAGTTATATGGCTACAATATCTTTGATCCTTTGCTGAAAATGTTTGAGGCTTCATCTTTAGAAAATATTTCTCAATCCTTGTTGGATCATTCTGCCATAATGTAGCTATCCCATATATCAGTGGCTGATAAGGGTCACCACCTTGATACACTGCTTGTTGTGTACCAAGCTTCCGCACTGGGGTGTACGTTACTGGGACTTGTTGTATGGTAGGCACTGTGTTATAGCTAAATGGTGATGGGGGTACAGTGTTCCTACCAATTGGTACCGTACTTGGTTTGACCCGGTGGTGTTGATGTAGCATCGGCAACTTGGGTAGTGATTTACATAGCAACTTGCATAGTCGGTCTCATCTGTTGTTGCTCTTGTATTTTATTGGGCCAAGGTTATTACAACCGTGGCCAAGGTAATTGGTAGTCCAGGTGGATTGACTGGAGTGGCCTGGTTGTTCACTCTTTTGATTTGCTACAGTCTGATTATCATTATTTAGCCTCTACTCAGATGAGTTTTCATTACCCATTCTTGACCCAGATAGTGGTGGGGTCAAGATGCAACATCTTCTTAATGCTCAGCGGGCAATGGATCAGTATATGGCGGATCTCACTCTGAGTCTCCACATCGCCCATGAGTATAAATTTATCTTCTTTTATAGTTACTCTCATTTTTAGTCTATGGTCATTGTTCTCTTATCTCTGTTGGATTCAGCCCGAGATCTTTCCCTTTACCTTTGCAGGGATTTGAGCGTTACTAGCCATTTTCTCCTTTCTCTATCATACATTGAGTTTTACATCTTGTGAGTACCAACTCAGTATTCCAACTTTTCTGCTTTATAGATGCTTCCTTCTTGCTACTATATTATATCCTTTGTATACTTAGGCAATTGCCCGAATTATAGATAGTACCCTATATTATTCGTTTATCAGTATAAGTTTTGAATTTTCTTTCTCTGTCAGTGTTTACATATGGTTTCACCTTGTCTTGTTTATGTTATGTCTCAACCAACACAGGTATTTATGGTGTGTTTATATTAAAGCTTTTAATTTATCCTAACTCAGTTCATGGACTCCAGTGAAAGTATTCAGGTTTAATGCGCAAGGCCTGAGAGCTATGATACCAAGTTGTCACACCCCAATTCTACACCAATCAGAATGGTGTGATGAACTGTCAATAAACCAACGGTTCAACCAGGATCTCGTATAGGCTATCCCCATTTTTGTTAAACCAAAACACATTCCACATTAATCAGAGATAATAAAGTAAATAGCAGAAGTCTTATAAATAATGAATTGAGGTCTAGTCATGATAAATAATTAATATTCCATTTATCTCCAAGTAACCAAAACATAATTTAATACATATTACAAATGTCCAAATACGAAAATTAAACTCTAAACGTATCCATAGTGAAACGCTCGCTTAACGAATCATAATAGTCCTCTACAGCTTGCTCATCTTAGCCGCCACCTGTTCATATGTTGTCATGCCGACATAATCTTCAGCTGTAATACTTGCAACATCAGAAACTAAAAAGAATTGCACGCATGAGAGTCAGCTCTCCAACTTGAGCTCAGTGAGTAAACAAAATAATGCAACAAATATATGCATGAATTCAATTCATATCTTTGGTCTGGTTCATAAGTTTGCAATGTGCAATAGAAAAGATTGGTGGCCGCATCACCTCTATACACAGGGTGTGTAAGCCCATCGAATGGATCAAACACCATTGTCGTCCACATCCACTCCACCATGGAATAGAGATAGAGCTAAAGTGTCTGGATCAAACATCGCATAACACTTCCCCTGATGCTCTACCCATACCAACACGTAAGCCCCTGTTGGCGAGGGCTTGCAAACTGGTTTCACAACTAACCAATCCTAATGTCAAATAGTGTATCCAAGGTCTCACCCCAGCATCCCTCAATACGTCCATAGTGATAGAGCTAAGGCCCCCCGACAGAGTCAGAGACTACATGGTCCGAGACCACCTTCCTTGATGCCCTACGACGTAATAGTTCTGCTAAGGTAATGGCGATACGACGATGTCAGTGGACAAGACTTGAGTAGAGATAGAGCTAAAGTGTCTGGATCAAACACCGCATAACACTTCCCTTGATGCCCCACTTGCATCAAGTACACTAACCACACACAAACATTCACTTGCCTATTCCTAGCATCATCATCATCATCATGTTATAAATAAATGAAATTATATATGCATGAACAGTAAGAGCAGGAATATTGGATGACATGTTAAATGCATATTACAGGCATACAAACATAGAATCATTCATGGTATTGGACTCAATAAATAAAAATAGTTTATTATTAGCCAATTAGTTTAGGTCTTGTTCCCTCACCTTTGATTGAGTGTAGATCCTCATTCAAGCTTTATGAATCACTCGTAAATCACTAGAAAGGCCTAACAAGTCGATAGATTTTAATTAGAATTAATTCCAACAAATTTAGACTAGTTGAAATCATAGGGTCGCAGGTAGGGTAGCACCTAGTGTAAGACCCGTGTCAATCTAACCCGGTCTTACCACCTTGAACCAGGTTTACCCATTATGGTCGAGTCAAATGGACCAAGGGCGTGAAGGAGATCGAGATCCCAGGTATCAAATCGACCCAAAAATACTTAAAATAGGGGAAGGGTCGCATACCCAACTAAGCAGGGTCGGACCTCCCAAAACAGAAAGTCAGACCCTCAGTTTTGAAGGGAGGGTCGGACAGCTTAGGACCATAGGGTCGACGGGATCATCGACCCTCCCATCGACCCTCGGTTGCCGTAAGAAAATAAAATTAGGAAACTTCCTAATTTTTTATTGGGATTCCTTCCTAATCTCAATGGGACTTATTTAGGATGTTCCTACTCTATTTAAAGGACGTTCCTAAGCCTCTTTCACTCCTTTCACAACCCTAATTGAATTGAGAGAAAGAGAGGAGAAGGAAAAGAAGAAGAAGAAAGGCAAGGAAGAGAACTTAGCAAAAAGGAGAAGAATTTCAGAGAAAAAGTAATCTTCTCAGGTATGGATACTAATTCCATGAGTTTCTACAGACCTTAGGTTAGTTATTGTTGAGAGTGTGATCTCAGAGAAACCCAAACCATCAATATATGGTTAGGTTTCCATGGAAAACCATAGAAGAATGCATGAAAAGCTATCTAGGTGGGTTATACATGGTTTCAGACCATGGAATGCATGTAGAATGGAATGTAGGAGCAAGCCATAGGATTCCAAACACGAAGAATGGATTAAAAGAGGGAATTAGACCAAAGTGCACAGAGGGTCACACCGAGGGTCGATGACCATCCGACCCTAGGTGTTCCTGACCATCGACCCTCAGTGTTCGGGAAGTTCAGAATCTGGGGAGGGTCGCACCCAGGGTCGATCAGGACTCCGACCCTACCTCCGACCCTCAGTTAACAGAATGGTTTTTAAATCTGGAATTAATTCTAATTAAATTCTATCGACTTTGTTAGGTCTTCTAGCCATATAATAGCATTGTAAAGGTGATTCTAAAGCTTGGAAAAGTATCTATTAGCAAGCTAAGGTGAGGAACCAGAACTCCAAACTAAATTGGTTAATAAGAAAAACTATTTTCTATTTCTTGAGTCCTATGCCATGCTTGATTCTATGCGAATATGTTTGTAATGTGCATACAGCATGCCATCCAATATTTCTATTATTTGTTCATGCATATTTACTTTATTGTTTATAACATGATGATGATGATGATGATAGGAATAGGCATGTGCTTGTATGTGTGTGGTTGATGTACTTGATGCGAGCGAGTATCAGGGGAGGTGTGAGGAGAACGTCAATAAACGTTAACCTTTGGCGGGTCTCAGCACTTTAGCTCTATCTCTAACTCAAGTCTTGTGCATTAGCATCGTCGTATCACCATTACTTTAGTAGAACTATTATGTCGTAGAGTATCAGGGGAGGTGGTCTCGGTCCTTGTAGTCTCTGACTCTACTGGGGGGCCGTAGCTCTATCTCTATGGACATTCTGAGGGATGCTGGGGTGAGGTCTTGGATACACTTTTTGGCATTAGGATTGGTTAGTTGCGAGCCCAGTTTGCCGCCCTCGCTAACAGGGGCTTACGTGTTGGTATGGCACTATATAGCAATAAACGTAACCTTTGTTATATAATGTTCATGATTGGGTGCATGTGAGTTGATGATAAACGTGATCTTTGGATAACGTCACACACTCGTGTATAGAGGCGGGGTCAATAAACGTGACCTTTGGCTACCTAAACCTTTCTATTGCATACTACAAACTTATATACCAGACCAAAGATATAAATTGATTTGCATGCATATGTATTGTTGCATTGTTTTGGCTACTCACTGAGCCGTGATGTGTGCTCACCCCTCGACGTCGAATATTTTTAGTAGATGATGCAGGTTATACGGTTGAAGATTATATGAATGCTCCAGCATACGGGAACGTGGCGGCGATGGAAGCCGAAGCTGAAGTAGATACACATGACTCCTCTTGCGAGTGCAACTCATGTGTATTTGATTAGACATTTTATAGGTTTCTTTATTGGATTTATTAAGACATGTATTTGGTATTTAAATATTTATGTCTCAGATGAAAACAGAATAATTTTCTATTAAATTATTAATATCATTTTAGTTTCTCAGTTCATGTTATTATAAGACTTCCGTTATTGTGTATTTACTCTGATTATGATTACGGATGTGTGTAAGTTTAGATAACGTGGGAATAACCTATTTGAGATCCTGGTTGAACCGTTGGTTTATTAGCGGTTCATCACATCATTCTGAATAGTGCAGAATTGGGGTGTGACAACTTGGTATCAGAGCATCTCAGGCCTTGCCCGCCGAACTAACATACATTCAAGACAATTGTGAACTGAGATAGGATAAAAGTAAAAACAATAATATTAACACACTGTAAGCATAAGTGATGATTGAGACCAAATTTAAAAAGAGAATAATGCATCTATTAAAGGGGAAACAAGTTACATACAATGAGTGAGAGAAACAAAATGTAAATACATAACTAAAGCAGAGTACAATCCACAACCTGGACACTTACTCTGTAGTACTAGAAAATAAAGTACAATCAAGAAGCTGGAGGGGAAGGAGGAGGCGGGGCCTCACGATCTCGGTCATAGTCCTCAGCATAGACCCTACCTAGTCAACCAGGCCACCTGGGTCTGGGTCGTCTGGAGACTAGCTGCAAGATCGGCTACCCTCCTCTCAGTCGCCCGCTGAACCGATAACAGCTCATCCACCCTCATACGCTGAGCGTCTAGCAACTCCTCCATCCTCAGATCAGATCTGCACTGAGCCTCCCTGATCTCTTGTAGCATCTCCATCATATCAGCAGGTGGGCGTGAAGGACCAGCCGCATAAGAAGGACCAGTCTCAGGTATAGGATCCACCGCATAAGAAGTACCAACACCAGCCGCACGAGTAGGTGAAGGCGGTGGTATCGTGTCAACATCCATATACATGCGGTCGTCATCGTCGACAGGATCCACATGAGCTCTAGCAGTGGCAGCAGCAGCCTCAGCATCAGCCATCTCGATACGAGTGTGAGGGCGCACCATCGCGTTCCTCTCCTCATCACTAACCTGGGCATCCCGCATACCCATCTTGCAGATTGCCTCCCAATCTAGAGGTGACGAGAAGGTCTTCTCCTGAATCTTCTCATCTACCAGGTCAACCCCCAGACGGGTCAGTAGGACTGTAATCATGCGCCCATAGGGTAGATTATCCCTATGACCGGACAATGTGGCACTAATCATAGTCCGCATGATGATGTATGGAAGGCAGACGGGCTGGCGAGTGCAGATACTGTAAATCAGAAACTGAGTCAGCTGAGAAACCCTCTCATAGTGCCCACTCTGCGGATCAGATTATGCTAGATAATCTTGCAGAAGACCCGTGGAGCTGGATGCAAATAACAAGCTCTCATCTGCCAATGATCAGGACGGAGTAACTGATTATCGATCTCTGCCCTCATCTCCATCTCAACAAACTGTGGCTCTCCAGGTGCACAGTACACCATGGGGCCATCATAGGGAATGACCAACAAGTCGACCAGTTGCCGATAGTCGAAAGAGATATGTACCCCTTTGACGTAGCTGGTGATGCATAACTCCTGACCATGCTCAACGTCATTGTAATTCCCCACCACCTGGAGATTACAATAAAACTGGCGCACCAAATCCGGACATGTGCATGCATCGTATGTAATGACAGGAAGCCACCCCATGTTACCAAAGGCTCCCTCTACGTTGAACACGGCTAACTCAGCCAAGTTTACCATACGACCACCCTCAACCTTCTTACGGGCATAGTCAGCATAACATGTCGCAGCTTCATTGGAACGGAAGCGAAGGGGATCACGAACTCTGGGTACCTTGGTACGAGCCATGGTATCTGCAAAATAAGAAAGAGAAGGAAAACAAGGAGTTAATAGGATAAAAATCCAAAATTTGATTTAATAACGACGTAAGTTGACCATAAAGCCCCGTTTCTCACCATACAAGTGGGCATGAGAACTTACGTAGGTTAAAATACATCCTACAACCCACATACAGTAGGAAATTTTAACTAAGGATATCCAATTTGAAGAAATTCAAGAAAAATAAAAAATATCGGCAAATTAGGGCAAAAAGAGAAAATTTCAAGTTTCTCGATAACCAACCGATGAAACTCAAAAAATTTTGAGGGCTTTCGTTCCTCGAAACACCAATATCAAAAGCCCCCAATAAAAATCGAATTTTTACGGTTGGAAAAAGTTTAATTTGAAAAATACAAGTTAAATGGACAAAAACCTAGAAATAGAAACCTAAAAACAGGTAAAAATGGGAGAACATACCTGTATGGATGACGTGGACGTCGAAACTCGGACTAAAATCGACCAACAACAGTGGAGTAGCACTGTAGCAACTCAGAGTGGAGAGGCGAGTCGAAACGGGAGGGAAATAATAAGAAATGATCCAGAATCGGATCTTAAAAATCTGATTTTTGGTCCGAGGGTCAGACAATTTGATTAGAACAATCGACCCTCGAATCGACCCTCCCATCGACCCTCGGCTCTCGGGAATCTGACTGAAAATCAAGGGTCGGAACTGAGGGTCGGATACCCATCGACCCTCAGCTCTCGGGAAGAACAGGTCATTCCCAGGGTCGGATACTAAGGGTCGGAGATACCATCGACCCTCACCATCGACCCTGCATAGAAAAGACAGTATTTTTTTTATAAAATGAGCTAGAATTGGAATTTATTATTGGTTAACGTGCCTACATGAAATATAAATGACTTCTCACCTATTTTGATGATTTTCAGGCACCACCAACCACAGAAGAGAATTATGTCTGGACGTAGGGTGACTCGACAGACCCGAAATGCAGTCCCACCACCACCACCCGTGGAGGAGACTAGTCAAGAAAATAACTATGCACCGGGTAATCCAGAACCGGCAAACCCTACAAATTTGCCACCTCCACCACCAGAGCTAACAACCGTGGTGATGAATCTGGCACAGCAGCTGCAGCAGATGCAACACGCCCAGGCTCAGATGCAGGTTGCCATGGGAATTATGTTTCAAGCCACTCAGGCTGCACCCATGCACACAGGACAAACCGGACAAGCCAGTGCAGCACCGGTAGGTAACCACCCAGCTCCTCAGACACCTCAGCAACCGGCTGCATAGATTCCAATGCCGGTTCCAGAAGCAGCTCAAGGGAATTACCAGTATCCACCCCATATGTTTGGGGCAAACCCCCAAAATCAGTTGGACCACTCCCAACTAGTGGAGAGATTTTTGAAGATGAAACCCCAAGAATTCAACGATAAACCGTCTGATCCGTTGTGGCCAGCACACTGGATAGACGAGATGGAGAGAAATTTCCTCATGATGACTATCATAGAGGAAGAGAAAGTACTATGCGCCACCTTCATGCTCAAGGGCGACGAACATCATTGGTGGAAATCAACGAAGGCATATCTACTGACCAAGCACGCCCTACTAACTTGGGCTATATATAAGGAAGCCTTCTTTGAGAAATATTTTCCACGGAGCTTCAGAGATTCGATGGAGAAGGAGTTCCTGAGTCTTTACCAGGGACAGATGTTAGTGGATGCGTACCAACAGCGTTATGAAGAGCTGTTTTTCTTCGCACCACTGAGTATGCAAGAAGAAGAAACCAAAACCCGTAGGTTTGTCACGGGACTGAGAGGAAACATCAGAGAACATGTTTTGGGCTTAGAAAAGAGAATTTATAACGAAGCTGTCCAGACTGCTCGAGTTATAGAATCGAGCCAGAAGGAGAGTTATTTTACTCAAAACAGAGGCATCAAAAGGCCAGCCGGAAATTCTTACAACGGAGGCAATAACAAGACATATAAGCCTTTCCGTCCTCAGAATTTTACTACTGCAACCAAGACTACTCCAGCAGCTCAACCTCAGCCAAAGCCAAATTCTGAAGTCCTGAAGTGTTTTAACTGCAACCAGCCGGGACATATGGCAAGGGAGTGCCCTAAGCCCAAGAAGCAATTCCATCAGCGACGTGTATATGGTGTTACGTCCGAGGATGCGGCCGCATCACCTGATGTGGTCACAGGTATGACTGAAACTTTTAAAGTTAAAATTTCATTGAATGAGCATGTAGACTAAGTAAAGATAAATCACAGGTATTGTACCTATAAATGGCATACCCGCCAGAGTACTCTTCGATTCCGGAGCTACTCATTCATTTATATCTGTGTCATTTGGAAAGAAGACGAAATTACCCATCAAAACACTACAAATTACTTGTACGGTCACCGATGGGGTTAGAAGTGGAATAAGAGAAAGGTTATGGACCATGTCCAGTTCTCATTGGAGAGAAGATCTTAGATACAACCTTAATACAACTTGAGATGGCAGACTTTGATGTCATCTTGGGAATGGACTGGTTAGCTTGGCATTCTGCAAATCTATTATGCGTCGAAAAGAAGCTAACGTTCAAAGAAAAAGAAGGAGTAGAATTAACTTTCTCAGGAACCAAACTTCCCCGGAGACGTAAGCTCATACTTTCAGCACTAAAGGCTAAGAAGTTTCTTGAGAAGGGGGCAATCGGGTATCTAGTATCCGTGGTCGACCTAACCAAGGAAGCACCACGAATGGAAGACATTGACATCGTGCGAGACTACCCTGACGTATTTTCGGAGGAACTACCCGGATTACCACCCGACCGAGCCACAGAGTTTGTGATAGACCTTATACCCAGAGCCGCACTAGTGTCTAAAGCACCTTATAGAATGGCTCCTACGGAACTGAAGGAATTAAAAGTGCAACTACAAGAACTGCTGGACAAGGATTATATTCGACCCAGTATATCTCCATGGGGGGCACCGGTGTTGTTCGTAAAGAAGAAGGATGGTAGCGTTCGATTATGTATCAACTATCGGGAGTTGAATAAACTGACAATCAAGAATCGATACCCATTACCTCGGATCGATGACTTGTTCGATCAGTTACAAGGAGCAAAAGTATTTTCTAAGATCGATCTTCGATCGGGCTATCATCAATTGAAGATTAAAGAAGGTGACATTCCGAAGACAGCTTTCAGGACCAGATACGGACATTATGAATTTTTGGTTATGTCTTTCGGATTAACTAATGCACTGGCAACGTTCATGGAACTTATGAACCGAGTTTTCCACGATATGTTGGATACGTCGGTTATAGTATTTATTGATGATATATTGGTATATTCCAAGCACAAGGAAACCCATATCAAGAACCTAAACGCAGCCCTACAACGTTTAAGGAAAGAGAAGCTATATGCCAAATTTTTAAAGTGCGAGTTTTGGCTAAGTGAAGTCGCCTTCTTAGGCCATGTAGTATCCGCTGAAGGAATCAAAGTGGACCCCAGCAAGATCGAGGCTATTGTGAAATGGGAAGCACCAAAGAGTGTTTCGGAAATCAGAAGTTTTCTGGGTCTAGCTGGTTATTATCGGAGATTCGTGGAAGACTATTCTAGGATTGCCTACCTCTCACCAGTTTGACTAAGAAAGGTGAAAAGTTTGTGTGGACCAATAAATGTGAGAAGAGTTTTCAAATGCTGAAGTTCAGATTGATATCCGCCTCGATTTTGACTATTCCTATTCCAGGACAGACGTTTACCTTATACACTGATGCGTCGGGATTGTGATTGGGATGTGTGCTTATGCAAGGAGAGCAAGTGATTGCTTATGCTTCAAGACAGTTGAAGGTACATGAGAAAAACTATCCAACTCAAGATTTGGAGTTAGCGGCAGTAGTACATGCTGTCAAGATATGGAGACATTACTTATACGGAGAGAAATTTCAGATTAAGTCAGACCACAAAAGTCTTACTTATCTATTTAGTCAGAAGGAGTTGAATATGAGACAAAGAAGATGGCTGGAACTATTGAAAGACTATGATTGTGATATCCAGTATCATCCGGGAAAAGCGAACGTAGAAGCGGATGCATTAAGCAGAAAGACAATGATAAAATCGCAAGGAGAGGTTAGCACGACTACCGCAATGTGTACTAGTGGAAGGGTATTCAATCATGGCAACGAGCAGTATGTGATAGATACAACGGATGGATCAGCTAACCAAGGGTTTATTCATCGGTTTTTGAATAAGTTTGCGGCATTGAAGATTATACCGGATATAGTGGATGAAGTGAAGACAGCTATCAAAGCAGATCCTTATCTGAGAATAGTACAAGAAGATATTGAGAAAGGTAGGACCAACCCTGAGTTCACCTTGGATGACGAGAAGGTACTGAGATACAAAGGAAGAATATGTGTACCTGAAACAAAAAGTGCAGACGTTAGACACCGACTGATGAAGGAAGCCCACACCACCATCTATTCGATACATCCTGGAAGTATAAAAATGTATCATGATCTAAAGAAACTATATTGGTGGAGGGGAATGAAAGCAGATGTAGCTAAGTTCGTGTCTCAATGCCTAAATTGTCAGAAAGTAAAGGCTGAACGACAAAGATCCGCAGGACTGTTATAGCCATTACCGGAACTAGCATGGAAATGGGACTGCATCATTATGGACTTCGTCACGGGACTACCATTGACTCCTCGAGTAGTTGACGTAGTTTGGGTGATTGTGGACCGTCTGACTAAAACAGCTCGCTTCATACCTATACGACCTCAGTATACACTGGAAAGGTTAGCGAAGCTGTATGTGGATAATATTATCCAATTACATGGTGTTCCAGAAAGCATTGTGTCAGATAGAGATCCACGATTTACTTCTAAGTTTTGGGAAGGATTGCAAAAGGCTATGTGTACAACATTGAAGTTCAGTACTGCATTCCACCCACAGACAGATGGACATTCAGAACATACAATTTAGATTCTAGAAGATATGCTACGAGCATGTGTAATTGATTTCAAGGGATCATGGGACGAAAGATTACCACTGATCGAGTTCGCTTAAAACAACAGCTATCAGGCTACTATACAGATGTCACCTTATGAAGCACTGTATGGCAGGAAGTGTCAAACTCCCTTGTTTTGTAATGAAGTTGGAGAACTTAGTATTGTTGGGATGGAATTTGTTGAAGAGACTTGTCGAGTGGTCGACATTATCAAGGAAAGAGTGAGAACAACTAAGAACCGTCAGAAGCAATATGGATACTCGACGAAGAGATCTGGAGTTCGCAGTAGGTGATAAAGTATTTTTGAAGGTATCGCCCATGCGAGGATTGAAGAGGTTCGGACAGAAAGGGAAACTAAGTCCAAGATATGTCGGGTCGTATGAAATTCTTGCTAAACGTGGAAAAGTGGCTTATCAGTTAGCACTACCACCATCTATGTCAAGTGTGCATGACGTATTTCACATTTCCCTATTGAAGAAGTATGTCAAACACCCAACGCATGTTTTGACAGTGGATTTTTCAGAATTGACTGATGATTTGACATTTGAAGTAACACCAACAGAAATCACTAGTCGAAAGGTTCAACGTCTACGCAACAGAGATATCTACTATGTTAAGGTCACATGGAAAAGTAGAGACATGGAAGAAATTACATGGGAAGAAGAGAATGCTATGCGGAAGCAATACCCTCACTTGTTTGATTTAAAATGTACGTACAATTTCGAGGACGAAATTTTTATAAGTTGGGGGGAGTTGTAAGACCCGTGTCAATCTAACCCGGTCTTACCACCTTGAACCAGGCTTACCCATCATGGTCGAGTCAAATGGACCAAGGACATGAAGGAGATTGAGATCCCAGGTACCAAATCGACCCAAAAACACTTAAAATAGGGGAAGGGTCACTGTCACACCCCAATTCTGCACTATTCAGAATGATGTGATGAACCGCTAATAAACCAACAGTTCAACCAGGATCTCAAATAGGCTATCCCTGCGTTATCTAAACTTACACACATCCGTAATCATAATTAGAGTAAATACACAATAGCGGAAGTCTTATAATAACATGAACTGAGAAACTAAGATGATATCATTTAATGTAATAGCAAATTATTCTGTTTTCAACTGAGACATAAATATTTAAATACCAAATACATGTCTTAATAAATCCAAATAAGAAACGTATAAAAATATAATCAAATACACACGAGTTGCACTCGCAAGAGGAGTCGTGTGTATCCACTTCAGCTTCAGCTTCCATCGCTGCCACGTCCCCGTACGCAGACGCATTCACATAGTCTACAACGGTATAACCTGCATCATCAACTAAAAATATTCGACGTCGAGGGGTGAGCACACATCACGGCTCAATGAGTAGCCAAAACAATACAACAATACATATGCATGAAAAATCAATTTATATCTTTGGTCTGGTATATTAGTTTGCAGTATGCAATAGAAAGGTTTAGGTAGCCAAAGGTCGCGTTTATTGACCCCGCCTCTATACACGAGTGTGTGACGTTACCCGAAGATCACGTTTATCGTCAACTCACATGCACCCAATCATGAACATTATATAACAAAGGTTACGTTTATTGCAATATAGTGCCATACCAACACGTAAGCCCCTGTTAGCGAGGGCTGCAAACTGGGTTCGCAACTAACCAATCCTAATGCCAAAAAGTGTATCCAAGGCCTCACCCCAGCATCCCTCAGAATGTCCATAGAGATAGAGCTAAGGCCCCCCGGTAGAGTCAGAGACTACAAGGACCGAGACCACCTCCCCTGATACTCTACAACATAATAGTTCTGCTAAAGTAATGGCGATACGACGATGCTAATGCACAAGACTTGAGTTAGAGATAGAGCTAAAGTGCTGAGACCCGCCAAAGGTTAACGTTTATTGACGTTCTCATCACACCTCCCCTGATACTCGCTCGCATCAAGTACACCAACCACACACATACAAGCACATGCCTATTCCTATCATCATCATCATTATCATGTTATAAACAATAAAGTAAATATGCATGAACAAGTAATAGAAATACTGGATTGCATGCTGTATGCACATTACAAACATATTCGCATAGAATCAAGCATGGCATAGGACTTAAGAAATAGAAAACAGTTTTTGTTATTAACCAATTTAGTTTGGGGTTCTGGTTCCTCACCTTAGCTTGCTAATAGATACTTTTCCAAGCTTTAGAATCACCTTTACAGTGTTATTATATTGCTAGAAGCCCTAACAAAGTCGATAGAATTTAATTAGAATTTATTTAGAATTTAAAAACTACTCTGTTAACTGAGGGTCGGAGGTAGGGTCGGAGTCAGGATCGACCCTGGGTGCGACCCTCCCTTAAATCTGAACTTCCCGAACACTGAGGGTCGATGGTCAGGAACACCTAGGGTTGGATGGTCATCGACCCTCGGTGCGACCCTCGGTGCACTTTGGTCCAATTCCCTCTTTCAATCCATTCTTCGTGTTTAGAATCCTATGGCTTGCTCCTACATTCCATTCTACATTGATCCCAGGGTCTGAAACCATGTATAACCAACTTATATAGCTTTCATGCACTTTCCTATGGTTTTCCATGAAAACCTAACCATAGCTTGATGGTTTGGGTTTCTCCGTGATCACACTCTCTCCAATAACTAACCTAAAGTCTGTAGAAACTCATGGAATTAGTATCCATACCTGAGAAGAATAATTTTTCTCGGCAACTCTTCTCTTTTGGCTTAATTTCTCTTCCTTCCCTTTCTTCTTCCTCTTTCCTTCTCCTCTCTTTCTCTCAATTCGATTAGGGTTGTGAAAGGAGTGAAAGTGGCTTAGGGACGTCCTTTAAATAGATTAGGAATATCCTAAATAAGTCCCTCTGAGATTAGGAAAGAATCCCAATCGAAAATTAGGAAATTTCCTAATTTCTATATTCGGCAGAATCTGAGTGTCGATGGGAGGGTCGATGATCCCGTCGACCCTAGGGTCTTAAGCTGTCCGACCCTCCCTTCAAAACTGAGGGTCTGACTTTCTGTTTTGGGAGGTCCGACCCTGCTTAGCTGGGTATGCGACCCTTCCCCTATTTTAAGTGTTTTTGGGTCGATTTGATACCAGGGATCTCGATCTTCTTCACGCCCTTGGTCCATTTGACTCGACCATGATGGGTAAACCTGGTTCAAGGTGGTAAGACCGGGTTAGAATGGCACGGGTCTTACAACTCCCCCCAACTTATAAAAATTTCATCCTCAAAATTGTACGTACTTTCTGAATCAAATAAGTGAGGGTATTACTTTCGCATAGCATTTTCTTCTTCCCATGTAACCTCTTCCATGTCTCTACTTTTCCATGTGACCTTAACATAGTAGATATCTTTGTTGCATAGACGTTGAACCTTTCGACTTGTGATCTCTGTTGGTGTTACTTCAAATGTCAAATCATCAGTCAATTCCGACAAATCTACTGTCAAAACATGCGTTGGATCCTTGACATACTTCTTCAATAAGGAAATGTGAAATACATCATGCACACTTGACATAGATGGCGGTAGTGCTAACTGATAAGCTACTTTTCTACGCTTAGCTAGAATTTCATATGGCCCGACATATCTTGGACTTAGTTTCCCTTTCTGTCCGAACCTCTTCAATCCTTGCATAGGCGATACCTTCAAAAATACTTTATCACCTACAGCGAACTCTAGATCTCTTCGTCGAGTATCTGCATATTGCTTTTGACGGTTCTGAGCTGTTCTCACTCTTTCCGTGATGATGTCGACCACTCGGCAAGTCTCTTCCACAAATTCTGGTCCAACCATACTACGTTCTCCAACTTCATTCCAAAACAAGGGAGTTCGACACTTCCTGCCATACAGTGCTTCATAAGGTGACATCTGTATAGTAGCCTGATAGCTATTGTTATAAGCGAACTCGATCAGTGGTAATCTTTCATCCCATGATCCTTTGAAATCAATTACACATGCTCGTAGCATATCTTCTAGAATCTGAATTGTACGCTCCGATTGTCCATCTGTCTGTGGGTGGAATGCAGTACTAAACTTTAGCATTGTTCCCATAGTCTTTTGCAATCCTTTCCAAAATTTGGAAGTAAATCGTGGATCTCTATCTGACACAATGCTTTTTGGACCACCATGTAATCGAACAATATTATCCACATACAGCTTCGCTAACCTTTCCAGTGTATACTGAGGTCGTATAGGTATGAAGCGAGCTGTTTTAGTCAAACGGTCCACAATCACCCAAACTGCGTCAACTACTCAAGGAGTCAATGGTAGTCCCGTGACGAAGTCCATAGTGATACAGTCCCATTTCCATGCTGGTTCCGGTAATGGCTGTAACAATCCTGCGGGTCTTTGTCGTTCGGCCTTTACTTTCTGACAATTTAGGCATTGAGACACGAACTTGGCTACATCTGCTTTCATTCCCCTCCACCAATATAGTTTCTTCAGATCATGATACATTTTTGTACTTCCAGGATGTATCGAATAGATGGTGGTATGGGCTTCTTTCATCAGTCGGTGTCTAATGTCCATACATTCTATTTCAGGTACACATATTCTACCTTTGTATTTCAGTACTTTCTCGTCATTTAAGGTGAACTCAGGGTTAGTCCTACCTTTCTCAATATCTTCTTGTATTAGTCTCAGATAAGGATCTGCTTTGATAGCTGTCTTCAGTTCATCCACTATATCCGGTATAATCTTTAATGCCGCGAACATATTCGAAAATCGATAAATAAACCTTTGGTTGGCTGATTCATCCGTTGTATCTATCACATACTGCTCGTTGTCGTGATTGAATATTATTCCGGTGGTGCACATTGCTGCGGTCGTGCTAACTTCTCCTTGAGATTTTATCATTGCTTTTCTACTTAATGCATCCGCTACTACGTTCGCTTTTCCCGGATGATAATGGATATCATAATCATAGTCTTTCAATAGTTCCAGCCATCTTCGTTGTCTCATATTCAACTCCTTCTAATTAAATAAATAAGTAAGACTTTTATGGTCCGACTTAATCTGAAATTTCTCTCCGTATAGGTAATGTCTCCATATCTTGACCGCATGTACTACTGCCGCTAGCTCCAGATCATGAGTGCGATAATTTTTCTCATGTACCTTTAACTGTCTTGAAGCATAAGCAATTACTTGCTCTCCTCGCATAAGCACACATCCTAATCCCAGTCCCGACGCATCAGTGTATGAAGTAAATGTCTGTCCTGAAACAGGAATAGTCAAAATTGGGGCAGATATCAATCTGGTCTTCAGTGTTTGGAAACTCTTCTCGCATTTATCGGTCCATACAAACTTTTCACCTTTCTTACTCAAACTGGTGAGAGGTACGGCAATCCGAGAATAGTCTTCTACGAATCTCCGATAATAACCAGCTAGACCCAGAAAACTTCTGATTTCCAAAACGCTCTTTGGTGCTTCCCACTTTACAATAGCCTCGATCTTGTTTGGGTCCACTTTGATTCTTTCAGCGGATACTACATGGCCTAGGAATGCGACTTTACTTAGCCAAAACTCGTACTTTGAAAATTTGACATATAGCTTCCCTTTCCTTAAACGATGTAGGGCTGCGTTTAGGTTCTTGATATGAGTTTCCTTGTCCTTGGAATATACCAATATGTCATCGATAAATACTATAACCGACGTATCCAACATATCGTGGAAGACTCGGTTCATAAGTTCCATGAACGTTGCCGGTGCATTAGTTAATCCGAAAGACATAACCAAAAATTCATAATGTCCGTATCTGGTCCTGAAAGCTGTCTTCGGAATATCACCTTCTTTAATCTTCAACTGATGATAGCCCGATCGAAGATCGATCTTAGAAAATACTTTCGCTCCTTGTAACTGATCGAACAAGTCATCGATCCGAGGTAGTGGATATCGATTCTTGATTGTCAGTTTATTCAACTCCCGATAGTCGATACATAATCGAACGCTACCATCCTTCTTCATTACGAACAACACCAGTGCACCCCATGGAGATATACTGGGTTGAATATAACCCTTGTCCAGTAGTTCTTGTAGTTGCACCTTCAGTTCCTTCAGTTCCGTAGGAGCCATTCTATAGGGTGCTTTTGATACGGGTGCGGCTCCAGGTATAAGGTCTATCACAAACTCCGTGGCTCGGTCGGGTGGTAATCCGGGTAGTTCCTCCGGAAATACGTCAGGATAGTCCCGCACGACATCAATATCTTCCATTCGTAGCGCGTCCTTGGTTAGGTCGACCACGGATACTAGATACCCGATTGCCCCCTTCTCAAGGCACTTCTTAACCTTTAGTGCTGAAAGTATGAGCTTGCGCCTCCGGGGAAGTTTGGTTCCCGAAAAACTTAATTCTGCTCCTTCTTTGTCTTTGAACGTTAGCTTCTTTTCGGTGCATAATAGATTTGCAGAATGCCGAGCTAACCAGTCCATTCCCAAGATGACATCAAAGTCTGCCATCTCAAGTTGTATCAAGGTTGTATCTAAGGTTTTCTCGCCAATGAGAACTGGACATGGTCCATAGCCATTCTCTAATTCCACTTCTAACCTCATCGGTGATCGTACAAGTAATTTGTAGTCTAATTTTTTGATGGGTAATTTCGTCTTCTTTCCAAATGACACAGATATAAATGAATGAGTAGCTCCGGAATCGAAGAGTACTCTGGCGGGTACGCCATTTATCGGTACAATACCTATGATTTATCTTTACTTAGTCTACATGCTCATTTAATGTAATTATAACTTTAAAAGTTTCAGTCATACCTGTGACCACATCGGGTGATGCAGCCGCATCCTCGGACGTAATAGCATATACACATCCCTGATGGAATTGCTTCTTGGGCTTAGGGCACTCCCTTGCCATATATCCCGGCTGGTTGCAGTTAAAACACTTCAGGACTTCAGAATTTGGCTTTGGCTGAGCTTAAGCTGCTGGAGTAGTCTTGTTTGCAGCAGTAAAATTCTGAGGTCGGAAGGGCTTATATGTCTTATTATTGCCTCTGTTGTAAGAATTTCCGGCTGGCCTTTTGATGCCTCTGTTCTGAGTAAAGTAACTCTCCTTCTGGCTCGATTCTATAACTCGAGCGATCTGGACAGCTTCATTATAAATTCTCTTTTCTAAGCCCATAACATGTTCCCTGATGCTTCCTCTCAGTCCCGTAACGAACCTATGGGTTTTGGTATCTTCTTCTTGCATGCTAGCCGGTGCAAAGAAAAACAGCTCTTCGTAGCGCTGTTGATATGAGTCCACAATCATCTGTCCCTGATATAGGCTCAGGAACTCCTTCTCCATCGAATCTCTGAAGCTTCGTGGAAAATATTTCTCAAAGAAGGCTTCTTTATATATAGCCCATGGCAGTAGGGCGTGCTTGGTCAGTAAATATGCCTTCGTGGATTTCCACCAATGATGTGCGTCGCCCTTGAGCATGAAGGTGGCGCATAGTACTTTCTCTTCCTCTGTGATAGTCATCATGAGGAAATTTCTCTCCATCTGGTCTATCCAGTGGGCTGGCCACAACGGATCAGACGGTTTGCCGTTGAATTCTTTGGGTTTCATCTTCAAAAATCTCTCCACTAGTCGGGAGTGGTCCAGCTATTTTGGGGGTTTGCCCCAAACATATGGTGTGGATACTGGTAATCACCCTGAGCTGCTTCTGGAACCTACACTTGAATCTGTGCAGCAGGTTGTGGAGGTGTCTGATGAGCTGGGTGGTTACCCACCGGTGCTGCACTGGCTTGTCCTGTGTGCATGGGTGCAGCCTGAGTGGCTTGAAACATAATTCCCATGGCAACCTGCATCTGAGCTTGCGCGTGTTGCATCTACTGCAGCTGCTGTGCCAAGTTCATCACCACGGTTGTTAGCTCCAGTGGTGGAGGTGGCAAATTTGTAGGGTTTGTCGGTTCTGGATTACCCGGTGCATAGTTATTTTCTTGACTAGTCTCCTCTACGGGTGTTGGTGGTGGGACTGCATTTCGGGTCTGTCGGGTTACTCTACGTCCAGACATGATTCCTTTCGATGATTGGTGGTGCCTGAAAATGATCAAAATAGGTGAGATTCATATTTCATGTAGACACGCTAACCGATAATCAATTCCAATTCTAGCTCAATTTATAAAAAAAATACTATCTTTTCTATGCAGGGTCGATGGTGAGGGTCGATGGTATGTCCGACCCTTGGTATCCGACCCTGGGAATAACCTGTTCTTCCAGAGAGCTGAGGGTCGATGCGAGGGTCGATGGGTGTCCGACCCTCAGTTCCGACCCTTGATTTTCTGTCAGATTCCCGAGAGCAGAGGGTCGATGGGAGGGTCGATTCGAGGGTCGATTGTGCTAGTCGAATTGTCTTACCCTCGGACCAAAAATCAGATTTTTAAGGTCCGATTTTGGGTCATTTCTCGCTATTCCTCCTCCGTTTCGACTCGTCTCTCCTCTCTGAGTTGCTATAGTGCTACTCTACCGTTTTTGATCGGTTTGACTCCGGGTTTCAACGTCCACTTCATCCCTACTGGTATGTATTCCCATTTTTACCTGTTTTTAGGTTTCTATTTCTAGGTTTTCGCACCTTTAACTTGTATTTTCTAAATTAAACTTTTTCCAACCATAAAAATTCAATTTTTATTGGGGGCTTTTGTTATTGGTGTCTCGAGGAACGAAAGCCCTCAAAAATTTTTGAGTTTCATCGGATGGTTATCGAGAAACTTGAAATTTTCTCTTTTTGCCCTAATTTATCGACGTTTTTTATTTTTCTTGAATTTCTTCAAATTGGACATCGTCAGTTAAAATTTTCTACTGTATGTGGGTTGTAGGATGTATTTTAACCTACTTAAGTTCTCATGCCCACTTGTATGGTGAGAAATGGGGCTTTATGGTCAACTTACGTTGTCATTAAATCAAGTTTCGGATTTTTATCCTATTAACTCCTTGTTTTCCTTCTCTTTCTTATTTTGCAGATACCATGGCTCGTACCAAGGTACCCAGAGTTTGTGATCCCCTTCGCTTCCGTTCCAATGATGCCGAGGCACGGTATGCTGACTATGCCCGTAAGAAGGTTGAGGGTGGTCGTATGGTGAACTTGGCTGAGTTAGCCATGTTCAATGTAGAGGGAGCCTTTGGTGACATGGGGTGGCTTCCTGTCATTACATACGATGCGTGCACATGCCCGGATTTGGTGCGTCAGTTCTATTGTAATCTCCAGGTGGTGGGGAATTACAATGACGTTGAGCATGGTCAGGAGTTGCGCATTACCAGCTAGGTCAAGGAGGTAGATATCTCCTTCGACTATCGGCAGCTGGCCGACTTGTTGGGCATTCCTTATGATGGCCCCATGGTGTACTGTGCGCCTGGAGAGCCACAGTTTGTTGAGATGGAGATGAGGGCCGAGATCGATAATCAATTGCTTTATCCTGATCGTTGGCAGATGTGAGCTTGTTATCTGCGTCCAGCTCCACGGGTCTTCAGTAAGATTATCCAGCATAATCTGATTCCGCAGAGTGGGCACTATGAGAGGGTTTCTCAGCTGACCCAGTTTTTGATCTATAGCATCTGCACCAGACAGCCGGTCTGCCTTCCCTACATCATCATGCGGACCATGATTAGTGCTACATTACAGTTCTTCTGACCCGTCTGGGGGTTGACCTGGTAGATGAGAAGATAGAAGAGAAGACCTTCTCGTCGCCTCTAGATTGGGAGGCAATCTACAAGATGGGTATGCGGGATGCCCAGGTTAGTGATGAGGAGAGGAACGCGATGGTGCGCCCTCACACTCGTATCGAGATGGCTGATGCTGAGGCTACTGCTGCTGCTGCTAGAGCCCATGTGGATCCTGTCGATGATGACGACCGCATGTATATGGATGTTGATGCGATACCACCGCCTTCACCTACTCATGCGGCTGGTGTTGGTACTTCTTCTGCGGCGGATCCTGTACCTGAAGCTGGTCCTTCGAATGCGGCTGGTCCTTCACTCCCACCTTCTGACATGATGGAGATACTGCAGGAGATCAGGGAGGCTCAGCGTAGATCTGATCTGAGGATGGAGGAGTTGCTAGACGCTCAGCATATGAGGGTAGATGAGCTATTATCGGTCTAGCGGGCGACTGATAGGAGAGTAGCTGATCTTGCAGCTAGTCTCCAGACGACCCAGACCCAGGTGGCTTGGTTGACTAGGGTCTATGCTGAGGACTTTGATCGAGTTCGTGAGGCCCCGCCTCCTCATTCGCCTCCAGCTTCTTGATCGTACTTTATTTTCTTGTACTATAGAGTAACTGTCCGGGTTGTGGACTGTACTCTGCTTTAGTTATGTATATACGTTTTGTTCCTCTCACTCATTGTATGTAACTTATTTTTCCTTTAATAGATGCATTATTCTCTTTTTAAATTTGGTCTCAATCATCACTTGTGCTTACAATGTGTTTGTAATAAAGCTTTTAGTTTATCCTATCTCAGTTCACTATTGTCTTGAATGTATGCTAGTTCAATGGATAAGGCCTTAGATGCTCTGATACCAAGTTGTCACACCCCAATTCTGCACTATTCAGAATGATGTGATGAATCGCTAATAAAGCAACGGTTCAACCAGGATCTCAAATAGGCTATCCCCGCGTTATCTAAACTTACACACATCCGTAATCATAATCAGTGTATCCACTTCAGCTTCAGCTTCCATCGCTGCCACGTTCCCCTACGCAGACGCATTCACATAGTCTTCAACAGTATAACCTGCATCATCAACTAAAAATATTCGACGTCGAGGGGTGAGCACACATCACGGCTCAATGCCATATAGTGCTGTATAGTGCCATACCAACACGTAAGCCCTTGTTAGCGAGGGCTGCAAACTGGGCTCGCAACTAACCAATCCTAATGCCAAAAAGTGTATCCAAGGCCTCACCCCAGCATCCCTCAGAATGTCCATAGAGATAGAGCTACGGCCCCCCGGTAGAGTCAGAGACTACAAGGACCGAGACCACCTCCCCTGATACTCTACAACATAATAGTTCTGCTAAAGTAATGGCGATACGACGATGCTAATGCACAAGACTTGAGTTAGAGATAGAGCTAAAGTGCTGAGACCCGCCAAAGGTTAACGTTTATTGACGTTCTCATCACACCTCCCCTGATACTCGCTCGCATCAAGTACACCAACCACACACATACAAGCACATGCCTATTCCTATCATCATCATCATCATCATCATGTTATAAAAAATAAAGTAAATATGCATGAACAAGTAATAGAAATATTGGATGGCATGCTGTATGCACATTACAAACATATTCGCATAGAATCAAGCATGGCATAGGACTCAAGAAATAGAAAACAGTTTTTGTTATTAACCAATTTAGTTTGGGGTTCTGGTTCCTCACCTTAGCTTGCTAATAGATACTTTTCCAAGCTTTAGAATCACCTTTACAGTGTTATTATATTGCTAGAAGCCCAAACAAAGTCGATAGAATTTAATTAGAATTTATTTGGAATTTAAAAACTACTCAAACGAGGGGTCGGAGGTAGGGTCGGGTCGGGATCGACCACGGGGTGCGACCCTCCCTTAACTCCCGAACTTCCCGAACAACGAGGGTCGATGGTCAGGAACACCTAGGGTCGGATGGTCATCGACCCTCGGTGCGACCCTCGGTGCACTTTGGTCCAATTCCCTCTTTCAATCCATTCTTCGTGTTTAGAATCCTATGGCTTGCTCCTACATTCCATTCTACATTCATCCCATGGTCTGAAACCATGTATAACCCACTTAGATAGCTTTCATGCACTTTCCTATGATTTTCCATGAGAACCTAACCATAGCTTGATGGTTTGGGTTTCTCCGAGATCACACTCTCTCCAATAACTAACCTAAAGTCTGTAGAAACTCATGGAATTAGTATCCATACCTGAGAAGAATAATCTTTCTCTGCAACTCTTCTCTTTTGGCTTAATTTCTCTTCCTTCCCTTTCTTCTTCCTCTTTCCTTCTCCTTTCTTTCTCTCAATTCGATTAGGGTTGTGAAAGGAGTGAAAGTGGCTTAGGGACATCCTTTAAATAGATTAGGAACATCCTAAATAAGTCCCTCTGAGATTATGAAAGAATCCCAATCGAAAATTAAGAAATTTCCTAATTTCTATATTCGGCAGAATCCGAGGGTCGATGGGAGGGTCGATGATCCCGTCGACCCTAGGGTCTTAAGCTGTCCGACCCTCCCTTCAAAACTGAGGGTCTGACTTTCTGTTTTGGGAGGTCCGACCTTGCTTAGCTGGGTATGCGACCCTTCCCCTATTTTAAGTGTTTTTGGGTCGATTTGATACCTGGGATCTCGATCTCCTTCACGCCCTCGGTCCATTTGACTCGACCATGATGGGTAAACCTGGTTCAAGGTGGTAAGACCGGGTTAGATTGGCACAGGTCTTACAGTCGCATACCCAGCTAAGCAGGGTCGGACCTCCCAAAATAGAAAGTCAGACCCTCAGTTTTGAAGGTAGGGTCCGACAGCTTAGGACCCTAGGGTCGACGGGATCATCGACCCTCCAATCGACCCTCGGTTGCCGTAAGAAAATAAAATTAGGAAACTTCCTAATTTTCGATTGGCATTCCTTCCTAATCTCAATGTGACTTATTTAGGATGTTCTACTCTATTTAAAGGACGTTCCTAAGCCTCTTTCACTCCTTTCACAACCCCAATTGAATTGAGAGAAAGAGAGGAGAAGGAAAAGAGGAAGAAGAAAGGCAAGGAAGAGAACTTAGCAAAAAGGAGAAGAATTTCAGAGAAAAAGTAATCTTCTCAGGTATGGATACTAATTCCATGAGTTTCTACAGACCTTAGGTTAGTTATTGTTGAGAGTGTGATCTCGGAGAAACCCAAACCATCAATCTATGGTTAGGTTTCCATGGAAAACCATAGAAGAATGCATGAAAGCTATCTAGGTGGGTTATACATGGTTTCAGACCATGGAATGCATGTAGAATGGAATGTAGGAGCAAGCCATAGGATTCCATATACGAAGAATGGAAAAGAGGGAATTGGACCAAAGTGCACAGAGGGTCGCACCGAGGGTCGATGACCATCCGACCCTAGGTGTTCCTGACCATCGACGCTCAGTGTTCGGGAATTTCAGAATTTGGGGAGGGTCACACCCAGGGTCGATCAGGACTCCAACCCTCAGTTAACAGAATGGTTTTTAAATCTGAAATTAATTCAAATTAAATTCTATCGACTTTGTTAGGTCTTATAGAAATATAATAGCATTGTAAATGTGATTCTAAAGCTTGAAAAAGTATCTATTAGCAAGCTAAGGTGAGGAACCAGAACTCCAAACTAAATTGGTTAATAAGAAAAACTATTTTCTATTTCTTGAGTCCTATGCCATGCTTGATTCTATGCGAATATGTTAGTAATGTGCATACAGCATGCCATCCAATATTTTTATTATTTGTTCATGCATATTTACTTTATTGTTTATAACATGATGATGATGATGATGATAGGAATAGGCATGTGCTTGTATGTGTGTGGTTGATGTACTTGATGCGAGCGAGTATCAGGGGAGGTGTGATGAGAACGTCAATAAACATTAACCTTTGGCGGGTCTCAGCACTTTAGCTCTATCTCTAACTCAAGTCTTGTGCATTAGCATCGTCGTATCGCCAATACTTTAGCAGAACTATTATGTCGTAGAGTATCAGGGGAGGTGGTCTCGGTCCTTGTAGTCTCTGACTCTACCGGGGGGCCTTAGATCTATCTCTATGGACATTCTGAGGGATGCTGGGGTGAGGCCTTGGATACACTTTTTGGCATTAGGATTGGTTAGTTGCGAGCCCAGTTTGCCGCCCTCGCTAACAGGGGCTTACGTGTTGGTATGGCACTATATAGCAATAAACGTAACCTTTGTTATATAATGTTCATGATTGGGTGCATGTGAGTTGACGATAAACGTGATCTTTGGGTAACGTCACACACTCGTGTATAGAGGCGGGGTCAATAAATGCGACCTTTGGCTACCTAAACCTTTCTATTGCATACTGCAAACTTATATACTAGACCAAAGATATAAATTTATTTGCATGCATATGTATTGTTGCATTGTTTTGGCTACTCACTGAGCCGTGATGTGTGCTCACCCCTCGACGTCGAATATTTTTAGTTGATGATGCAGGTTATATGGTTGAAGATTATATGAATGCTCCAGCATATGGGAACATGGCGGCGATAGAAGCCGAAGCTGAAGTAGATACACATGACTCCTCTTGTGAGTGCAACTCATGTGTATTTGATTAGACATTTTATAGGTTTTTTTATTGGATTTATTAAGACATTTATTTGGTATTTAAATATTTATGTCTCAGTTGAAAATAGAATAATTTGCTATTAAATTATTAATATCATTTTAGTTTCTCAGTTCATGTTATTATAAGACTTCCGCTATTGTGTATTTACTCTGATTATGATTACGGATGTGTGTAAGTTTAGATAACGCGGGGATAGCCTATTTGAGATCCTGGTTGAACCATTGGTTTATTAGCGGTTCATCACATCATTCTGAATAGTGCAAAATTAGGGTGTGACACCTAGGGTCAGTTACCAATCGACCCTAGGGTGTAGAGTCGGACCTGGGGTCGGATACCAATCGACCCTATGTGTGACCACACCCTCCCAGGAACTTCCCGAGGGCATGGGGTCGATCCTGTGGTCTTGTAGGGTCAGATGTCATTTGACCCTACGTGCGACCACACGTATTCTGAGTCGACCTTTCATTCTAAAGTCCATTATTTCATGTTTGGATCCTTTGGCTTACTTTCATGGTCAATTCTATGATTGTTCTATGGCTCAAAACTACAAGTTATATACTATTCATAGTCCATAATGATTTCTTCCATGGAATCTCTTGAAACTTGTCCATGGGTTTCTCCTAATCCCATGTTCTTCATAACTATTCTAGAATCCCTTATTCAGGTAAGGAATTAGGTTCATACCTTTATTCAGAGGTTTCTCTGAGCTTCCTCCTCTTCCTTAGTCTTCTTCTTCATGTTTCCTTTTCTTCTTCTCTTCCTTCTCTTTCTCTTGCTCTCACTTTCAATTAGGGTTTTAAAGGAGTGAAAGTGGCTAAGGGATGTCCTATTTATAGCGGAAAACCCTCCAAAATAGTCCAATTGAGTTTAGGAAAGATCCCCTTGGAATTAGGAAAGTTTCCTAATTTTTGGTTTGTGCTGTTTTCCTAGGGTCGGACGTAGGGTCGGATGTAGTGAGACCCTCCGTTTTTTAAAACGTGAGAACCTAGGGTGTAGAGTCGTAGGTAGGGTCAGATGTAGGGTCGCATAATCAGAGACCCATGCGACCCCACGACCAAAAAGTCATGGGTTGGACTTTTGTTGAGGTGGGGTCGACCCTACCTATTTAGGCATGCGACCCTACCCTCATTTTGACTGTTTTTGACTTAAATTTCTTATTGGGTCTTGGGTTTCTTCACGCACTTGGTCTACTTGGCTCGACCATGATACGTAGACTGGTCATGACATGAAATGTAAGGTTAGACCATGTTCGTGGCGTGCGGGTCTTACACACAGAACCAGAGAGGAATCGCCACCAAAGAGGAAGAAGAAAGGAAAAGTGAGAAAAATCTCACTTTTCGTGATTTTACAGAGGATTCTGGGCATACCGGTAGATGGTTTTGCCCATACCGATTGATCGGTACCCCTCTGTCAGGAGAAAATTCTGACCGGTTGAACTATACCGGTCGTTCCATTTCCCACAAAGTTAAGACCGGTACATCGACCGGTACCCCTCGGGAATCCGAGAAGTTTGTCCTCCTGGACATACCGGTCGCACTATCGTATACAGTGACGCGACCGGTATGTTGCAATCAGAAAACTAATGAAAACCCAGAAAATTTTGGGAAAAATTTGTAAAATTTTGATTTAAGTTTCCTTATGAGTTTCGCCTTGCACTTGTTAAAGGCTAACACTATTATGACTATTCGATTATACCCCATGTGTTATGTCTTCTTCTCAGATCCAAATAGAAAAACTAATCTGAGATGGTAGGCGGAAACGGTCATAGAGGCTCACGAAGGCGTCACCACTCTAGGGTACGCCAAGACGAGGACAACATGGAAACAGGAAATGTTGATGAGCAAAATGTGAACCCAAACGGTGAAGAAAGGCAGAGTCCCAGAGCACCAACAAATTTGCCAGGACCTCCTCACACAAACTCTGAAACAATTATGATGAATCTGGTTTTTCAGATGGAAGCTCAGCAGAAAACATTCCTGAACGAGATGCTGAAGATGTTTAGGCCACCGGAAAATATTCCTACAGAAGGTACGCCTGAGTCTAGAAGAAATAACACCACACTGCCAATGGATGGTAGTACTGGGCCGATGGGCTAAGGACAAAATCTACAACCACCACACCAATTTCCATCATCATCTGTCTATCAAGGAATCTATCCATACCCACCACCATGGTACGGAATGAATGCACAAGGGCAGAATGACCTAAGCCGAGCAGTGGATAGGTTCTTAAAACTGAAACCCCCTATTTTCATAGGGAAACCAGGGAAACCACTGTGGCCTGCACAGTGGGTTGCTGAAATAGAGAAGAACTTCCGTTTGATGTCTTGTATGGAAGATGAGAAGATGTTGTTTGCTATGCACATGCTCAAGGAAGATGCAAATGCCTGGTGGAATTCTACCCGGTCATACTTAGAGGTAAAGCACACTCAGATCGGTTAGGCAATATTCAAGGGAGCTTTCTTCGATAAATACTTTCCAAAGAGCTTTAGAGATCAAATGGAGAAGAAATTCCTCAACCTGCAGCAGTCCCAGTCGACGGTTGATGCTTACCAGCAAAGATATGAAGAGTTGTTCTTCTTCGCTCCCACAAGCATGCAAGAAGAAGAAACCAAGACCCGTAGGTTTACCATGGGATTGCGAGGAAGTATCCAAGAGCACGTCTTGGGTTTGGAGAAGAAGATATATAATGAGGCTGTGCAGATTGCCAGGGTAATTAAATCCAGCTAAAGAGACAGCTTCTTTGCTCAAAACAGGGGACTGAAGAGGCCTGCTACTGAGACTTCAGGTGGAGGCAATACTAGACCATTCCACCCATACAAGGCTCAGTCCGTTGTGGTACCTGCAAGGAACACTACTGCACCACCACCGTCACAATTTTCTGGACAGAACCCAAATGTTAAATGTTTCAACTGCCAGCAATTGGGTCATTATGTGAAGATTTGTACTCTACCTAAGAAGCAACTGCCACAACAAGGAAAGATATTCGCAGTCACCACTGAAGAGGCAGCCGCATCATCGGATGTGGTTACTGGTATGATTTCATCCCTTCCTATTTGGCTTACTGTTGTTGTCTTTGAACATGTAGAACTAAGGGATAATTAACTTTCAGGGACAGTAAATATAGCTGGTGTACCCGCCAGAGTACTCTTTGACTATGGGGCCATGCACTCCTTCGTTTCTATTTCTTTTGGGAAGCGAATGGAATTACCTGTCAAGTGTTTGAACCCAAGCTTGATAGTCCACTCTCCGTTGGGAGTCGAAGTGGCGTTGAATGAATACTATGGGCCGTGTACAGTTAGTATTGAGGGCCGAAACCTAGAAGCAAATCTGGTTCAACTCGAGATGGCAGACTTTGACGTCATCTTGGGAATGGATTGGCTAGGCCATCATTCAGCTAGCTTATTATGTGGTGAAAAGAAACGTGTACTTAAATATGAGAAGGGAAAAGAGTTTAGCTTCACTGGGACCAAGTTACCTAGGAAGCGGAAGCTGATCCTCTCCGCCCTAAAAGCTAAGAGATGCTTAGAGAGGGGAGGAGTGGGGTACTTAGTGTCTGTGGTCGACATAACTGCTGAGGTGCCAAAGATGGAAGATCTAGATGTGGTATGAGAGTTTCTAGACGTATTTCCAGAAGATCTACCAGGTCTTCCTCCAGACACGGCTACAGAGTTCGTAATAGACCTCATGCCAGGGTCGTCGCCGGTGTCTAAGGCACCGTACTGGATGGCCCCTACCGAATTAAAGGAGTTGAAGACTCAATTACAAGAACCACTAGATAAGGGCTCCATACGACCAAGCATATCGTCATGGGGAGCACCTGTATTGTTATTTAAGAAGAAGGACGGTAGTGTACGGTTATGTATCGACTACCGAGAGTTGAACAAGTTAACCATCAAGAACCGATATCCTTTACCAAGGATCGATGATCTGTTCAATCAGTTGCAGGGTGCAAAGGTTTCTCGAAGATTGATCTTAAATCAGGGTATCACCAATTGAAGATCAAGGCCATAAATATTTCGAAGACTGCTTTCAGGACAAGGTATGGACATTATGAGTTTCTTGTAATGTCATTCGGGTTGACTAACGCTCCAGCGTCGTTCATGGAACTGATGAACCGAGTGTTTCATGACATGATGGACACTTCGGTCATCGTATTCATTGACGACATAATGGTCTACTCACAAGACAGGGAGACTCATGCAACACATTTGAGAGCAGCCCTACAACGGCTGAGAAGAGAGAAACTTTACGCTAAGTTCAAGAAGTGTAAATTTTGGTTGAAATAAGTGGCCTTCTTGGGTCACGTAGTATCTGCAAACGGTATCAAGGTAGATCCAAGCAAGATCTCAGCTATAGTAGGATGGGATGCACCGAAATCAGTTGCGGAGATTCGTAGTTTCCTTGGATTGGCTGGTTACTATAGAAGATTCGTGGAAGACTACTCAAGAATTGCAGTTCCACTTACCAGACTAACCAAGAAAGGAGAAAAGTTCATATGGACGGCTGAGTGTGAGAAGTGCTTTCAGACTTTGAAGTCAAGACTAGTCTCTGCACCTATCTTGACCATCCCAGCGCCAGGCTTGTTGTTTACCCTATATACGGATGCCTCAGGGTTAGGTCTTGGATATGTGTTAATGCAAGGGGAACAGGTGATTGCCTACGCATCAAGACAGTTGAAAGAGCATGAGAAGAACTATCCTACGCATGATCTGGAATTAGCAATAGTTATTCACGCAATCAAGACTTGGAGACACTACCTTTATGGTGAAAAGTTTTAGATTAAATCATATCACAAGAGCTTAACTTACCTTTTCACTCAGAAGGACCTGAATATGAGACAGAGGAGATGGCTGGAATTATTAATAGATTATGATTGTGACATCTAGTACCATCCAGGAAAGGCAAATGTTATGGCAGATGCCTTAAGCTAGAAGTAGTTATCGAAACCTGAGGCAGGACCTAGTACAAATGCTCCATTTTGTGCTGCAGCCTCAAGCTCAATAGAGAATGATGAAGAGTATATATTAGAAACTGCAGGAGATGTGGAACAGGGCTTAATTCATAAGTTCACGTTGACGTTTGCAGCCTTGAAGATCTCATCGGATCTAATAGATGAGGTCAAAGTAGCAATCCTACAGGATCCACACCTCAAGACTGTGCTAGAAGATCTAGAGAAGGGTAAAAGCAATCCTGACTTTACCTTGGATTCAGACAAGATACTCAGGTTTCGTGGACGATTATGTATACTTGAGAGTGAGAACTCAAATATCAGAGATCGAGTTATGATAGAAGCTCATTACACCCCATATTCGGTACATCCAGGAAGCACCAAGATGTACCATGATTTAAGAAGATTATATTGGTGGAGGGGTATGAAAGCGTATGTAGCTCGATTCGTATTCCAATGACTTAATTGCCAGCAAGTTAAAGCTGAAAGGTAGAGACCCGTAGATTTGCTACAACCACTACCAGAGCCAGCATGGAAGTGGGACTGTATCACAATGGATTTCGTCACTGGCCTACCCTTGACACCAAGGTCAGTGGATGTAGTATGGGTTATAGTCGATCGACTTACCAAGACAGCTCGATTCATTGCTATCAGACCTCAGTATACTATGGAGAAGCTGGCCAAGCTATATGTGGATAATATAGTCAAACTTCATGGCGTCCCAGAAAGTATAGTATTTGACAGAGATCCCCCTTTTCCATCAATGTTCAGGGAAGGACTATAGAAAGAAATGAGAACCAAGTTGAAGTTTAGCACAACTTTTCATCCTCAGACAGACGGCCAGTCAGAACGAACTATTTAAATTTTAGAAGATATGCTCCAAGCATGTGCCCTAGATTTCAAAGGAGCTTGGGACTAGAAGCTATCGCTCATCGAGTTTGCTTATAACAACAGTTACTAGGCTACGATCCAGATGGCTCCATATGAGGCACTCTATGGGAAGAAATGCCGTACACCTCTGTTATGGAATGAGGTGGGATAGAGAAGGATTGTAGGACCAGAGTTCATCGAAGAAACTTGTTGAGTGATTGATCAAATCAAGGAAAGTGTGAAGACAGCTCAAGTTCGACAAAAGCACTATGCAGATAATCGACTTCGAGATCTGGAGTTTGTAGTGGGTGATAAAGTATTCTTGAAGATATCACCTATGCAAGGTCTGAAACGGTTTGGTAAGAAGGGGAAGCTATGTCCTAGGTATATGGAACCATACGAGATTTTGACCAGACGTGGTAATGTGGCATGTCAACTGGCTCTACCACCATCTACGTCAAGCGTTCATGTTGTGTTCCATGTTTCTTTATTGAAGAAGTACGTCAGGGATCCATCGTACATCTTGACAGCAGATTCACCAGACTTGACAAAGGACTTGACGTTTGAAGTTGTACCTGTGATGCTCACAAGCCAAAAAGTACAATATTTCCAAAGCAAGGATATCCACTATGTGAAAGTTCATTGAAAAAGCCAAGATGTGGAAGAGGAGGAAGAGAACACAATGAGAAAGGAATACCCTAACCTTTTCGATGACCAAGGTACGTTCAAATTTCAAGGCCAAAATTTATTTTAAGGGTGGGACAGTTGTGAAACCTACATGTAAATTTCAGGGACGAAATTTCTTTTAAGAGTGGGGGAGTTGTAAGACCCGCACTCCATGATCCCGATCTAAACCTTGTTCCATGTCGTAACAGGTCTTCCAATCATCACTAGACCAGACGGGACGAGCAGATGACAACCAGGTATGAAATCGGACCAATCGGACCAATTCAAGTATGAAAAACTTCATACCGATCGATGGTACCGGTCTATGGTACCGGTCGATGGTCGACCGGTATAGCCTGTGCAACATGGATCCAGAAACGGATCTCTGCGGGTTTCACTTTCCAAATTTCAAACCGAAGGACTTTCCTAATGTTAGGAGGCTTCCTAAACCAAACTCTAGTCTATATAAGGACCCTTAAACCTCCTAAAACCTCTTCCATTCATTCTCACAAACCCTAGAGAGGTGAAGGAGGTTAAAGAAGGAGAAGAAACTAGGAAGAAGAGGGAAAAGCCACCATTGCCGTTCGACGAAGAACACATTACCGCAAGTCAACGGTAATGCTTAAACCTTCCTCTACATTAAGTATTCTAGAATGGTTAGTTATCAATACCATGCAAAGCATGTATTGATATAAACCATGTTTGCCGTCAAACCCTAATCTAGTTGGTAAACCCTAGATTCAAGTTCTAGGTTGAAGAACATCAAAACTAGGACTTGAATGGAGTTGTAAACAACTCTAACTTAGTATTCAGACCTAGAATGTATAGGAGAAACCCTAGGATCAATAGAGGGTGACCGAAGGAAGGCGAGAATAAAGTGTATGGTCTTCCGGAGACATACCGATCTACCATACCGGTCGCACCATATGCGACCGATATTGCGACCGGTACCTCCAGGGGACTGGTCTGTGGGGACCGGTCGACCATACCGGTCGTAGGTTTTCCCCACAGTGCTGCCACTGGTACCTGTGACCGGTCTGCTCTGTAAAGAGTGTTTTTAACTCAGTTGGTTTTTCGACCAACGTCCATAAGAAAACTATTCTAACTAAACCCTAATATCGTGTAGGACCTTGTGATAGCACATTTGGATACTGTGACGCGGAGCAAGCTATCAAACAAGCCTCAGGTAAGGAAATCGGACCTAAACCCTAATAAATTAATAAACAGTAAATCGTTGCTAATAACCATGATTCTATGGTATGATGTTTGTGTATACTCGCATGTCATCTTTTACTTTCAGTTATTATTATTGTTCATGCGTACTCGCTATGCTAGCATGTGACTGTTAGGCATGTGATTGTTTTCGTTGGTGTGTGGAATGGGAAGGACTGGAGGTCTAGGATCATTCCTCACACTAGCACCTTTCGTATCATTCTGTCTTAGCATGCTTTGTGCCGGTAGGGTATCAGGGGGAGGAAGTGGCACTGTGGTCTCCGCCTTGGCTACTAGACACTAGCTCTATCTCTATGCTATAGGGAGCTGCGCTGGGATAGGGCCTACTGTGATGACATATAGGATTGGTTAGTTGCGAGCCCAGTTTGCAAGCCATCGCCAATAGGGGCTTACGTGTTGGTATGGGTAGAGTATCAGGGGAGGTGTTGGCGGTGTTTGATCCGGACGCCTTAGCTCTATCTCTATTCCATGATAGGGTGCATGTGGGACGACAGTGGTGTTTGATCCATTGGGCAGCTTCACACACTCGTGTATAGAGGTGCGGTGGTCGCCAATCCTTTCTATAGCACATTACAAACTTAAACCAGACCATAATGTGAATGTTACTCATGCATATGTTTGTTGCATTGTCTGATCGTCTTACTGAGCTAAGTTGTGAGCTCACCCTTGTATATATACATGTTTTTAGATGTTGATGCCGGTTATATGGTGGAGGATTACGTGGACACCCCAATGTATGGAGGCGTGGCTGCTTTGGACATGCAAGCAGTAGAGGATGAGCGTGACGTTTAATGCGAGTGCCCTTTCTACGTGTATCTCTAGGGTATTTATTTGGATTATTTTATTTATTTTTAGTTGGATTTACAAAGTGATGTAAGGATATTATTTACGTTTTGGTGTGGAGAATAACTTGATATTTTATTAAATTATCAATAGATTACTCATCATTTTATTTAAAGACTTCCACTGTATTTTATTATATTCTGATTATGGTTATGTGCAATGGTTTGTATGAGTGGACATGGTCTTATTGAGATCCTGGTGTGAACCGTTGGTTCAGTGAAGGTTCACTCACACTTTTGGTTCGGCCAGAATTGGGGTGTGACAAGGTTTCATTTCGAAGATAATTTTACGACCTGTACATCCAAGTAGGTAATTTCCTATGACCCTACTATGGGGTTCATTAGGGAATTACAAACCTTTGGGTTAAAATCCGAAAACTTGCTATATTGGTTCACTTATGCTGAGGGTGGAAAAAATGGGGTGCTTACAGTACTATATATATTGTATTATATAATATTATGTCTATGTATATTAGTGTAATATATGATATTTATTATATATATAAGATATAAGTATAAAATAAAGAAAAATAATAAAAAGGAAATGAAAAAAGAAGATTCGACCTTGAATGGGATGGTGAGACTTATGGAAAGAAATTGGAAGAGAGATACGGACCAAGAGGGAGAAGAAAATATGGAAAGAGAGTCTGAGAGAAAATAGAAGGAAAGTAAGAACCCAAGAAGGCTCAACTGAGAAAATGGTAAGGAAAATAAAGGAAAGATGAGGGGGGAGAGAATCCGAGAGAGGGGATTGAGAGACTGATTAAGAAAGAATATAGAAGAGATAGTGAAATTGGAGAAAAGGGATTATAACCGACCAGAAATAAGAAAAGAAAAAAATTTATCTGGAGGAAAATTGGAATAACAAAGAAGGGGAACAGAGGGGATCAAGGGAAGATTCGGTGGGATAAGGGCCACCGGTTGATTTGATTTAAGGGAATATAGAAGGAGAAGGATTAGAAAAAAAAAAGAAAAGGAAAGAAGAAGAGAGGCGGACAGATGGAGAGGGAGAAGAAGGAAAGAAGAGGAAAAAAAGGAAAGAAGAAGAGAGGCGGACAGATGAAGAGGGAGAAGGAAATAAGAGGGAAAAAAAGGAAAGAATAAGTGATGCGGACAGATGGAGAGGGAGAAGAAGGAATGAAGAGGAAGAAAAGGAAAGAAGAAGAGAGGCGGACAGATGGAGAAGGAGAAGAAGGAAGGAGGAGGAAGAAAAGGAAAGAAGAAGAGAGGCAGACAGGTGGAGAAAAAGTGAAGATGAAAGAAGAAGATAAAAAGAGGAGAGAGGGGACGTGAAAAGAGGATTTTTTTTTTCTGTTTTGTTTGAGTGATAGAGGGATTCAGATTGAGAATGAGAAAAGGAGAGGAGGAGAAAGTGAGGTAAGTTAGTTTAGTTTTTTTTCTCTTTTTTTTTTTCTTTTGGTTTTGCAGCACCCCAACACCTTTCATCCATCCTTGACACCTAGCATACTACCTCGTTTAGCCAAATCCACTACACCTGTTCCATTCATGGCCTTTACACCTGAACCCAACCACCGACCTGCTAGACTACATTACCCTCTTTGAACCTACTGCAACTTCTTCATATCCCACCTCATCATCCTCAAAACCCAGCCACACCTAGCAACCCCACGATGAACCCACTGCCCACCATCTCTTGTGATATTAAACCCTATCTTCAAACCCCAACACATGCTACCTAGCTACACCCACCTGTACATAACCTAACTATAATACCTAAATCGGATTACCACTAGAACCGTAAGTCACTCTTCATGCACCACATTGCATCATCATTCCTTCATTACCAAGCACCAACCAAATCACCTGTCTTCCTTATCTCCCAGCTCTACAATCACTCACTCAACTACCCTCTCCTTGCCGCCACCTCACAAAATCAGTCACCACAACAACTTGCCACCCGTTATCTTCATTAAACCAAATCCTTTATAACCAGCAATACCCCTTCATCTTTAATACCAGTCCAACCATCAGATCAAGCCATCATCTAACCACTTGTCTTCTTTGCAATATTCATCATACACATCCAGCCAAGCCACCGTAGCCACCCATGGCCAGGCAACTACACTTCATCCTACCCGCACAACACCAACATCTCTTATCAAACCCCAATCTTGCTGCAACTAGTTACTCTCCCACATACTTAACCAGCACATCTCTCAACCCTTAGATCTAATCCATCCATAAAAAATTAGATTTTTTGATATTGTTTTAATGTGATTAATTTGAGCCCCATAATCTGATTATGTGATGATTTGATGTGAGCCTCTGATCCTGATGTTAATGTGATGAATGATAAATTTTTTTTACCTTTGATCTATATATATGTGATGACTGATTAAATATGACCATTAATCTTAAATTTTGGAGAAATAAAATATGGATAATGATCTTGGATTTTTGAGTGATTAAATATGGACCAATGGATGTCAAAATTTGATTTTGAACTGTTAGATTAGGATTTTGAGTGATCCGAATCATTGGATTTTTATCAGGTTGATTTAAATGAATCAAAATGGTTAGATTAAGTTTTTTAGTGATTTAATCCATTGGATCTTGATCATACATGTTTTTAAACCATATGAATCGTTGGATCTTTATTGTGAGTGATTTTGAGTGAATTTGAACGGTTAGATTGACCTCATGAATGTTTTAAGTAAATCTGAACCATCGATCAAATATGATCTTGATCACATTGATGATGATCGATTATGTCAAGTTTGAGTAGTCGATCAAATATGATCTAGGCCACATTGTTGATGATCAATGCTTGATTAGTGCTCTCACATGCTTATTGCTAGATCTGAAATGCTCTCAAATGTTGTATTGGACTGATCACATGCCATATTTGATGCTATATTGTTCACATGCTAAATTTGGATTATTTACACGTGATATATCTAGTTACACTGCTATGTTGGATTATTTACACGTGATATATCTAGATACACTACTATGTTGGATTGCTTACACTTTTATAATTAGGGTAAGAGATCCCTAAACTGAACGAATGAAATGATAGGGAAAGATAAACCCTAGAATGAAAAGAACAATTAGGGAAAGTGAAACTCTAAAAAAAAAAATAGAAAGGGCACAACAATTAGTGAAAGTGAAACCCTAGAATGAAAAGAACAATTAGGGTATGAAACCCTAAAAATGAAAATCACAATGAAAAGGGATAGGAAACCCTAGAAACCTAAAAATGGAAACAACAAAAATGGTAGGAGTTTAGGTCTCATCCCTTGATCATATTGATAAAAATGGTAGGAGTTTAGGTCTCATCCCTAGATCCTATTAACAAAATCTGAATGATAGGAATTTAGGCTCATCCTTAGATCCTATTGACAAAATAAAAAGAATTTGGTACACATCCCAAAATCTGAATGATACGAATTTAGGTCTCATCCCTAGATCTTATTGACAAAAATGGTAGGAATTTAGTACACATTCCAAATCCGACTCTCACAATCCTTTCGAACTATGTCGTACCTGATTTCTAGGGCAAACCCTAGAATACGTAGGCAATTTGGGAGTCCCAAATATGGTACGAAACCATCCATCAATCATCCATCCAGCATAAACTTCAACTTGAACAAAGAATCTAACTGAAGCACATGCATAAATCACTTTCATAATCTTTAATCACACAACCCATTTCGAACTACATTTTTGGACTTGATTTCTAGGATTGGAATACATAGGAAGTTTGAGATGTCTTATACGTCTCAGATTCAGTCCAAGACCGAACCATCTTTGGTCCGGTTCACTGTATAGTACTATACTCATTGCTTGTTTATTTGCTTTAAAACATGATTTGCTGAACCCTAGGTTAGAATAACTTAACAACTTAATTTAGGACATCCCCAATAGAACCCTAGTCATCCAGTTGACTAAGCACAATCAAAAAAATTAGAATTTAAGGAAAGTTTAGGAGGTCGATATTGATCAGGCAGTTTGGGTGCCTAACACCTTCCCATAACCGTACCCCGAATACTTACCCAATCTCTTGCAGACCAAATAACTGATACATTGGGTTATGAGTTAATAGAAGTCTTACCTTAGGGGGAGGCTACATATTTTAAAGGTCCTAGACCTTAATCTAGGTGGCGACTCCAATAGAAGAGTGATCTTCATTGATACGGATATTTTTTATCCCGAGGAGGATCAAAATTTCTCATTGTCCTCACGTCCACGTCGCTTGATTTTTTACATCATGGTATATCAAAAGGAATCGAGGGACCCACGAGATACCATGTAGACGGGATAGGTCCACTCCTCCTCGTCAAGGTAACCATTTCTATCCTAACCCAGTTTTAGCTACATGTATGTTATTTTTGGTCCATCCTTTAACCGACATGCTAAAATCTATTCGATCATGATATTTACTTCCCAAACATCAAAGTTCTGTCCATTTTTGTCTTTAACTTGTCAACATGTTTGGATCTACACTTGAGTATTCTTGTCTCCCACTCGTTGGGAGTGTGAGGGTTACGTATACCTGCATACACATTAGTGTGGGCGATCTATACACGCCCTCCATCGTACAAAACTCATTGTGTTGATCTGTTCAATATTGATATGTCAATCTCAAAAAATGATCAAAAAATCCCTATCACGGCATAGATACTGTGATGAAGTTAAAATTTATCGGTTTTTTCAATCGTGAATCGCTTTTGTCATCTTGCATGAAAACTACAAATAAGCATATCTATGTTAATTTCTTGGAATTTGATGAACCACATGGTCAAACCTTGGTGCTACAATGATCCATTCGGAATCTTGAGGCCCCAAGACTAATCATGGGGTGATTCAAATACAAATGAATTGTTACAGATAATGTCTAATGGTTGGTTTTTAGGAATGAACTAACTTTGTTTGGTTGAGTCAACTTATATGTGTATGTGTGTTCTTCTCGTGTCTAGTCATTTCTGAGTCTTAACCTTTGTTCATTGCTTTTTTAGGACAAAAAAAAAACCTTAAGAAGAAAAAAAAGAAAAAAAAAAGGGAAGGCTGAACTAGGGAGGATAAGATTGTAAAATTAGATGATACAGTTTGGACATCCATATAAGTTCAGACATGAGAGAATACATGAGTGAGGAGATGAATCATCCACTCTTATTACATTCACTCATAGGAAGGTCTCATCATTACCGGTTCATGTCTCAGTTCATGTTCACAAGGAGGACTTTTGTACCTCAAAGTGTTGGAATGGTTGGAAGACAGTATATTGAGAGCCCAAAAATTTCAAAACAAAATTGAAATTCTAAGATCGGACATAAGGAATCCAAGAGGTTAGAAAGCTGAATCATAGATTCTGAGTGGTTACATGTTTCTTTCCCATGTTAGCATACCTACCAAATTTAAATAGAAAATTGAGTAAAGAAAGCATTTCACTTACCCTTGGTGATTGAGCTACATTGACCGATGGAGTTGGTTTCCGACTCCTAAGTATTACCTTCATCACCCAAGGTGACTAGAATTCCCAAGCTCAAAGGAGTAGCCCTTGAATCTTCAAGAAAAGGATGGAAAGAAGAAAAGAAAAGGAAACTGATGGAGAGAGAGGGAGGAAAGAAGAAAAGAAAAGGAAAGTGAGAGAGAAGAAGGAAAGAAGAAAAGAAAAGGAAAGTGGGAGAGATGGACAGATGGAGAGGGAGAAGATGGAAAGAAGAAAAGAAATGGAAAGAGGCGAAGAGAGAAGGACTGATTGAGAAGAAGAAGAGAGGAAGCCGAGAGAGAGAAGAAGAAGAGAGATCAAGAGAGAAATCAGAGAGACGGCATTGAGAAAAGGGAGGAACTCAGACCGAATAGAGGAAAGAGAAAGAAAGGAAAAGAGAAAAAGAGCATGGAAGAGAGAGCTGGGAAAAAAAAGAGAGACTCGGTGTAAGACCCGCACGCCACGAACCCGGTCTAACCTTACATTCTTGTGTCGTGACCGGTCTTCCCATCATAATCGGCTCAAGTGAACCAATTCTATGAAGAAACCACAAGTTAAGGTAAGCAACGAGTCAAATTTAGATAGTGTGATTGACTATTTAAGATCGTGTGGAAGCAACCAGTCAAAAACATAAAACTAGAAAATTTTGGTCGTATGGTAGTAGTTTTGAGGGGTGCGGTTGATCGTGTGGTCTATGGTGTGGTCGACCACACATGAGACCACACAACGTGTGGTCACATATTTTTGAAATGTGGTCGACGGATTCTGCGACCCCACGTGCCACCATACGATGCTGAACAGGCTCTGTGTTTAGGAAATTTTCCTAATTTGAGGGGGACTCTTTCCTAATTAAAGTGGGACTCTATATGAAGGTTTTCCTCTATATAAGGGACGTTCCTTAGCCTCTCTCACTCTTTTAGAACTCAAATTGAAACCCTAAACCTAAGAAAGAAAGAGAAAGGAAGAGAAGGGGAAGAAGGAGATTTGGAAAAGAAGCTTGGAGAAGAAGGTTTTGAAGAGAAAAGTTATATCTCCCTACAGCAAGCTTAAGGTATGGACTTGACTCTGTAGGTTAGATCAGATAGGATAGATTCCTTTTATCATGTTGTTGTGTTGAATCTAATGTAACGATTTCGGTTATGGAATTTCTAATGAAAACCATGAGAAAATAGATTAGGGATAATGGTTAATGAATAACTGTAGATAACCTTAACTTAAATACATTAATTGTTTAGGTTCCTAATAGATTCAAAGTGACTTCCAAAGCTTAGGAGAGGAACAAACATCGATCAAAGGTGAGGGAACAAGACCTAAACTAATTGGTTAATAACAAACTGTTTTACTTATTGAGTCCAATGCCATGAATGATTCTATGCTTATATGCTTGTAATGTACATTTCACATGTCATCTAATATTCCTACTATTATTGCTCATGCATATTTAATTCTGTTTATTTATAACATGATGATGGTGATGATGTTAGGAATAGGCATGTGAATGTTTGTGTGTGGTTAGTGTGCTTGATGCGAGTGGAGCATCAGGGGCTGGTCACTACCTCTACTCAAGTCTTGTCCACTAACATCGTCGTATCGCCATTACTTTAGCAGAACTATTACGTTGTAGGGCATCAGGGGAGGTGGTCTCGGACCGTGTAGTCTCTGACTCTGTCGGGGGGCCTTAGCTCTATCTCTATGGATGTATTGAGGGATGCTGGGGTGAGGCCTTGGATACACAGTTTGGCATTAGGATTCGTTAGTTGCAAGCCCAATTTGTAAGCCCTCGCTAATAGGGGCTTACGTGTTGGTATGGGTAGGGCATCAGGAGAAGTGTTATGCGGTGTTTTATCTAGACACTTTAGCTCTATCTCTATTCCATGATGGGTGCATGTGGGACGGAAATGATGTTTGATCCATTGGGTAGCTTCACACACTCGTGTATAGAGGTGTGGCGGCCACCAAACCTTTCTATAGCACATTGCAAACATATAAACTAGACCAAAAATATGAATTGAATGCATGCATATGTTTGTTGCATTGTTTTTTTACTCACTGAGCTCAAGTTGGAGAGCTGACCCTCGTGCACGTAATTCTTTTTATTTTCTGTTGTTGTAGGTATTATGGTTGAAGATTATGTCGACACGCGAACACATGAACAGGTGGCGGCTATGGATGAGCAAGCTGTGGAGGACTATTATGATTCGTTAACCGAGCATTTCAACTATGGATACGCTTAGTGTTTAACTTTCGTATTTGGATATTTGTAATATGTATTAAATTATGTTTTGGTAACTTGGAGATAACTGGAATATTAATTATTTATCATGATTAGGCCTCAGTTCATTATTAATAAGACTTCCGTTATTTACTTTATTATCTTTGATTAATGTGGAATGTGTTTTAGTTTCACATGGTTGGCATAGTCTATACGAGATCCTGGTTGAACCATTGGTTTATTGACTGTTCAGAACACCATTATGGTTAGTCTAAAATTGGGGTGTGACAACTCGGTATCAGAGCTCTCAGGCCTTGCCCATCAAACTTGAATACTTTCACTAAAGTCAATGATCTGAGTTAGGATAAATTAAAAGCTTTAATACAAACACACCATAAGCATCTGTGTTGGTTGAGACAGAACTTAAACAAGACAATAATATACATATAAAAGATGAAACCATATGTATACACAGATAGGAAAAGAAAATCTAAATGTATCCTGATAAACAAATAATATATGGTACGGTCTACAAGTCGGATAGTTGCCTGAGTATACAGAGGATATAGTACAATAGCCTGAAAATTGGAATACCGAGTTGGTACTCACAAGATGTGAAACTCGATATATGACAGAGGAAGAAGAAAAATGGCTAGTAACGCTTAAATCCCTGTAGAGGTAAAGGAAAAGATCTCGGGCTAAATCCAACAGAGATAGGAGAATAATGGCTATACACCAAAAATGAGAGTAACTATAAAAGAAGATAAAGCTATACTCATAGGTGACGTGGAGACTCAGAGTGAGATCCATCACACGTTAAGCCATTGCCCACTGAGCATTAAGAAGAGGTTGCAACTTGATCCCACCACTATCTGGGTCGAGAACGGATAGTGAAAACTCATCTAAGCAGATGCTAAATAATGATAATTAAATTGGAACAAATCAAAGGAGATGAACAACCAAATCACTCCAGCCAATCTATCTGGACTACCAAGTGCCTTGGCTATGGTTGTAATAAACTTGACCTGATAAAATCCAAAAACAGCAACAGATGATACTAGCTATGTAAGTTGCCATGGAAATCACTATCCAAGTTGCCAATGTTACATCAACATCTCCGGGTCAAACCAAGTATGGTACCGATTGGTAGCAACACTGTACCCCCAACACCTGTTAGCTATAACACAATGCCTACCATACAGCAAGTCCCAGTAACGCACACCCCAGTACAGAAGCTTGGTGTACAACAAGCAGTGTATCAAGGTCATTACCCTTATCAACCACCGATGTATGGGAAAGCTGCATCATGGTAGAATGATCCAACAAGGGTTGAGGAATATTTTCTGAAGATGAAGCCTCAAACATTTTCAGCAAAGGATCAAATTTATTGTGGTTATATAACTAGATAGGTTTACATAGGATGCGGTGTATTATTGACTTACTGTTATGATTATAGAGGATGCCCATACCTGATTTTAACTTCTCGTGTCTCGACAGGATACCTTCTCAATTCAACCTGTCAATTAGAGTTATAGATATTGTTTATTTAGTATTAGTCCTGATTATACCAATCTGAGCCACTCTCATGATCGACAACATGAACAGAGATATGAACTGAATGAATAGTTAAATGTTTAATCATGTTTAGCGTACATCTTTTTGATTTATACCTGATTTATTGATGTACCAAAACTTTCTCCAGATTTACTCCTGTAGTGCCTTAACCATTGGCATTATATACTCGATAGAACCTATAACCATGAGGTTAAGAGCTGTAGAACCACTATTTCCATGTATTCAGACCACCATGCAACTTAACAACCTTTGGATGATGGTTAGATTACCATAGATTTACTCCTGATCCTTTAAACCTAAGTTCATTAGATAAAACACGTGTCCCCTTCATCATACTGAATTCGAAAGAAGGAAATAAATTACTTTTGGATAAACATTCTAATTCTTATATTTCTCGACATCCATTGATATGATGTTTAGTTAATAAGGAATTATTAGAAGGAAGATGATTGAATTCAGAATAATCTATATAGCTAAGAAACCACAGACGAAGTAGTAGAAAATCTATTTCACGATTGCTAGATTGATGGATATGAGTCATGTCTATAAAATAGCACATGAGCAAGAAAGTAAGTAACAATCACAAGATAATTTTTGAGGTATATGATAGAGAAAACATGATAAAGCAGTAGTGATAAAAGAGATGTAAGCTAATGAGTGTAATATGAGATTTTGACGATTGTCTTTGAAAAACCATAATAGATTAAGGAGCTAGATGTGCTCTTAAGACCATTAAACTAGATTTTGCTAGTTTAACCTCTTTTGGACTAGATGTTGTAGTGGATAAGTGTTATGAACATTGTCTGAATCATATGGATGGACAAAATTTGGATGCAACCTAGTTCTAGTTGAGATGGCAGACTTCGACGTCATCTTGGGGATAGACTGGTTGTCTCAACACTCTACAAAGTTGTTCTGTGCATAGAAGAGGTTGTCATTAATGAACAAAGACTGCACATAATTGCCTAGGAAGTAGAAGCTTATCCTCTTTGCACTAAAGGTGAAGAGAAGCATTGAAAAGAAAAAGAATTGGATATATGGTATTTGTGGTGGACGTTACTAAGAAGCACCACAAAAGGAAGATATTGATGTGATGCATAAATTCCCCGATGTATTTCCAGGAGACTTACTTGGGTTGTTACCTGAGTGTGCAACCGAGTTCGTTATCGACTTGTTACCAGGGATGACACCTATGTCTAAGGCACCCTATAGAATAGCTCTTATAGAATTGAAGGAACTGAAGACTCGACTACAAGAGTAATTAGACTAAGGTTTAAACCAGTCCAGTATACCACCTGGAAAGCACTAGTGTGGCCCATAAAGAAGAAGGATGGTAGTGTTAGTCTGTGTATAGACTATCGAGAATTGAACAAGATCATAATCAAGAATCGATATCCACAACCTCAGATCGTTGACTTGTGTAAACAGTTGCAAGGAGAAAAGGTATTTTCTAAGATTGATATTCAGTCATGATATCATCAGCTGAAGAATTTGGACAGCGATATCTCGAAGACAGCTTTTAGAATCGGGATTAGACATTATGAGTTCCCGATTATGACGTTTGGATTAACCAATGCCCTTACATCTTCTATGGAGCTGATGAACTGGGTGTTTCATGACAAGTTGGACACGTTGGTCATAGTTTTCATAGATGATATTTTGGTTTATTTCAAGAATGAAACAACTCATACAACGGATCTTAGAACAGCTTCACAACAGCTGAGAAGGGAGAAGCTTTATGCCAAGTCCAAGAAGTATAAAACCTGATTAAACAAAGTGATCTTCTTGGATCATGTAGCATCATAAAAAGGGATTAAAGTGGACCCTATTAAGATAGAAGTAATCATATGGTGATAAACACCTAAAGAATATTGCGAAGATCAGAAGTTTCTAGGGTTTAGCTGGTTATTATAGACGATTCATGGAGGACTACTCTAGGATTGTAATACCTCTTACCAAGCTAACCAGGAAGGGAGAGGAGTTTATTTGGACTGACAAGTGTAAAGAATATTTGTAGACTCTAAAGCAAGGCTGATATCGGCTCTCAACTTGACCATTCCTGTACCAGGGAAACCTTTTACCCTACACATCGATGCTTTCGGATTGGGTCTAGGATGCGGGTTGATGTAAGGTAAACAAGCGAATGCATATATTTCATGATAACTGAAAGACCATGAAGAGAATCACCCAACTCATGATTTGGAGTTAGCAACTGTGATTCATGCAATCAAGACTTGGAGACATTATCTATACAGAGAAGAATTTTAGATTAAATCAGATTACAAGAGTCTTACTTATCTCTTCACCCAAAAAGTGTTGAACATGAGGCTAAGAAGATGGTTGGAACTCCAAAAGGACTAAGACTATGATATTCAATGTCACCCGTGCAAGGCTAATGTAGTAACTGAGGCTTTGAGCAAAAATGAATAATGAAGTCAGAGGAAGGACCCAATATAAATACTGCCTTATATTCCACAGCAACAGATTCAAATTTTGAAGAAGAGCAACATATAATAGAAACTCGTAATGATCTAGTTGAGCGAGAACTTATGGATGAACTTATGGAGCAATAGTTCCTTGCTTGCGTTCAACAGCATAAAGATCGTCTCTGATTTGATGGACGAAGTAAAAGTAGCAATTTTGTTAAATCCGTATATAAGAGCAGTGCAAGAAGATTTAGAGAAAGAAAAACCTAACCCTGACTTACTTCGGATGCGAAAAAGGTCCTGAGATACAGAGGATGATTATGCATACCTGAAGTGAAAAACGCTGATCATAGATACAAGATAATGTTAAAAGCCCATTCTATTCTGTATTGGATACATCCTAGAAGTACAAAATATATCAAAACGTGAAGAGATTATTTTGGTGGAAGGGAATGGAAGTAGTTGTGGCTAGATGAATGTTTCAATAACTGAATTATCAACAAGTAAAAGCTAAAAGACAGACCAACACGGCTTACTACAACTAGGTATCACCAACATGGCTTACTACAACTTGGTATCACCAACATGGCTTACTATCGAAGCCAGTTTGGAAGTGAAACTGCATTACAATGAACTATGTCACCGATTTGCCACTGACTCCTAGATTGGTTGACGCAGTTTGGGTGATTGTTGATTGCCTTATGAAGATAGCTCATCCCATTGCTATACGACGTCGATGTGCTTTGGAGTGGATAACTAAGCTATATGTGGATAATATTGCCAGATTGAATGGTATGCCTAAGAGCATAGTATCTGACAGAGGCTCACGCTTTATCTCGAAGTTTTGGGAGGATCTACAGAAAACAATGGGAACGAAGTTGAAGTTTAGTATTGCATTATCATAAATCGACAGACAGTCGAAGAGGACTATACAGATCCTAAGAGATATGCCCAAGCTTGTGAAATTAATTTCATGGAGCTTGAGTTGAGAAGTTACCGTAGATTGAATTTGCTACCAAGCTACCATGTAGATGTCACCTATGAAGCATGGTACGGTAGAAATGTCGAACCCCTGATTTGGAATGAAGTCAGAAAATGAGGAATTGTAAGACTTGAGTCTATTGAAGAAACCTGTCGAGTGACAAACAAGATCAAAGAAAAAGGGTCAAGACAACTCAGAATTGTTAGAAGAGACACCAAGACCTCAAGTTCTCCATAAGTGACAAAGTATTCTTGAAGATATCACTCATGTATGGTTTAAAACGATTCAACAAGAAGGGAAAGTTGTAACCTATATATCTTTTGGACCTCATAAAAAAATTTTGGAGAGACGTAGAAAAGTTGCATATCAACTAGCGTTACCGCTATCCATGTCTAATGTGCATGACATATTTTATGTGTCTTTATTGAAGAAGTACGTTAGAGATCCATATCAAAGGTATTGACCGCTGGTCCACTAGATTAGATAGAAGATTTAACTATTGAAGTGGTACTAGCCTAGTTCACTGGTTGGAAGGTACAACATCTCCAAAACTGGGATAATTATTATATGAAGGTAACTTGGCAAAGCGAAGATGGGAAGAAGATTGCATGGGAAGAAGAAGATGCAATGCAGAAACAGTATTCCCACCTATTGACTCCGAAGTACATTTAAATTTTGAAGACGAAATCTCTTCTAACGGTGGTGGAGTTGTAAGATCCGCACGCCACGAACTCGGTCTAACCTTACATTCTCGTGTCGTGATCAGTCTTCCCATCATAATCGGCTCAAGTGAACCAATTGTATGAAGAAACCATAAATTAAGGTAAGCAACGAGTCAAATTTAGTTTGGGTGATTGACAATTTAAGATCGTCTGGAAGCAACCAGTCAAAAACTTAAAACCATAAAATTTTGGTCATGTGGTAGCGGTTTTGAGGGGTGTGGTCGATCATGTGATTGATGGTGTGGTCGACCACACATGAGACCACACAATGTGTGGTCACAAATTTTTGACATGTGGTTGACGGATTCTGCGACCCCATGTGCGACCACACGATGCTGAACAGACTCCATGTTTAGGAAACTTTCCTAATTTGAGGGGGACTCTTTCCTAATTAAAGTGGGACTCTATATGGAGGTTTTCCTCTATATAAGGTACATTCCTTAGCCTCTCTCACTCTTTTAGAACTCAAATTGAAACCCTAAACCTAAGAGAGAAAGTGAAAGGAAGAGAAGGGGAAGAAGGAGATTTGGTAAAGAAGGTTTTGAAGAGAAAAATTCTATCTCCCTACAGCAAGCTTAAGGTATGGACTTGACTATGTAGGCTTGATCAGGTAGGATAGGTTCCTTTTATCAAGTTGTTGTGTTGAATCTAATGGAACAATTTCAGTTATGGAATTTCTAATGAAAACCATGAGAAAATAGATTAGGGATAATGGTTAATGAGAAACTGTAATTAATGGCCATAGGATAATCATAGGATGAACCCAAGTGATGAGCCAAGGAATTGACTCAGGAAGAATTTGGATAGAAGATGAAAAATTGACCAAACATCATGTGGTCGTAGCCTGTGGTCGATCACAGGGTGACCAGAGGATCAACCACAACTATTCGGGAAGTTCCCAGGAAAGGTGTGGTCGCATGGTGTGGTCGCATAAAATGCGACCATAGGGTTCGACCACACAGTTTGTGTTCTCATATATTGCGACCACAGGATCGACCACACATGCGACCACACGATAACAACAATCATCTTTTGAGACCAAACAATGTTTTTGACTACTGTAACTTGGTAAACTTGAACCCTAACTTAAATACATTAACTATTTAGGTTCCTAATAGATTCAAAGTGACTTCCAAAGCTTGGGAGAGGAACAATCATCGATCAAATGTGAGGGAACAAGACCTAAACTAATGCCATGAATGATTCTATGCTTGTATGCTTGTAATGTGCATTTCACATGTCATCTAATATTCCTGCTATTACTGCTCATGCATATTTAATTCTGTTTATTTATAACATGATGATGGTGATGATGTTAGAAATAGGCATGTGAATGTATGTGTGTAGTTAGTATGCTTGATGCGAGTGGAGCATCAGGGGGAGGACGTGACACTATGGTTCAACCTGGTCACTAGACTCTAGTTCTATCTCTACTCAAGTCTTGTCCACTAACATCGTCGTATCACCATTACTTTAGCAGAACTATTACGTTGTAGGGCATCAGGGAAGGTGGTCTCGGACCGTGTAGTCTCTGACTTTGTCGGGGGGCCTTAGCTCTATCTCTGTGGATTTATTGAGGGATGCTGGTGTGAGGCCTTGGATACACAATTTGGCATTAGGATTGGTTAGTTGCGAGCCCAGTTTGTAAGTCCTCATCAATAGGGGCTTACATGTTCGTATGGGTAGGGCATCAGGGAAAGTGTTATGCGGTGTTTGATCTGGACACTTTAGCTCTATCTCTATTCCATGATGGGTGCATGTGAGACGGAAATGGTGTTTGATCCATTGGGAGGCTTTACACACTCGTGTATAAAGGTGCGGCGGCCACCAAACCTTTCTATTGCACATTGCAAACTTATAAACTAGACCAAAGATATGAATTGAATGCATGCATATATTTGTTGCATTGTTTTGCTTACTCACTGAGCTCAAGTTGGAGAGCTGACCCTCATGCATGTAATTTTTTTTAGTTTCTAATGTTGCAGGTATTATGGTTGAAGATTATGTCGACATGCCAACACATGAACAAGTGGCGGTTATGGATGAGCAAACTGTGGAGGACTATTATGATTCGTTTAGCGAGCGTTTCAACTATGGATATGCTTAGTGTTTAACTTTTGTATTTGGATATTTGTAATATGTATTAAATTATATTTTGGTTACTAGGAGATAAGTGGAATATTAATTATTTATCATGATTAGACCTCAGTTCATTATTAATAAGACTTTCGCTATTTACTTTATTATCTCTGATTAATGTGGAATGTGTTTTGGTTTAACATGGTTGGCATAACCTATACGAGATCCTGGTTGAACCGTTGGTTTATTGACGGTTCATCACACCATTCTGGTTAGTCCAGAATTGGGGTATGACACTCAGTGAAGGAGAAAGGGAGATTAGGAAAGAAGAAAAAAAATCAAAAAAAAAGAGAAAAGAGAGCATGAGACAGAGGGCTAGGAGCGAAGAGAGTTGGTGGTGAGAGGAGAATTTTACTTTGTGTTACTCAGGGTGAGTTGTCGTTTTGATAGGAAAGAGAGAGATGGAGTGGAAGAAGGTGGTTTCAACAAATAAGATGAACAAACAAGAGAGAGATGGAGTGGAAGAATATGGTTTCAGCAATAAGAAAATAAGAAAAGGGAAGAATGGGAGCTAGAACAAAAAAGAAGGGTTAGTTGGTTGGAGGAAACAATGAGTGTAGGGTTGGGATCTTGAGATGTCTTTCAAACCATCGTTCATGCCAAAGATCTTTCGACTCTCTAAGCTTCAACTGCAAATTCCCCATGCCATTCAGCGGGATTTTCACGATATTGCCTGGCTTTCATGGCAAACCTGTGATTCCGCTAATGGCTACTTTACTCATGTTCTATGATTGTTCCTTGTGTAATCTCATCCTCACCGACAGGGAATCATCCGATCATTATTAGCAGCATTGTTTCTACATGAACTTTGATCGGTCTAGTAGCAAAGTCAACCTAGTGTTTCTCATGTTGCTGGAAGAAATCATAAGGGGTTTCTCTACTCAACAGCAAAACTCTCTTTTGCTGTAGTCCATCTGGTGTCCAGTCTTCAGCCATCAGGTATGTGTAAGCACCCCATTTTTGCCATCCCCAGCATAAGTAAATCCACATGACAAGTTTTTGACTTTTAACCCAAAGGTTTGTGATTCTTTGCCCCACAGCAGGATCATAGGTTATTACCTACTTGGATGTATAGGTCATGAAATTATCTTCAAAATGAGATCGGAATCATCAAATTCTGACATCAAACAAGGAAGGTATCACAGTTTGAAAATGCAGGGGTATTTACGTAATTATCGTATGATGCATGCATTATCGCTTGAACTTCAAATCATCATATATTGGTCATCTGATATCAGAATCATATGATTCAAATACCAATATTCCTCATTTTCAATCCTTTTCAAATTGGATGTGAAAAATCCCGGGTAGAAGTCACCGATGGGCCCCATGCAAGTTTTCATGCAAAATTATCGATAGAACTTCAAAGCTTCATATCTTTGCCATTCTATGTCAGATTCAGATGATTCAAAGACCATTATCCTTCATTTATGATGTTCTACAAAGTGGACGTAAAAAATTTGGTACAGAAGTCTCCGATGGGTCCCATGCAAAATTACATATGGAAATGGTTGTTTAATCTTTGAAAATTCATATTTTGGTCACCCCACATCCAAATCAGGTGATTTCAGTTTCAATATATTCCATTTTTAGTACTCTACAAAATGGACATAAAGGATTTTAGGCGAAGTCTCCGAAGGATCCCATGCAGAATGGTTAGTCAAATTATCGATAATTGGCCTGCTTAAACTTTAGAAATTCATAAGCTGACCATTATATTTCCAAATGAGGTGATTCAAGTTCCAATATTTCTCATTTTTAGTGTTCTACAAAGTGAATGTAGAAAATTTGGGGTAGAAGCTATCGAAAAATTTCATGTGGAATGGCTGCAGAAATGGACTATGAAATGATAAAAAAAAAGTCAACTTTGGTCCAAACTAGTTCAACCCAATTTAGTCCAACTCAGTCCGGCCCAACTCAAACCAATCCGGATCAAGTCACGTGAGCCCATATGCATGCATTTCTATAATATATATATATATATATATATATATATATATATATATATATATATATATATATATATATATATATATATATATATATATATATATATTTATTTTTATTTATAATGTATAATATATTATTATATATAATATATACATATGTATTATATTATATATATTAATATATTTATATATATTATATAGAAGCCGAGAAGAAGAAGAAAAGGAAAGAAAGGAAGAAAGCTGTGAGAAAGAGAGAAGAGAAGAAGCCAAAAAAAGGAAAGAAAAGAGGAAAAGCCGAGAAGAAGGAGAAAGAGGAAGGAAGGAAAAGAAGGAAATAAGAAGAAAACGAAGGAAAAAAAGAAGAAGAAAAACATGGAGAAGAAGGGATTTTCTAGAAAAGGAGAAAAGGAAAGAAGAGAAGAAGGAGAAGCCGTGAGAAGGAGAAGCCATGAGAAGGAGAATCCGTGAGAAGAAGAAGAAAAGGAAAGAAGAGAAGAAAAAGAAAAAAGAAGAAAAGGAAAGAGAGAAGGGATTTTCTAGAAGAAGAGAGGAGAGGATAAAAAGGCCGAGAGAGAGAGACAGAGAGAGAGAGAGAGAGGGGATTTTTTTTCCTAAAAAAAAAGAGAGAAGGGGAAGAAACCAAGAGAGAGAGAAGAAAGAAGAAAAGAGAGAAGAAGGAGAAACCGTGGGAGAGAGAGAGAAGAAGGAAAAGAAGCTGAGGAGAAGAAGAGAAGAAGAAGAAAAAGGATAAAAGAAGAGGAGAAAGAAGAAAAGATAAGAAAGAAGCACTCACCATTGTCATCCTCTCCAAGCAAGCTACAATCGAGCATTCATCCATCGTTGGGACAAGGTAAGAAGCCTAAACTCATGTCTAAATAATTATCTCTTGATAATATGAATGATTGAATAGGCTATGTGTATGACTTACAATGATGATACATGTTTGAGCAATTTTATCATGATTTTTGCCATGTCAATGAGTTTTCTCTCATGATACGAGATTCCTCTGGTTCAAAACTAAGCTCCACCCATAGAGGTTTGCTTAGCTAAACAAATCCATGAGTGGAATACTAGATTTGAAACACCAGAATTGGAACTCAAATTAGGGTTTCAGTTAATATGTCAAAATTTAATCCAATGACCCTCAAAATCTTCCCCTAAATTCATCTATGAGTCAGAAAGAACCTCTTGAAAGGTTTAGATTTATTTGAATATGGGAAGGCCACGAAAAAAAATCATGTAAATTGTTGTGGATTAATTTTTTATGAACATTGAATTTAACATGGATTTTAATTGCCTTATGATAATATTAAAATGATTTTAACATTGAATTGGTGTTAATGGCCATGAAAGTGTTTTGCTATTTGTTTTCATTAAACGTGTCATGCATGGTATGCTAGAACTATATTTTTACAATATTTGGCATAACAATCTCTAGATTACTTGTCATTACTATTTTTATGTGTTGTTGTTATACTTGGTATGATGGATATTTCTTACCATGTATACACGTGCTATAATTGATGCTTGTTATATGTCCATGCATAAAAATGCCATGCTAAGTCTTACCATGCTTAGAAAATAGCATATAAGATCTTACTTTATTTGGATAATTCATGACATATTTGTATTCTATGTTTAGTACTTGCCATATTGACATATAGATGCATATATTAATTTTTTTACCATGTTAAGTCTTACCATGCTTTGAAAATAGCATATAAGATCTTACCTTTTTAGGATAATTCATGACATATTTGCATTCTATGTTTGGTACTTGCCATATTGACATATAAATGCATATATTAATTTTTATCATTTTAAGTCTTACCATGCTTTGAAAATAGCATATAAGATCTTACCTTTTTAGGATGATTCATGACATATTTACATTCTATGTTTGGTACTTGCCATATTGACATATAAATGCATATATTATTTTTTATCATTTTAAGTTTTACCATGCTTAGAAAATAGCATATAAGATCTTACCTTTTTTTGGATGATTCATGACATATTTGCATACTATGTTTGGTACTTGCCATATTGACATATAGATGCATATATTAATTTCTTACCATATTAGGTCCTACCATGTTTAGAAAATAGCATATAAGATCTTACCTTATTTAGATAATTCATGCCATATTTGCATTCTATGTTTGGTACTTGCCATATTGACATATAGATGCATATATTAATTTCTTGTCATTTTTAGGTCTTACCATACTTAGAAAATAACATATAAGATCTTACCTTATTTGGATGATTCATGACATATTTGCATTCTATATTTGGTGCTTGCCATTTTGACATATAGATGCATATATTGATTTCTTCCCATATTAGGTCTTACCATGCTTCGATTAGCATACTAGATCTTGCCATATAGGTTCTTGCCTTATTTGCAATACATGTCATATTTGAGAGATTTTTTTAACAATCTTGCTATATGTGTATTTCTTGCCATAAATGTATTATATGTCATATTTAGATGAATAATTTATTTTTGGTAATAATTTAATTTATGCAACACCCTAGTTGAACTGCCATATATGCAAACTTCTAGAAGATAATCTAGGCGTGGAGACGTGTATTCAGGCACCCACATTCTTGCGAAGGGTATAATGGAAAATAATAAAAATATTAACAAAGAAAGAGAATGCTTTGCCAAACCTTCCATAATTAGAGCTTAGGATGAAAGGGTAGCTTAGAACGATTTCTGCCTCAGCATATCTTAAACCTAGAATAGATTCTAAACCCTAAACCTAAAATAGGTTCTCAATCTTAAACCTAGACCAGGTTCTAAATCTTCAACCTAGAATAGGTTCTCAATCCTTAACCTTTAACAGGTTATTTCAGCTATTTTTCGAACTACGTGGATTCTGATTCCTAGGACAAACCCTAGGATACGAAGTTCATTTTGGAGAATCCCAAATTAAGATCCACACCTTAGTCCACTTGGACTATCCATAGATCCACTAGGAGATCTATCCACATTTTGACCCAGATAGGGTTATCTACATTCCAACCCAGATAGGGTTATCTATATTCCGACCCAGAATGGATTATCCATATTTTGAACCAGAAAGGGTTATCCATTCTTAGATCCACTAGGACTATCTATCAGTTCGCATGGACTATCCAAATACTAACCCATAGGGTTTCTCATCCTTTCAAGCGTAAACTTCAACGTGAACAATGAACTTAATCATGCACAAGCATAAATTACAATCATAAACTTTAATCACACCAGAACTATGATGGTGAACCTGATTTTCAAAATAATTTCGTAATACGTAGGCAATCTGATGGATACAGATTCGGTTCAATGATATCGAACCACTTGGTTTGGTTTGGTTTAACAGACAGAGTCTAGCATAGAAAAGGTACAGGAGACCGATTTCGATCGGGCGATTTGGGTGCCTAGCCCTTTCCCGTAATCGTAACCTGATGCTTACCAATCTCTGATGGACCAGAAATCCAATCTAAGGGTAATGAGTCATTCGAAGTCTTACCTTGGGGTGAGATTTCACATTTCTAAGGTCCTAGACCTTAATCTAGGTGGCGACTTCCACAATTCAATGTTTGTCCTCACAGTGGTGACTCCGCTGGGGATATAAACGTCATACTTCTAAATGAAAACTTTTCTTGTGTGAATTGGATGCTAGCTCTTAGGATACTATATTTATGCTTGTATAATATTATTTTGGGGGAATGGGTTCAGTCACACAATCGTGCGAGTAGCTGAACCGGGTCTCATGCATATGGGGAAGCCCGCTAGGCAAAACATATAACTTTGGCCTGTACTTTGTGAGATCACAACCGATGAGCGGCCTCTAATGAGTGTTTCTTGGATCCACCTAGGAATGCGTTATGCCACTTCATGTCGCTTGATTCTTGCAACATAGTATATAAAGGGATTGGGGGCCCATTATTCATCGTGTATTTGGTGATAGGTTACCCCGTCCTTGTCATGGTGGCCTTTTCTGTCCTAACCCAGATTGTAACCAAATGTTTGTTATTTTTGGTTCATCCCTGAAACGACCTAGTAAAATCTGCTTAACCATGACATCTATGTTCGAGACGTCGAATTTTTGCCCGTTTTTGTCCTCAATTGGTCAACATGTTAAAATCTACACGATGAGCATCTTGAACTCTCACCCATTGGGAGTATGAAGTATGTATACACCTATTCTACATCATAGTAGACGGTAACTATACACCCTCCATTAAGTAAGCTCGATGTGTCGAACCTCTCATTGTTAACACGTCGATTTCAAAAAATGAGCAGAAAATCCTTGTCAAGACATAGATACCATGGTCAAGAAAAAATTTACTAGTTTGTTCCTCCATTAACTACTTTTGCTAACCATCCCTAATAAGGACAACGGATTAATATATCCATTTCAATTTCATCAAATTCGGTAACCCAAGTGGCCAGACCTTGGTACCACTGATTATTCATTTTTTGGAATCAGGAGGTCCCAAGACTGAACTATTTACCCGATTACCCTTATGAAGGAGCTAACTCTTGTTTGGTTAAGTCATCTTTGATTGTACATGTGACTTCTTCCATTCCTCTAGATGTCTAGAATCTTGATATTTCTCCATTAGATTTCAATGCCTTTGGAAAAGAGAATCAAACTGTAACCATATCCACCCCTTTAGGGTGAGAGGCCCCTACAACTAGGGAATTGTCTTGATCTCCCACCTTGAGATCCATCCATTTTATATTTCTAAATGAAACAATGGGAGTCATGAATCTAGATCTTGATTAAATATCAAATTTTGTAAGAAAGGAGGCAACCAGATTTGGGAACACAATTTGTAACTCAGTCAATCTGGTCCAATAGAGCATTCAGTTTAGGCAGCGACAAGCACCTATACCTGAAAAGTTTACAATATTCCCGTACAGTTAGTCCCTGGGTTTACTCAAACATCATATTCAATTCTTCTCAAAATCAATGTGAGATTTAGCCCCTAGGCAAATCCAATCATTGTTCTCAATTCATCTCAGAATTAAGGAGAGATTTATTCCCTAGGCAAATCAAATCACTATTCTCCATTCACCTCTGAATTAAGGAGAGTTTCAATCCCTTGGCAAATCCAATCACCATTCTCGGTTCACCTCTAACTTAAGGAGAGATTTAGCCCCTAGGCAAGTCCAATCACCCTTCCTGATTCCCCTTTGAATTAAGGAAAGATTCAGCCCCTAGGCAGGTCTAATCATTGTTTCAGTTCATCCAGAATTAAGGAAAGATTCAGCCCCTAGGCAAATTCAATCACATCCAGTTCATCTCAAAATCAAAGAAATATCCAGCCCCAGATTTAACCACCATTTCTGGTTTATCTAAGAACTGAAGAAAGGTTTAATCCCTAGGCGGGTTCAATCATCACTCCCAGATCATGTTAAAATGGAGGAGACATTCAGCCCCTAGGCTTCTACAACCATCAACTTTGGTTCAGGTTCTGATTCATGTTGGAACTAAGAAGAGTTTCATTCATCTGAATTCATTTAGGCACTAGGCTTATCCAGCCATCAACTTTGGTTCGGATTTTAATTCATGTTGGAAATAAGAAGAGTTTCATTCATCTGAATTCAATTAGCCACTAGGCTTATCCAACCATCAACTTTGGTTCAGGTTCTGATTCATGTTGGAACTAAGAAGAGTTCCATTCATCTGAATTCAATTAGCCACTAGGCTTATCCAACCATCAACTTTGGTTAGGGTTCCAGTTCATGTTGAAACTAGGAAAAGTTCCATTCTTCTGAATTTAATTAGCCACTAGGCTTATCTAACCATCAACTTTGGTTAGGGTTCTAATTCATGTTGGAATTGTGAAAAGTTTCATTCATCTGAATTCAATTAGCCACTAGGTTTATCCAACCAGCAACTTTGGTTAGGTAATGTTGGAACTAAGAAGAGTTCCATTGGCCAACCATCAACTTTGGATAGGGTTCTAATTCATGTTGGAACTAAGAAGATTTCCATTCATCTGAATTCATTTAGCCACTAGGCCTATCCAACCATCAACTTTGATTCAGGTTATGATTCATATTGGAACTAAGAAGAGTCTTGAATTTGATAGCCAATAGGCTTATCCAACCATCAATTGTGGTTCAAGTTCTGATTCATGTTGGAACTAAGAAGAGTTCAATTCATTTGAATTTAATTAGCCCCTAGGCTTGTCCAACTGTCAACTCCTGTTCAGGTTCCAATTCATGTTGGAACTAAGGAATGTTTCATTCATTTGAACTCAATGTAAGCATGAGTTAACCTCTAGGCCTGTTCAACCATTACCTCTAGTCCATGTTCCATTTCATGAAAGAATCGAAGAGAATATTAGTCATTTCAACTCAATCAATCCATCATCTCTAGCAATTAGAGTCCAATCCATGATTGTCATCCTTGGCCTCAATCAATTGGAGCCCAACTCAAGCAATCCTTGCCGCTAGCAATTAGAGACCAGTTTAAAGTCAACCTTGTCTCTATTAATCGGAGATTAATTTAAAATCCACCTTTGGCTCTATCAATTAGAGCCCGATCCATGTTTGTCATAGCCCAGTGCTACAAGTTAGGATCGCTCATCAGGAATGGCGAATGAGAAGCATTCCTCATTGGCTATCAGTAAAGATCAATTCTAGATTCTGGAGTCATCAGGAGACCATGAAACTTCAGCTATGATAGTGCTATCCCATCTCAGGTATTTTTGCTCCATTAGACAAGGAAATGCTAGAATCCAAAGAGCTGCCCTCATATTTCTCATTATTCAAAGAGAAGGAATGAAATTTTTTCAAGCAGTAGGTTAAACCGAAGAAGAGATCCAACGTACCCTAGGCTAGGATAGGAACAAGAATCACGGCTAGGGAATGGTCCAATGATGAAACCCTTAACCCATAAACTGGGGCATGAACCAGATTGAACTTGGATCCAAATTGAGTGTGGTCCAATGAGGAAAGCCAATGACCCCTAAACAGGGGCATGAACCAGATTAACCTTGGGCCTGAATTGGGTATGGTTCAATGAGGAAAGCCCTTGAGCCCTAAGTGGGGCATGAACCAGATTTACTTTGGGCCTGAATTGAGTACAGTCCAATGGGGAAAGCCTTTGAGCCCTAAGCTGGGCATAACCAAATTGACCTTGGACCCGAATTGAGTGCAGTCCAATGAGGAAAGCCATTGAGCCCTAAACTGGTCATGAACCAGATTGACCTTGGACCCAAATTGAGTGTAGTCTAATGAGGAAAGCCATTATGCCATAAACTGGGGCATGAACCAAATTGACCTTGGACCCAAACTGAGAGCGGTCTAATGAAGAAATCCATTGAACCCCCCAAGCCGAGGCATAAACTAGTCTAATCTTGGACTCAAAATGGTGTAGTGCAATGGCGATACCCCTTGTTCCCCAAGCTGGGGCATAGGCTAGAATGATTATGAACTCAACTAGAACTGGCCAATGATGAATCCACTGAACCCCAAACTGGGGCATAAGCCAGAATAACCTTGAGCTTAAAAAGGAATAGTCTGGTTATGAATGGAACCCAAACTGAGAAAAAAAAGGGTAAGAATTGCATGGAACCCAGAAAGGTAGGCATCTTGCACCTATTGATAGAGGGGCATGATGAATCCTACTGTTAGAGGTCTGAAGGAAGATTTATTCCCACAACGACTGAAGGTAGTCGTCGAAGGTCTTATGCCCAACTGGAGCCGCTTGGACGAACTAATTGTTTCAACTTTCTATTATCGATATTCGATAGGTCATCCATCTCTGGGTCCAAGATCGATATGCTTGTTGAAAAGTCCAGTCCAATTTTTCCTATAAGTAAAAAAGAAATCACCCCGTTTGGGATTTCAAACTCTATGCTTTGTCTCTTCCATACATTTTCTCCCAGTTTCATACATTCTCCTATTATACGTGCGCAATCAATTCTTAATCTGAAGATGATTGAAACGATGAGCCGTCTCTTGAACTTCTACGCCACTTGGCCTCTTAAGAAAGAAAGGTCCAACCCGTCTGGGAAAGCTTTAAATGATCAATCGGGAGGCATAAGAGTACTCTCAAGAAACATGTATTGGAGAAGCTGCCATTTGTTCTACCTATGAAAAGATTCCAAGGAAAGCATTAGATAGTAACAGATCATATCAATAGGTCAGCTAATCAGTACAAATGAGTGAAGGATAGATGTGCCACCAAAAGGATAAAAATTTCAAAGTTCTTACAAAGTACATCATCTGCAAGCAAGAGATACATGATGAATGACCAATCTCAAAATCAAAGAATGAGGTCATAAGAATACCAAAAAATAAAATAAAGAAAGAAAGAAAAAGAAAATTCAAGCCTATGTTTTATCTACATCAATAATGGGAGGTAGTCACATTAGATAGAAGGTGATGATTAACTTCCAGAGGATAGCATATGGATTCACCATTTAGATAAAATCAGATCTAGATGAGCAGTCACAAATGTTCATAAAGTTTACAGAAGATTAGAGTACTAACTGGGGCAAAGATGTTCTATATGATTGGAAATGTTTGGAAGAAGAAGATTCAAATCCAATATTGAATGTCATGATTCAACTTTGTGATCAAGCGAAGCAATGCATTATGTGGCCTCCACATCGAAAAAAAAAGAGGAAAAAAAGAAAAAAGAAAAGAAAAGAAAATAGTAAGATGTTGAATGGCATTGGAGCTCGACAGTAAGCCAATTGTCCCTCTCACTACAAGAGGATGGTAGTTCCAATTAAAGCCAGATAGCAAGTGCGATTGTTCTTCGAGATTCACAGCATGTTGGACCGGAGTTTTGATTTTGGCCAATTACATCCCGCCTTTACAGGAGACGATCTCATCACTTCTTCATCAGAGAAAGATTTCTCATTGACATTAAACTCTCTGTCTCATCTATCAATCTGACGGCCTTCCAAGGAGTCTCTATCACATGCCCTTCTTTTGATTATCAGTTTTTATGGCATTGTATCTCGTGATCATGTCATCATTTTATGTACAAATTCATGAATCTGGCTAGAACTCTTATCTGTCGTTCATTACATCCGACGGCTTCCCAAGGTTCCTATAAGCCCTTCATTTCTTAAGCCAATAAAATGGGATCTTCTCGGTAAGATAAACCCAATCTATATAAACAACCAAACACTATCCCAATGGTAGACCCATGTGGACAGTTTCACATCAGTCCTCCCGAACCTTCAACATCAATACTTGTCAACAAACTTAAAATTTTCAGGCCCAGATATGATCGCGACTGATTCGGCATCTCGATGTAGTTTGTTGAGACACGTGTTCCATCTGAACATCGCCAAGAAATGAAAACATAATTCGGCACCATTTTAAATTTTGGTGTGGGACTTCATTTCCCTAAGGTCACTTTTATTGATGATTTAAATTGCTGCCCGCCTATCAATGTGTGTAGGTGTCAGCTTAAACAATGGGGCAAGGATACCCATTTGTCATGAAAGTCATGCCGTTCGGACTTCCCTAAGGGTTTCAGACCATTGGATAGGACCATAATTTTGGCAATATCCTCACCATATTAGGACTCTTTATGGGGTTTGCAAAAAAAAATGAAAAGAAACTTCAACAAGGAAAAGCAACCCAAGAAACCTCAATGGGCAATCCATAATACGTCAATGGGGATAGGCGACCAGATACAACCCTAAAGCATTGCCCTCATTGGCCCTTCATAGAAGAATTCAGTGGTTCATGTGGACAAGTGTCATACCCAGTCTACCCTCCATAAGGAAAGGAACCCCTCTTGCTCTCCAGTGAATCATACTCAGAGGAGTTGAACAAACCATCATCTGTTGGGCTCCATAGCATTGCCTTTCAACAGAATTCTATCTTCAAATCCTTTTGTCACGTTAAGGAGAGAGCAAATTCTCATGGTCTAGTTACGGATGTAGCCAAATTCATCAAATCATCAGCTCCCTCATTTTTCAAGATTCAAGAAGGGTTTATCTAAGAAGTCACTTTCTACAATCAATCTGTCAATCTTCCCTTGACCTTGGAAGCATGGTCAAATTCTTGATGCAATCCAGATTCAACCTAGTTCCAACTCTGTTAGATTGCCTGTTTCCTTCTATCTTACCCCTAGCATACTATAGTAGCGATCTGTCACAACATGCAGACACTAGGGCATAGATATACCCTATGTAAAAGAATTGAACTTGATCATGAGCATTACATCTAGGATCCATTGTCTAGTCTGAAGTTACTGACTTTCCTAGTTAATAGAAGTAGGTCCATCCAAGTTTTTTTTTGCCAATTTCTCAGTTCTCCTAATCCTGTTGATGAAGAAAATCCAATGTGGTCGCTCACCTGTTAAGATTTGGTCACCAAATTCTCTGAAGGAACACTTTGAATCCTTTGCTCCTCGTGCCTACTTTGGGGCCATGGTTCATTCATCTTTCAAAATTGGCACAACAATATTGCAAAGCCCTGAGCATTTCATGAGCCTAGATCAAGGGCCAAACCCATGTCACATTTCATCGCCGCTTGGTTGTTCTACCAATTTGGTCTACGGTAGTGCACAGTCAAAGAACTTAGTTGACCAGATGCTCCTCGACAGTTTAACACCAAGGTCAATCAATAAAATCACTTTGGTTAGAGACTATCAAGCTCCCCTCATTCTTGTCCAAAATCCTCGTTAAAGTTTCTTTCAATCCAAAATCCAACAACACCAATGTTAGCTGAAGAAAATCATCACTTTCAAATTACATAGAACTGTTCCAAGGGAGCAACCAAGTCATCACTACCATGCTAAATGTGAGTCAAACTTGCAATACCAGGTCATAAATGGAAAATTTCAAATCTAGGTATCATGCCAGCAAAGTCCATGACACCGATTCCTTGTTTTATGCCTTCACCAATAAAGCAGGGGAAAAAACCTTGGAAAATTGCCAAGGAATTCACCACCATTTCAAATATGTCCAGCACTATATAGGTTCAAAGTCAAGAGACTTCCAAGATGGGTCAGATTTCAACCCTAAAGGTTCAAAGTCAACAAAAACTTCCTGTATGGGTCAATTTCGAGCAACCTAAAGGTTCATAGCAACAAAGCTATTTAAGAGGATATTCTAGTTTCCATTCCTGAAGGTTCATAGCCATAGATCTTCCAAGATGGATATTCCAATTTTCAATCCCGAAGGTCCAAAGCTGGTAGGAACTTCAAAGATGAGTCATTCAGTATCACCCTAAAAGTGACCTTCTAAGTTCTTACTCATTTCATAATCAAATGCAGTGCCCTAGCTCATCCAAAGTTCAAATCAATCTCAACCTATTAGTGAATCAAATGCAGAGCCCTAGCTCATCCAAAGTTCAAATCAATCTCAGTCTATAAGTGAATCAAATGTAGAGCCCTAGCTCATCCAAAGTTGAAATCAATCTCAGCCTATTAGTGAATCAAATGTGGAGCCCTAGCTCATTCAAAGATCAAGTCAATCTCAGCCTATAAGTAAATCAAATGCAGAGCCCTAGCTTATTCAGAAAATCAATCTCAAAATATCAATCAAAAGAGCCTCAATTCAATTAAAGAAAAGACAATAATTTCTCCATCCAGATAAATCAAAGGCGAGCCGAAACTCATGTAGCCAGCCTTGTATTCACAGCCTAGCTCCATACAAGAAGAGGTTCCAAGCCTACAAATGAGCATTGTATTTACAACCTAACTTCATACAAGAAGAGGTTTTATCAGCCTACAAATGGATCAAGTCGGGTTCAAGCCCGCGCGTACCTTGCGTCTTGAGTCCCACCTCAGCAAGAAGAGGTTCCCAGCCTATAAATGAGCCTTGTATTCACAACCTAGCTTCATAGAAAAAGAGGTTTATCATCCTACAAATAGATCAAGCCGAGTTCAAGCCCGCACGTACCTTGCATCATGAGTCTCACCTCAGCAAGAAGAGTTTCCCAGCCTACAAATGAGCCTTGTATTCACAGCCTAGCTTCGTACAAGAAGAGGTTTATCAGCCTACAAATGGATTAAGTCGGGTTCAAGTCCGCATATACCATGCATTATGATTCCCACCTCAGCAAGAAGAGGTTCCCAACCTATAAATGAGCCTTGTATTCACAGCCTAGCTTCATACAAGAAGAATAATCACCAATCTTCCAAGAAGAGCAAACCTTCTTACCAGTCGAACTACGTTCTGGGCTTGATTTCTAGGACACCCTTAGAATACGTAGGCAGTTTAGGATAAATTACCCTAAGTGCAGCCCAATAAGCATTCTCACTCATATCCAAAAATGTGGTTCTTTTGACTTTAGCCTGTAATTAGTAACAATCTCGGCTAAAGAGGGACATCTGTAAGCACCCCATTTTTGTCATCCCCAGCATAAGTAAATCCACATGACAAGTTTTTAGCTTTTAATCCAAAGGTTTGTGATTCATTAATGAGCCTCACAGCAGGGTCATAGGTTTACCTACTTGGATGTATAGGTCATGAAATTATCTTCAAAATGAGACTGAAATCATCAAATTCTGACATCAAACAAGGAAGGTATCACAGTTTGAAAGTGCAAGGGTATTTACGTAATTATCGTATGATGCATGCATTATCGCTTGAACTTCAAATCATCATATCTTGGTCATCCGAAATCAGAATCATATGATTCAAGTACCGATATTTCTCATTTTCAGTCCTTTTCAAAATAGACGTAAAAAATCCTGGGCAAAGGTCACCGGTGGGCCCCATGCAAGCTTTCATGCAAAATTATCGATAGAACCTCAAAGCTTCATATCTTTACTGTTCTATGTCGGATTCAGATGATTCCAAGGCCATTATTCTTCATTTGTGATGTTCTACAAAGTGAACGTGAAAAATTCGGTACAGAAGTCTCCGAAGGGTCCCATGGATAATTAAAGATAGAAATGGTCGTTTAATCTTTGAAAATTCATATTTTGGTTACCCCACATCCAAATCAGGTGATTTCAGTTTCAATATGTTCTATTTTTAGTACTCTACAAAGTAGACGTAAAGGATTGCCAGTAAAAGTCTCCGAAGGATCCCATGCAGAATGGTTAGCAGAATTATCGATAATTGGTCTGCTTAACTTCAGAAATTCATAAGTTGGATATTTTATTTCAAAAATGAGGTGATTCAAGTTCCAATATTCCTCATTTTTAGTGTTCTACAAAGTGAATGTAGAAAATTTGGGGTAGAGGCCATCGAAAAATTCCATGTGGAATGGCGGCAGAAATGGATTATGAAATGATATTAAAAAGTCAACACTAGTTCAAACCAGTTCAACCCAATTTAGTCCAACTCAGCCCAGCCCAGTCAATCCGGATCAAGTCACGTCGGCCCATATGCATGCATTTATTCTAATATATATATATTTATATAATGTATAATATATTATTATATATAATATATACATATGTATTATATTTTATATATTAATATATTTATATATATTATATAGAAGCCGAGAAGAAGGAGAAAAGGAAAGAAAGGAAGAAAGCCGTGAGAAGGAGAGAAGAGTAGAAGCCGAAAAAAGGAAAGAAAAGAGGAAAAGCCGAGAATAAGGAGAAAGAGGAAGGAAGGAAAAGAAGGAAAGAAGAAGAAAAGGAAGGAAAAAAAAACATGGAGAAGAAGGGATTTTCTAGAAAAGGAGAAAAGGAAAGAAAAGAAGAGGGAGAAGCCGTGAGAAGGAGAAGCCGTGAGAAGAAGAAGAAAAGGAAAGAAGAGAAGAAGGAAAAAAGAAAAAAAGGAAAGAGAGAAGGGATTTTCTAGAAAAAGAGAGAAAAAGAAAGAGAGAAGGGATTTTCTAGAAGAAAAGAAGAGAGGATAAAAAAACCAAGAGAGAGAGAGAGAGGGGGGAATTTTTTTTCTAAAAAAAAAGAGAGAGAAGGGGGAGAAACCATGAAAGAGGGAGAGGCCGAGAGAGAGAGAGAATAAGGAGAAGAAGTCGAGGAGAAGAAGAGAAGAAGAAGAGAAAGGAGAAAAGAAGAGGAGAAAGAAGAAAATAGAAGGAAGAAGCACTCACCATTGTCATCCTCTCCATGCAAGCTGCAACCGAGGATTCATCCATCGTTGGGACAAGGTAAGAAGCCTAAACTCATCTCTAAATAATTTTCTCTTGATAATATGAATGATTAAATAGGCTGTGTATGATTTACAATGATGATACATGTTTGAGCAATTTTATCATGATTTTTGCCATGTCTATGAGTTTTCTCTCATGATACAAGATTCCTCTGGTTCAAAACTAAGCTCCACCCATGGAGGTTTTCTTTGCCAGACAAATCCATAAGTGGAACACTAGATTTGAAACACCAGATTTGGAACTCGAATTAGGGTTTCAGTCAATATGTCAAAATATAATCCAATGACTCTCAAAATCTTACCCTAAATTCATCTATGAGTCAAAAAGAACCTCTTGAAAGGTTTAGATTTATTTGAATATGGGAAGGCCATGAAAAAAAATCATGTAAATTGTTATGGATTAATTTCTTATGAACATTGAATTTAACATGGATTTTAATGCCATTATGATAACATTAAAATGATTTTAATATTGAATTGGTGTTAATGGCCATGAAAGTGTCTTGCTATTTGTTTTCATTCAACGTGCCATGCATGCTATGCTAGAAGTATATTTTTGCAATATTTGGCATAACAATCTCTAGATTACTTGCCATTGTTGTTTTTATATGTTGTTGCTATATTTGGTATGATGGATATTTCTTATCATGTATACACATGCTATAATTGATACTTGCTATATGTCCATGCATAAAAATACCATGTTCAGTCTTACCATGCTTAAAAAATTGCATATAAGATCTTACTTTATTTGGATAATTCATGCCATATTTGTATTCTATGTTTGGTAGTTGCCATATTGACATATAGATGCATATATTAATTTTTTACCATGTTAAGTCTTACCATGCTTAGAAAATAGCACATAAGATCTTACCTTTTTTGAATGATTCATGACATATTTGCATTCTATGTTTGGTACTTGCCAAATTGACATATAGATGCATATATTAATTTTTTACCATTTTAAGTCTTACCATGCTTAGAAAATAGGATATAAGATCTTACCTTTTTTTGGATGATTCATGACATATTTGCATGCTATTTTTGGTACTTGCCATATTGACATATAAATGCATATATTAATTTCTTACCATATTAGGTCCTACCATGCTTAGACAATAGCATATAAGATCTTACCTTATTTAGATAATTCATGCCATATTTGCATTCTATATTTTGTACTTGCCATATAGACATATAGATGCGTATATTAATTTCTCGTCATTTTTAGGTCTTACCATGCTTAGAAAATAGCATATAAGATCTTATCTTATTTGGATGATTCATGACATATTTGCATTCTATGTTTGGTGCTTTCGATTTTGACATATAGATGCATATATTGATTTCTTCCCATATTAGATCTTACCATCCTTAGATTAGCATACTAGATCTTGCCATATAGGTTCTTACCTTATTTGCAATACATGTCAAATGTAAGACCCGTATCGAACTAACCGGTCTTACCACCTTGTACCAAGTAGATACCTATCATGGTCGAGCCAAGTGAACCAAGTGTGTGAAGAAACCACAAGACCAAGTATGAAGTTTAACTCAAAAACAGTTAAAAATGAGGGTAGAGTCGCATGCCTAAACAGGTAGGGTCGACCCAACCTCAACAGAAGTCCAACCCATGCCTTTTTGGTCGTGGGGTCATATGTTTTAAAATGTAGGGTCTCGGATTATCCGACCCTACATCCAACCCTACGTCCGACCCTACGAAAACACCACGAATCAAAAATTAGAAAACCTTCCTAATTCGAAGGGGGGCTTTCCTAAACTCATTGGGGGTTATTATGGAGTGTTTTTCTCTATAAATAGGACATCCCTAAGCCTCTTTCACTCCTTTAGAACCCTAATTAAAAGTGAGAGCAAGAGAAAGAGAATGAAGAGAAGAAGAGAAGGAAACTTGAAGAAGAAGACTAAGGAAGAGAAGGAAACTTGAAGAAGAAGACTAAGGAAGAGAAGGAAACTTCAGAGAAACCTCTGAATAAAGGTATGAACCTAATTCCTTACCTGAATAAGAGATCCTAGAATAGTTATGAAGAACATAGGATTAGGAGAAACCCAAATCATCCATCCATGGACAAGTTCCAAGAGAATCCATGGAGAAAATCATTGTGGACAATGGAAAGTGTATCAAAATTTTAGTTTTGAGGCATAAAACAATCATAAAATGGACCATGAAAGTAAGCCAAAGGATCCAAACATGAAATAATGGACTTTAGAATGAAAGGTCGACTCAGAATACATGTGGTCGCACGTAGGGTCGAATGATATCCGACCCTACAAGACCACAGGATCAACCCCATGCCCTCGGGATGTTCCAGGGAGGGTGTGGTCGCACGTAGGGTCGAATGGTATCCGACCCCACGTCTGACCCTATACCCTAGGGTCATAGAAACTTCTACCCTAGGTGCTACCCTACTTGCGATCCTACGATTTCAGTTAGTCTAAATCTATTGGAATTAATTCTAATTAAAATCTATCGACTTGTTAGGTTTTTCTAGTGATTTAAAAGTGATTCATAAAGCTTGAACGAGGATCTACGCTCAATCAAAGGTGAGGGAACAAGACCTAAACTAATTGGTTAATAATAAACTATTTCCGTTTATTGAGTCCAACACCATGAATGATTCTATGCTTGTATGCTTGTAATGCACATATCACATGTCATCCACTATTCCTATTATTACTGTTCATGCATATTTAATTCTATTTATTTATGACATGATGATGATGATGATGCTAGGAATAGGCTTGTGAATGTATGTGTATGGTTAGTGTACTTGATGCGAGTAGAGCATCAGGGGGATGACGTGACACTGTGGTTCATCCTGGTCACCAGACTCTAGCTCTATCTCTACTCAAGTCTTGTCCACTAACATCGTAGTATCGCCATTATCTTAGCAGAACTATTACATCGTAGGGCATCAGAGGAGGTGGTCTCGGATCGTGTAGTCTCTGACTCTGCCGGGGGGCCTAAGCTCTATCTCTATGGACGTAATGAGGGATGCTGGGGTGAGGCCTTGGATACACTATTTGACATTAGGATTGGTTAGTTACGAGCCCAATTTGCAAGCCCTCGTCAACAGGGGCTTACGTGTTGGTATGGGTAGAGCATCAGGGGAAGTGTGATGCGGTGCAATCCTAAGCACTTTAGCACTATCTCTATTCCATGGTGGGTACATGTGGAGGCGGCAATGGTGTTTGATCCATTGGGCAGTTCCACACATTCGTGTATAAAGGTGCGGCGGCCACCTATCCTTTCTATAGCACATTGCAAACTTATGAACCAGACCAAAGATATGAATTGAATGCATGCATATGTTTGTTGCATTGTTTTGTTTACTCACTGAGCTCAAGTTAGAGAGCTGACCCTCGTGTGTGCAATTGTTTTTAGTTTCTGATGTTGCAGGTTTTATGGTTGAAGATTATGTCGACACGCCAACATATAAACGGGTAGTGACTATGATGAGCAAGCTGTAGAGGACGAATATGACTCGTCAAGCTAGCGTTTCAGCTATGGAAACGCTTAGTGTTTAATTTTTGTATTTAGATATTTGTAATATGTATTAAATTATGTTTTGGTTACTTGGAGATAAATAGAATATTAATTATGTCATATCGCCATTACCTTAGCAGAACTATTACGTCGTAGGGCATCAGGGGAGGTGGTCTCGGACCGTGTAGTCTCTGACTTTGTCGGGGGGCCTTAGCTCTATCTCTATGGACGTATTGAGGGATGCTGGGATGAGGCCTTGTGTTACACCCCAATTCTGGTTGAACCAGAAGTGTGAGTGAACTGTCTCCAAAACCACGGTTCACACCAGGATCTCAATAGACCGTGTCAACAAACCATTACAAGCAGTCTAACATAATCAGAGAACAATAATAGCAGTGGAATTAATAGATAAATAAACTGAGCTTTATATTGTAAATAAAATAATTACCCAAATTATTCCATCATTCACAAACATAAATAAATAAAATATTACAAAGTTCTGTTTTCAAATAAACCATTTCTAAGGGAAAATACAAAATGAGCACTCGCATGATGCGTCATGCTCATCCTCTACTGCCTGAGTATCAGTGGCAGCGACTGTACCGTATGCTGGGGCAGTCATGAAGCCATCAACTGTGTACCCTGCTTCAGAATCTGAAAAGAAAGAATATATATATTCGGGTGAGCTCACAACTTAGCTCAGTAAGTAGAAAACCAATGCAACATACAAAATGCATGAGATAACATTACAATTTGGGTCAGGTATAACTTGCAAAATGCTATGGTAAGGTTTGGCGGCCACTGCACCTTCATGCACGAGGGTGTGAGCACACCCAACAATCAGGCAACAATCCACACTACTGCTATTGCCCCATATCTCTCACTCCGGTATAGAGATAGAGCTAGAGTCTGACGGTCAGGCAATCCACACTACCGCATCCTCCCCCTGATACCCTACATCGTACCAATACCTAAACCCCTATTGGCAAGGGCTTGCAAGTGGGTTCCATTTCTAACCAGTCCTATATGTCAATACAGTATCTATGGCCCTACCCCAGCACGGCTCCCTACGACATAGAGATAGGGCTCTAGTCTGGTGGGCAGGTTGAACCACAATCCCATGTCCTCCCCCTGATACCCTATTTGCACCAAGTCCGCTAAGGTTGACGGCAATATGAAAAGGTGTTAGTGTGAGGATATATCCAGGGCTCCTTTATTAAGGTCTGTTCTTTATTCTCTGATGAGCCAGAAACTTTAGCACACAAAGCTGCATTTGAATTGGGCCTGCTTCGAGGTTCGATGCCCATTTCCTACTCAGAGCATCATCTACAATATTTGCTTTACCAAGATGGTACTGAATGTCACAGTCGTAGTCATTCAATAGTTCTAACCACCTCCTCTGCCTCATGTTCAGGTCCTTTTGGGTGAAAAGTTATGTCAGGCTTTTGTGGTCAGACTTAATCTGAAATTTCTCACCATACAGGTAATTCCTCCAAGTGTTGATAGCATGAATGACTGCTGCCAATTCTAGGTCACGAGTAGGGTAGTTCTTCTCATGCTCCTTCAATTGTCTTGATGCATAGGCGATCACCTGTTCTCTTTGCATCAGCACACATCTCAGTCCCAAACCTGAAGCATCTATATACAGTGTGAATGGAAGGCTTGGAGCAGGGATAGTCAATATAGGTGCTGAAACCAGTCTTGACTTCAGTGTCTGGAAGCATTTCTCACATTCTTCGATCCATACGAACTTCTCCCCTTTCTTTGTCAACTTGGTGAGTGGAACGGCAATCTTAGAATAATCTTCCACAAACGTTCTGTAATATCCAGCTAAGCCCAGAAAGCTACGAATTTCAGCAACTGTCTTCGGCGCCTCCCATCCTACTAAGGCTGAAAATTTGCTGGGATCCACCTTAATTCCTTCTGCAGATACCACGTGACCCAAGAAGGCCACTTTGCCTAGTCAAAATTCTCATTTCTTGAACTTTGCATAGAGCTTCTCTCTTCTTAGTCTTTGTAATGTTGCTCTTAAGTGTATTGCATGCGCCTCCTTGTCCTTGGAGTATACTAAAATATCATCTATGAATACTATAACCGACGTATCCAACATGTCATGGAACACTCGGTTCATTAGTTCCATAAACGATGCAGGTGCATTGGTCAACCCAAAGGACATCATAAGAAACTCATAGTGTCCATATCTTGTCCTGAAAGCTGTCTTGGGAATCTCTGCCTCCTTGATCTTGAGTTGATGAGACCCTGACCTCAGATCAATCTTTGAGAATACACTTGAACCTTGCAGTTGATCAAATAAGTCATCTATTCTAGGTAGCGGGTACCTGTTCTTGATGGTGAGCTTGTTCAACTCTCTATAGTCCATACAAAAACGTACGCTACCATCCTTCTTCTTGAAAAATAGCATCGGTGCTCCCCAAGGTGAAATACTCGGCCTTATGAAGCCCTTGTCTAGTAATTCTTGTAGCTGGGTTTTCAACTACTTCAACTCTGTGGGAGCCATCTTGTACGGTGCCTTGGACACAGGTGCCACCCCTGGTAGGAGATCTATCACAAACTCAGCCACCCTGTCTGGTGGTAGTCCGGGTAGGTCTTCTGGAAACACATCAGGAAATTCCCGTACTACCTTGATATCCTCCATTTTTGGCAAATCAGCAGTCACATCTACAACTGGTACGAGGTATCCTATTCCCCCTTTCTCTAAGCACTTCCTTGCTTTTAGGGCTGAGAGTATAAGCTTTCTCTTCCTGGGCAACTTAGTCCCTTTAAAGTTGAACTCCGTTCCTTTACTGTCCTTGAACACTAACTTCTTCTCAGCACATAACAGGCTTGCTGAATAATGAGATAATCAGTTCATTCCCTGAATGACATCGAAATTTGACATTTCAAGCTGGACTAAATTGGCTTCCAACTCTCGTTCTTCAATATGTACTGGGCAAGGCCTATAATACTCTTCTAATACTACTTCCATTCCCATGGGGGATCGAACTAACAAACTTGGTTCCAAAGTCTTGATGTGTTGTTCTAGTCTTTTCCCGAATGATACTGACACAAAGGAATGGGTGGCCCTAGAGTCAAATAGGACTCTGGCGAGTACCCCTGCTATATTTACTGTACCTGAGGTTTTTAATTTTTCCTTTAGTTTTATATGCTCAAACAATTAATGCAGTAACTAAGGAGTCAGTATAGAATCATACCAGTAACTACATCTGGTGATGCGGCTGCCTCCTCTGTAGTAATGGCATAAACTTTGCCTTGCTGTTGTTCCCTCTTTGGTAGTGGGCATGTTCTGGCATAGTGACCCACCTGTTGACAATTAAAACACTTTATGTTGGAGTTCTGTCCCGTTGCCTTCTGTGTCACTGCAAGAACAAGTCTAGGTGGCGCAATGCTAGCTGGTGGCCTGAATGGACGATATAGTCTGTTAGTTCTTCCGCCTTGGACCTCAGGGTTAGGCCTCTTCAGACCCCTATTATGTGCAAAGAAGCTATCTCTCTGGCTTGCTTCAATTACTCGAGCCACCTGTATAGCTTCATTATAGATCTTCTATCGTCACCCCAATACATGTTCTCTTATAACACCCCGAAGACCCATTGTGAAGCGACAGGTCTTAGTTTCTTCCTCCTGCATACTGGTCGGAGCGAAGAAGAACAACTCCTCGTACCTCTATTGGTATGCCTTTACGGTCATCTGAGACTGTTGCAGATTGAGGAACTCCTTCTCCATCTAGTCTCAAAAACTCCTTGGAAAATATTTTTCAAAGAAGGTCTCTTTGAATATAGGCCAAGTGATTATCTGGTGCTTTGTTTCCAGATACGCTCTGGTCGAGTTCCACCATCCATTGGCTTCTTCCTTCAACATGTGGGTGGCATATAACACTTTCTCCTCATCAGAACACTCCAGTAGACGGAAGTTCTTTTCCATCTCGGCTATCCATTGTGCTGGCCATAGTATTTTCCCTTGCTTTCCTATAAAAGTTGGTGGCTTTAATTTTAGAAATCCATCCACCGCTCTAGACAGACTACTCTGTCCATATGGTGACTGTCCATAGGGTGTCTGACCATACCATTGTAGCTGATATGAGTAACCACTCTGATTCACTCCCTGATACCCACCTTGGTATGCACCCTGATATGCACCCTGGTCCTGGTTAGGGGTGGGTGTCCCTGTAACCGGCTGGGGAAATGTTTTGTGTTGGTTCGGTTATTGTTGTCCCTCAGCAGCTATGCTAACCCCCATTGGTACAGCATTTGCTTGCGTCAGTACAAGCCCAGGTGGCCTAAACATCTTCAACATTTCGTCGAAGAACTTCTTCTGCTGTGCCTCCATGTGGGTGACCAAATTTGCCATTAGGGTCTCAGAGTTTGTGTGTATCTGACCCGGCAGTGGAGACTCCTCATTATCTCTCACCTGATTTCCTCTTTCACTGAGAGGGTTAAGTTCTTCCCCATTTTCCCTCTCTTCATTTTCTTCAAAGTTTTCTGTCCCTGAATTTCTTTCTATTAGAGGTGCCCTTGAGTGACGGTGTTTGTGAGGAATTCTACGACCATTTCCTCTAATCATTGTGGCCTACTTGATTCTCCTTGTGATATCTGACTGCATTGAACACATATGAGACAATGAGACAATTATTCAAAACGATATTATTTAGTCTTAACATATATGAACAATAAATTTCAGTCGAAAGACAAGTAAACAAAAATTTTAAATTTTTCTCAAAATCTTCTAGACAAAATTATTGATTCTGGTCGTACCATACCGACTTGGGGTTCTGTAGTAGTGGCTCGGCCGGTATGGGAAATGGTTCAAAATTTCTAGCCCCCCAGGAGGTACCGGTCGCGGTACCAGTCTTACCCTGAGTGAGACTAGTATACCCTGTGGTACATACCAGTCGCACCATACCGCAGGAGGTACCGGTCGCACATACCAGACCTTGAGTGTGACCGGTAAGACTTAAAACCTTTAAAAATCGTGATTTTTGCTCGAATTTTCACTTTTCTCTTTTGGTGCTTACTCCGGTGACGATTTTTCTCCGAGTTGTTGAGTCTCTACAGTCCAACCGGTGCTTCTAGGAGTGTTTTCCCTTAACCAAGAGTATCAAACTCATTTCTAAGGTAAGCTTCTCCATTCCTTCGTCTCTTTGAGAAAAAATCTCATCGTATTTCATGCCCAAAACCTATATTTTCTTGATTTGAAAATTTTTAACCATAGAAAACCTCTTTCTTTGTTTGAGAAAGGTTCTTGGGGTCTAAATGAGCAAAACCCCTCAACCTATTCGAAGTTCCATCGGTTGGTTTGGGAGAAATCCTAAAATTTCAATTTTTAACCTAGGTTCCTAGGTTTTTTGAAATTTTTGAAAAATTTAACTGTTATGTCTCTATTTCTTTGTCTTGTGTTGAAAATTTTTTTTTTGACCATATATTAGCATAGTGTCATCACGTAAGTCCTCCTACCCATAATGGGTGAGTTTGAGGCTTTTGCTACATTTTCTGCCGTTATGCTGCCGAAATTTTGATAATTTCTTTCCTAACTTTCTCATAGTTTCCTTTGTTCAACAGTTTGCAACATGTCTGGACATCGTGGGGTGGGTAAACGATCTTTTGCGTCGGGTATGCACAGGCCACATCCTCCTCCCCATCTCTATGATGAGATATTTTTCCAGTCAGAGGCTGTAGCGGCGTGCCTTTCATGGTTCCGAGTTAAACGTATTGAATCAGGTCATTTTGTGAACTTGGAACACCTGTACCGCTTCGATGTTGAGGCCGCCTTTGGGGCGATGGGCTGGTTGCCCATTATTCAGTACAAAGAGACCACTCGTCCCAATTTGGTAAAACTATTCTTTACAAATCTGGAGGTAGAAGGGAATCCGAATGACTGGGAACATGCTAGGGATCTTTGGATTACTAGCTATGTGAAAGGAGTGATGGTCTCCTTCAATACGACTGAGTTGGCTACGCTTCTCGAGATTCCAGATGACGGGGAACTTATCTACTGTCCACCCAGAGCTAAAGGGTACCTTATCGAGGACATGAGAGTAGTCATTGCTGAACAGATTTTGTTACCAGGAAGTATCATGTTAGCTACGAACCTTCGTCCCGTGCCTCGCTTATACTGCCGTATTATACAGCATGACATCGTTCCCCAGAGTGGTCACTATGGAGAGGTGTCCCAGTTGACTCAGTGCATTACCTACTGTGTTACTACCAGGCACCGAGTCTACCTGCCTTACCTGATCATCCGTACCATGATTCATGCTGCGAGGCCCGATGTAACATGAAATCTCCCATATGGTTAGTTGATCACAGCATTGTTGCACCGCTTAGGTGTGGACAGGCATGGAGAGCCAGCTTTTGAGGTCACTATGAGTTCTGACATAGATGTTGAAGCCATCTATAAGATGCAGATGGATGATCTAGAGCTTAGTGACGAGGAGCTTTAGGCTCGTCCTCTTCCACCTTAAAACCAGGCAGCAGTCGCAGCAGCAGCAGCAGAAGCTGAGGTAGGAGGTAATGGGGATGCACACATGGAGGACATCCCTGCACCTGCACCCCAGCCTTCTCCGGTTGCAGGACCATCTCAGCCTCCTCCAGATATAGTGATGAGCATGCTCATGGAGATCAGAGATGCTCAGCGGGAGATGAGTCAGGACTTGGGGCGTCTAGCTCGCAGCCTATGGGTCACACAGGACCAGGTTCATTGGCTTAGATAGGTGTACGAGCGTGATTATGATATCATAGATCCGATACCACCCAGGTCCATAACTCCACCATAGTCTGATCTAATTTCATTTTTTTATTTATGTGTGGTTCATTTTGTTTACAGAGTAACTGTCCAACTTGTGGACTGTACCCTGTCGTACACTTTTATTTATTTATGTTCATATTGTTAAGGAGTTAATTGGTTTTCTTCAAAACATCAGTGCTTAAAATTTCTCCTTCATTATTAGTATATTATGCATCTTCTTTTATGTCTCAGGCATCAAACAAGCTTATGGTGTATTTTTATTAAAGTTTTAAATTTCCTATCTCAGTTCATTAGACACAGCTAGATGCAGAATGGTTAGTGGGACAGAGCCTAAAAGCTCTGATACCAAGTTGTCACACCCCAATTCTGGCTGAATCAGAAGTGTGAGTGAACCGTCTCCACAACCACAGTTCACACCAGGATCTCAATAGACCGTGTCAACAAACCATTCCAAGCAGTCTAACATAATCAGAGAACAATAATAGTAGCAGAATTAATGGATAAATAAACTGAGCTCTATATTGTAAATAAAATAATTATCTAAATTATTCCATCATTTACAAACTTAAATAAATAAAATATTATAAAGTTTTGTTTTCAAATAAACCATCTCTAAAGGAAAACACAAAATGAGCACTCGCATGATGCGTCATGCTCGTCCTCTACTGCTTGAGTGTCAATGGCAATGACTGTACCATATATTGGGGCAGTCATGAAGTCATCAACTATGTACCCTGCATCAAAATCTGAATAGAAAGAATATATATATTCGGGTGAGCTCACAACTTAACTCAGTAAGTACAAAATCAATGCAACAAACAAAATGCATGAGATAACATTACAATTTTGGTCAGGTATAACTTGCAAAATGCTATGGTAAGGTTTGGCGGTCACCGCACCTCCATGCACGAGAGTGTGAGCACACCCAACAGTCAGGCAATAATCCACACTACTGCTATTGCCCCACATCACTCACTCTGATATAGAGATAGAGCTAGAGTCTAGCGATCAGGCAACAATCCACACTACCGCGTCCTCCCCCTGATACCCTACATCGTACCAATACCTAAACCCCTATTGGTAAGGGCTTGCAAGTGGGTTCCATTTTTAATCAGTCCTATATGTCAATACAGTATCTATGGCCCTAACCCAGCACGGCTCCCTACGACATAGAGATAGGGCTCGAGTCTGGTGGGCAGGTTGAACCACAATCCCACGTCCTCCCCTTGATACCCTATTCGCACCAAGTCCGCTAAGGTAGACGGCGATACGAAAAGATGTTAGTGTGAGGATATATCCAGGGCTCCACTCCCCTTCACATTCCACACACTAACTAAAAACATCCACATGCCTAAACAACCAACATCCTAGCATATGAAATGCATGAACAGATAATAATAATTTAACAACTAAAATGGCATGTGAAATGCACAAACCTCAGACAATAAATACAGATACAAAATAATCACAACAGTTTACTATTATTTGGTTAATTAGGGTTTGGGGTCTTATCCCTTAGCTGACGCGTGATAACCGGCCTGCTCTGCATCACAGGGTCTACTCACGCTGTCTACATTTCCTACATAATCATACTCATAGATTAGAATTACATTATTAGGGTTACAGTTGGTCAGAACCAAGTCTGGCCAAGCAAACAGGCTTCGGTAAGCATACCGATCGTGATACCGGTCTCACTGAGTGAGACCGGTATGTCCTGCAGTATGTATACCGGTCTCATTCAGAGCGAGACCGGTATGCGCCTGCGGTATATACCGTAGGCCCATACTGCAGGACCTTTCAGTCCAGTCGGTATGTCCTGAGGTATGTACCATAGGGCTATACCACTGGACTTAGGTCCAGCTGATATGTCTGGGAGTATATACCACAGGACTTATTGTCCAGTGGTTAGGTCCGATGGTTTGGGTTCGAGAGCCCGATCTCGTGTCTCCCTCCCCCGTCGGTCATCAACTTAGTTTCTAGGGTTTTTCCTAAACCATTCTAAGGTCCAAATATTCGTTTATCCTTCTAGGTTTCGACTATGACGTCGCATAAATCCCTGATTGGATCTTAAAAGAACTAGGGTTTTGGAGGTTCTAGGATTTTGGATCGTTGTACAGTTTCACGACTCCGATCCCTAAACCCAGAATAGGTTCTCAATCATTAACCTAGAATAGGTTATTTCAATCAGCCCGAACTACGCAGATTCTGATTCCTAGGTCAAACCCTAGGATATGTAGGCTATTTTGGAAAATCCCAAATATGGATCCACACCTTAGTCCACTCAGACTATCCATAGATCCACTAGGATATCCACCCATCATTCCAAACTACGCAGATTCTGATTCCTAGGTCAAACCCTAGGATACGTAGGCCATTTAGGAGAATCCCAAATTAGGATCCACATTTTTAGTCCACTCGGACTATCCATGGATCCACTTGGATATCCACCCACCATTCCCGAACTACGTAGATTCTGATTCCTAGGTCAAACCCTAGGATACGTAGGCTATGGGAGAATCCTAAATTCAAATCCACACCTTAGTCCACTCGAACTATCCATAGATCCACTATGATAACCACCCATCATTCCGAACTACGCGGATTCTGATTCCTAGGTCAAATCCTAGGATACGTAGGCCATTTGGGAGAATCTCAAATTTGGATCCACATTTTTATTCCACTCGGACTATCCATAGATCCACTTGGATATCCACCCACCATTTTTGAACTACGTGGATTTTGATTCCCAGGGAAAATCCTAGGATATGTAGGCTATTTGGGAGAATCCCAAATTCGGATCCACACCTTAGTTCACTCGAATTATCCATAGATCCACTAGGATATCCATCCACATTTTGACCCAAATAGGGTTATCCACATTCAGGCCCAAAAAGAGTTATCCATTCTTAGTTCCACTAAGACTATCTATCAGTTTGTATGGACTATCCAGATCCAAACCCATAGGGTTTGTCAGCCTTTCAAGCATAAACTTCAACTTAAACAATGAACTTAATCATGCACAAGCATAAATCACAGCCATAAACTTTCATCACACCTGAACTACGACGGTGAACCTGATTTTCAGAATAATTTCGTGATACGTAGGCAATCTGATGGATACAGATTCGGTTCAATGATATCAAACCACTTGGTTTGGTTCGGTTTAATAGATAGAGTCTAGCATAGGAAAGGTATAGGAGACCGATTTCGATCGGGCGGTTTGGGTGCCTAACCCCTTCCCATAACCGTAACCTGATGCTTACCCAATCTCTGATGGACCAGAAATCCAATCTAAGGGTCATGAGTTAATCGAAGTTTTACCTTAGGGTGAGATTTCATATTTCTAAGGTCCTAGACCTTAATCTAGGTGGCGACTTCTAAAAAAGATTACTATCTTTGTCCTCACACTAACCCCTTCCCATAATCATAACCTGATGCTTACCCAATCTCTGATGGATCAGAAATCCAATCTAAGGGTTATGAATCAATCAAAGTCTTATCTTGGGGTGAGATTTCACATTTCTAAGGTCCTAGACCTTAATCTAGGTGGCGACTTCCACAATTCAATGTTTGTCCTCACAATATGTTCATCTTATTCTTCCTTATGTCCTGACGTTTTCAACTTCTTGATCGAAATCCTTGTTTATGTTTTTTTTGCATATCTAGTTTGTCTATATAGGCCCTCCTTTCCATGATAATTTGCATGTTGCCTCAGTTAGATTGAAATTTAGTTTATGATCAAATGGGCGTTCAATGTTGTCTGTCGTGGATTGATCATGCTACCTGTGGACCATAGATTAATTTCATGCTCTCACGTAGGTTAATTTTCTGTTATAGCATCTCAAACTATCACTATTGTATATTCAGCCAAGTTGTATTATGGGTGAATTTCATGATTAAATTGGGTTATTTATATATCATCAAATTGGTGGGTCTAGACTAATTTCATATCATCAAGCATCATCACCATTGATTCACATCTGAAACACTTGATCCTATCATTACATGATTGACATCTCACCCATTGATCATGGAATTTTGATGTAATTAATTATATCCATTGATCATGGAATTTTGATGTGATTAAAATCTAGCCATTGATATTGATTAAATTTTAATTTGATTCAATGTAAACCATTGGTGTAGAATGTGTTCTAAATTGATTAATTGAGGGCCCATCGATCATGAGATTTGGATGGGATGAATTTTGGCCCATTGATTGAATTTTGATGGGATTAGTTTCTACCCATTGATTATGAAACTTTGATTTAATATTGGCCAATGATCTTAGATATTTTAATGATCAAATTTGGACCATTGATTTTAGATGTGTTGATACTTGAATCTAAACCATTAGATCTTGATCATAAGTGTCTTAAAGAAATCTGAACCATTAGATCTTGATCATGAGTGTCTTAAAGGAATCTAAACCATTATATCTTGATAATGAGTGTCTTAAAGGAATCTGGATGATTAGATTATCTTTAGATGTGATTTTAAGCAATTTGGACGATTGGATTACCATCAAGAGTGCTTTAGACGTTGGGATGTCATTGTGAGTGATTTTGAGTGATATAAACCATTATATCTTGATCATAAGTGTCTTAAATGAATCTGAACCATTGGATTGATCGTGAGTGATATAAATGAATCTGGATCATTGGATTGTCTTGATGATTGATTTGAATGGATAGATTATCTTTATTGTGAGTGATCTGGAGTGATTTGAACTGTTAAAATATCTTTTTGAGTGATTTAATTGAATCTAAACAGTTGGATTGACCTCATGAATGTTTTAAGTGAATCTGAACCATCGATCAAATATGATCTTGATCACATTGTTGATGATCGATGCTTTGATTGACTCACATGCCCACTGCTATGATTGGATGCTCCTTGCCATATTTGGATTGCTCACACTCCATATTTGGATGCTCATCTGCTTACTATTATATTTGGAGGCACACTGCTATGTTGGATTGTTTACACATGCTATATTTAGATCCATTGCTATGTTTGAAATGCTCACATGCTATATTGGACACATTGCCATATTTGGATGCTTACTTGATACACACTACTATGCTTAGAGATATAATTGCAAGAATCTTAAGTACAAACCATATAGGGAAAGTAGAAACCCTAAAATGGAAAGAGAACAAAAGGAGCAGGATACCCTAGAAAACCTGAAGAGTTGAATAAAAGGGACAGGACACCCTAGAAACCCTGAACAAATTGAAATTGTAGTGATAGACAACCCGATAAACCTAAAAGATGAATTGTAGGGCTAGGCAACCCAATAAACCTAAGAGATGAATTGTAGGGCTAAGCAACCCGATAAACCTAACAGATGAATTGTAAGGATAGACAACCCGATAAACCTAAGAGATGAATTATAGGGTTAGGCAACCCGATAAACCTAAGAGATAAATTGTAAGGATAGGCAACCCGATAAACCTAAGAGATGAATTGTGGGGATAGGCAACCCGATAAACCTAAGAGATGAATTGTAGGGATAGGCAACCCGATAAACCTAAATGATGAAATTATAGGGATAGGAAACCCGATAAACCCAAAAGATGAAATTGTAGGGATAGGCAACCCGATAAACCTAAAAGATGAAATTGTAGGGATAAGCAACCCGATAAACCTAAATGATAAAATGTAGGGATAGGTAAACCGGCAAACTTAAAATTGAAAGGAGTTTGGGTTGATATATCCCCAAATTCAACAATTATAACATTTTCAAACTACGTCGTACCTGATTTCTAGGTTAAACCCTAGAATACATAGGTAATTTGGGAGTCCCAAATATGGTATGAAGCCACCCATCAACCATTCATCCAGTACAAACTTCAACTTAAACAAAGAATCTAATTGAAGCGCGTGCATAAACCACTTCCATAATCTTTAATCACAAAACCCATTTGGAACTACGTTTTGGACTTGATTTCTAGGATTGGAATATGTAGGCAGTTTGAGATGCCTTACACATCTCAAATTCAGTCCAAGACCGAACCATCTTTGGTCTGGTTCACTGTATAGTATTGTACATTAGATTGCTTATTTATTTGCTTTAAGACATATTTGGTTGAACCCTAGGTTAGCAGAACTCAGCAACTTGGTTTAGGACATCTACCATTGAACCCTAGTCATCCAGTTGACTAAGCACAGTCAAAATTAGAGTTTAAGAAATGTTTAGGAGACCAATCTTGATCAGACGATTTGGGTGCCTAACACCTTCCCATAACCGTAACTTGAAAACTTACCCGATCTCTTACAGACCAAGGAACTGATACATTGGGTTATGAGTTAATAAAAGTCTAACCTTAGGGTGAGGCTATATTTTTAGAGGTCCTAGCCTTAATCTAGGTGGCAACTCCAACAAGAACATTGATCTTTATTGATAGACATTTATATTTATCCCGAGGAGGATCGTTTATCATATTGTCCTCACAGTGTGTCGGGAAGGGAAACAGTAAGGGGAGCGCTACGTCGTGCATAGACACAGTTGCTACAAGTAGAGCCCTAGCAGTGCTCTCCACCAACGTCATTAGTACGGGCGACCACACTCGCTAGAGGGGATTCCATAAACTCAACGATAGATAAGTCACCTGCAAAAGAATTTGAAAAAGATTATTGATACGAGGGTGAACTCACATCCAGCTCAGTGAGAAATCTAGTATCACATGCATGCAACTAACAACATAAAATAATATGAAATGCAATTTATATTTTATTAGGTCTCAAGTTTGTGTTACTTACATGGTATCATATTGAGATTCGGTCTGGCACTTTCGGTCCTACCTACGACTACCAAACCATCAACTTTCATATACCAGGCAAAGATAGAAGCTGAATATATGTCCTTGGGCCATTAAACAAGCAAACCCCCATCCGGGACTCTAATCCTTTCAGGCTCATCACTTCCCATCATAGACTCTGTCTCATACCAACTACCGTACACCTATAATTTACTGACTCCCCTTCAGGTCTCCCAACCTTCGAAAGTGTGAATCTATGCCAGTATCTTAACCTCTACTAGAAGGATGTAGAAAAACAAGGAATGACACCACCTATCTCAATTATGTACATTCATTTCATTCTAGCTACCTACCAACAGAAGTCCCCAGATCACCATGCCCCCACTAGCTTGTCGATAAAATCATCATGATCTGCGCCAGTAGGAATCCCCGATTCACCACTCTTATGGATCACTGTATCCACTCTAGTACTCTTACAATCCAACATGATCCGTGTGGCTGCCCTCTAACGCGACACACTAATCACCATACATGGTTGCAATCCAACATGACCTGTGCAACCTTGCTCTTACGTCACATGAACCATTATACATGGTTGCATATATCATTGTTTAATAACAAAACTATACCCCAATGGCGATTCTCGACTTAGCACTCCCATGGATCACCATGTCCCTACTAAGGTATAGCCTAACCAACATGGCCCGTGTATTGTGCTCCAATACGCCACACATCCATCATACCTAATCATCAATCAATATAACATTCATAGTTGTTATAATGCAATGTATACTCATACATAGAAATTAATGGAAAACATATCATAAATATAACCTAAGTATGTTACTAAGCAAAGTAGACATGTTATGGATGTCCTAAGTCTACAGACTAGACTTCTCACCTGATTGCACTGATAGTGCAGCAGTAATATGAAGCCAAGTAGAAGGCTTCAACTTTACCCTTAACAAATACCTATTTACAGAGATAGTAATTCATTAGATTGGTTGTATAACTTTTAATCAATATGGACAAGCCTTAAATGTCCATACACAGGTCCCAAGATAAGCTGGGAACCCAGCAGTTGGTCTTCCTAATCATTACTAGGCATAATGGCTAAAATAGACTAAATCAGAAGATGAAACCAGGTAATGGTTCCTCCAAAAGGTCATCCAATTAACACTTAAAATATTTTCTAAGTAAGCAGAACTAAATGGACAATCAGATGGTCAAGCATCTGACAAACCATCTGGATCACATCTACTATTATAATAGTGAGGTTCCATAAGGTTTTCGGAGGCTTTACCAGGTGATGTATCATCCAGCACTGCCTCTGGTTAGGTATTGAGCCTAGTCAGGGGGTCCAGATCAATCAAACCCACCAGATAATCAGAGGAATGATCAAATGGCATTAGGAATGGTTAGTTGCAAGTCCAGTTTGTAAGCCCTAGCCAATAAGGGCTTACATGTTCCTGTGGGTAGGGCATCAGGGGAAGTGTTGGCAGTGTATGATCCAGATACTTTAGTTCTATCTCTATTCCATGGTGGGTGCATGTGGGATGGCAATGGTGTTTGAACCATTGGGTAGATTCACACACTCGTGTATAGAGGTGTGGTGGCCACTAATCCTTTCTATAGTACATTACAAACTTAAAAACTAGACCAAAGATATGAATTGAATGCATGCATATGTTTGTTGCATTATTTTTGTTCACTCACTGAGCTTAAGTTGGAGAGCTGACCCTCGCATGTAAAATTTTTTTTACTGTTTGATGTTGCAGGTGTTACTGTCGAAGATTATATGAATACGCCAACGTATGGACATGTGGAGGCTATGGATGTGTCACACCCCAATTATGAACTAACCAGTGGTGTGATGAATCATCATGAAAATCAACGGTTCAACCAGGATCTGGTATAGGTCGTCCCCATCCGATTAAACTAGATACTTTCCACAAGCATAATCAGAGTAAATAAATGATAGCGAAAGTCTTTATTACTAATGAAATGAGTATCTAACAATGATAATAAATAATTAAATTCAATTATTCTCAATGACTCAAGACATAAAATAAAATATTCAATTACATGTTTTGATAATCAAAATAACTAAACTAGTCAAAAACACATTGATTACACTCTCATGACGGATCATGCGCCTCTTTCATAGCTTCCACGTCCATCATCGCTACGTGTCCATATGTCGACGCGTTCAAGTAATCTTAAATAGTAAAACCTGCATCAACAACTAAAAATATTCAACGTCGAAAGGATGAGCACACATCATGGCTCAGTGAGCAAACAAAACTATGGGCAAATATATGCATGCATTCAATTCATATCTTTGGTCTGGTTTTTAAGTTTACAATGAGCTATAGAAAGGTTTAGTAGCCCCCGCACCTCTATACACGAGTGTATGAATCCACCCAATGGATCAAACATCATTGTCATCCCACATGTACCTACCATGAAATAGAGATAGAGCTAAAGTGTCTGGATCACACACTACCAACACTTCCCTTATGCCCTACCCATACCAACATGTAAGCCCCTATTGGCGAAGGCTTGCAAACTAGGCTCGCAACTAACTAATTCTATTGCCATCTAGTGTATCCAAGGTCTTACCCTAGCATCCCTCAATACGTCTATAGAGATAGAGCTAAGGCACCCCGGTAGAGTTAAAAAACCACACAGACCGAGACCACCTCCCCTGATGCCCTACAAAGTAATAGTTTTACTAAAGTAATGGCAATAAGACGATGTCAGTGGGCAAGAATTTAATAGAGATAGAGCTAGAGTCTAGTGACCAGGCTAAACCATAATGCCACGTCCTCTCTTTAATGCTTCACTTGCATCCAACACACTAACCACACACATACAATCAAATGCCTACTGCTAGCATCGTCATAATCATCATGTTATAAATAGATAAAAATAAATATGCATGAACACTAATAGTAGGAATATTGGATGACATGTGAGATGCACATTACAAGCATACAAGCATAGAATCGATTATTGCATTGGACTCAATAAAATAAGATAGTTTATTATTAACCAATTAATTTAGGTCTTGTTCACTCACTTTAACGACGTTCTATCTTCTCCAAGCTTCTTAAATCACTCTTGAACCCCTTGGAATTCTAAGAAGTTTATGGATTCTAAGTTAGAGTTTAAGTTCATCAATTACAGTAGTCAAAAGTCCAATCTAGAATCAAACAGACCGAGTGGTCGTAGGTGTGGCTGCACCTGTGGTCTCAGTTTTTGCGACCACAGGGTGTGTGATTGATACGTGTGGTCGCATATCATGTGACCATACCCTCTCTGAAACTTTCCCCAGCGCGTGTGGTCTATCATGTGTGCCTCGTGTGGTCGACCATAGCTGCGACCACATGAGTTTTGGTCGACTTTTACTTTCAGTCCAATCCTTTCATGATCAGATTCTTTGGCTTATCATTAGGGTCCTTCCTATGACTGATCTATGGCCTTAAATTCATACTTTTACATAGTTCTTTACCCTAACCTACTCTTCATGGATCCCTTTTGAGTTTTTGTCCATGGGTCTTGTGGTTGAGATCCTACTCTGACTCAATATCTCAATTATGACCTATTCTAGACGTTTTATTGGTATAGAGGATGGTTCCATACCTTAAGCTTGTTAGAGAACCAGAGCCTTCTCTACAATTCTTCCTCCTAGCCTTCTTCTTCAAATCCCCTTCTCTTTCTCCTTCTCTCTTTCTCTCTCTCTCTCTTTCAATTTGGATTCTAAAATAATAGGAAAGACTATGGGATGTCCTTAATATAGAGAGAAACTCTCCATATAAGATCCCAATCTAACTAGGAAAGAGATCCCAAAGTTTTAAAAAGTTTTCAAAACTCGGAGTCGGTCATGACATTGTGCGGTCGCATGTGGGGTCGCAGAATCCGTCGACCACACGTCCCAAATATGCGACCACATGTTCCAGAATGGAGTGGTCTCATTTTTCTGAGGTTTGGTCGACCATACCTGCTTAGGTATGCAACCACACACTCCTAATTAGCTTATTTTGGTTCAAATTACAAACCTAGCCTTGTGGTTCCTTTACACACTTGGTTCGCTTGGTCCAACCATGATAGGTAGACCTGATACAATATGGTAAGATCGGATTAGTAGAGTATGGGTCTTACAGGATGTGTAAGCTCTGGAGGACGAGCAGGACTTGTCAAGCGAGTGTTTCAACTATGTTTATGCTTAGTGGTTAACTTTCGTATTTTGATACTTGTAATAGGTATTAATTATGTTTTGATTATTTAGAGATAACTGGATTATTTAGTTATTTATCATGTAGACCTCAATTCATTATTAATAAGACTTTCACTATTTAATTATTTACTCTGATTATTATTATGGAATATGTTTGGTTTAACATGCAACTATAAGGTAGTAGTATGGTTATTACAATTCACTTGTCTATGTGATGTCAACAATTACTATCCTCTAATTAAATTAATAGACTGTAATTAAGTGTCAGGAATTTCAAAAGTGAATGGAGGTTTGTATCCTTTTAAAACTGACCGGAGAAGTTTGTGTATTTTAGCCAAAGTACAAAGAAGGTTAACGTACTTTACCCTTTTAATTATGCACCTGATCAAGTATGAAGCTCCTGGTCATGTTGTGAGAAGATGAATAAAATGGGCATCCAAAGGATTTTTGTCGGGTTCCTGGGTAGGAGAGGAATACTAATCAGGTGGGGAATACTAATCAGGTGAAGGCCGCATTTACTGTTCCTTGTAACAATGCCATGCCTGTTCCTCACGGAAATTGTTGATGGCTTGTCTCTGCCTCAACAGTGTTCCCATGCTCCCACTAGTAGGTCATGGGCTGAGCAATGTGAATCGGAGGAGGAAACATCACCACCTTCTCCGGTTGTGGTGCCTTGTAATAATCTATTTACTGCCGATGACTCTATGTAGTTGATCTCGTTTGGATTTAACTTCCGGTATTGTTGATAGTAGGATTCTGTAAGCGGATAGTGTGCAGTCGGCTGATATTGGGAATCGGGCTTTGGTGCTTAAAAAGAAATCATCGGGGGTGGCCTCTCTGCGGAGTACTCTTCCCCGTCCGTAGTCTCAATCCGTGACATAGGCCGAACTGCTGTAGTGCAGTACCGGGAGATGGTGGCTGTAGACACAGGTGTTGAGCAGGAGTCTGAACTTTCCTGGGTGGTGCAAAGGATGGGAAAAAAACATACTCAGAGGGATCGGTCCCCGAGAAGGTCTTCTCAGATTGTAAAACATCAAGTTTTGTCATGAAGATATTCTTCTGGACTGCTCGTGGTCGTTCTAACAGCAAAGAGAAGACTGCTTTGAAGACGTTTATAAAAGAGCATAATCCGGAGGCGTTATGTATCCGAACCGTTAATGGAGCGTAGTAAGTTGGCAAAGTTATTTTTTAATTCCTTAGGCAATGATGATTTTATTCATAATTCTGCAATAAATAAAATTCCAAACTTGTGGGTGATCTGGAAAAGGTCTCTGGTCATGCCGACTGTGGTTCTGTCTTCTGATCAGAAGGTGACGTGTTTTTTAGGATTTGTCGGGGAAAAGCCTTTTGTTTCATTCGTTCATGCTATTAATTTTCGGGCTAGCCGTCCGGATGTCGTTTCTTGTCGATCTCTTCGGCCCCTTGGTTGGTACGTTATTGGTGGTTTTAACCCCACTCTTTTGCTCATGATCACAACCTCGTCTCTGCTCAAGAATTCGTGACCATGATAAGCGCTTTTCCATAGTTTCCTTCTCTCTAAAGGGTTTAAGTTTACCTGGTCTAATAAGAGATGTATTGGTCATGACATGGCTGTGCATGGTCGGAGTGTATGTAATGATATATGGCTTCTGCGGCATCAGGCTTCGGTTAAAGGAGCTAGACGGATGAAATTTCTGAAGAACTGCCAGCCACAAATGATAGGAAAAGAACATCTGAAGATATACTCTATCATTTCAGCAGATGCAACAATTGATAATCTAAGTAATTCTGTGAGACAGGAACTCCTGAATTGGCAGCGTATGCGTGAGAGCCTTCCAAGTGATAAAACTGTGCCACGGATGGATAAATTAGGTTGAGTTGGAAATGATAACAAAATCTAGCTCGTGCACTGAACTCGACACACACTTGCACCACGACCTTCCCTTTTTTCGTCTTCCTCATCTTCTTCTTCTCCCTTAATAAGGAAATAAAGATACAATTAAAAGCAAGAACACATGACAAACTTGAACGAAGAAGTAAAGAACAATTTTTTTCCCCTTCTTTCAGTGCTGAGTACAAAGAGCGTATACTTGAAGGAAATTAAGGACGTGGCCTACAGCCTACTCACGTAATTTTATCATGTCTGAATAACGCCAGGTCTGAATAACCTGAGCTTTCAAATAAAAAACAGCTGAAAAGTTAATCTCCATTTTCCATGACCATATTTATCACTTCCCTATGCTTTCCATTGCAGAACCCTAAGTTTCTTTGTGAGGTACGTCTTATTATATATAGTCACTAATGGAAACTACCCCTAATACTATACTTACCCATATGCATTTCTTCTCATTTAGCCATCATGGGGACGTATTAACCCGATAGTAGAGAATGAAGTAAATTAAAAGAGAAAATAAGGAGAAAGCACAGATGAACCACGTGACCCACTTGAGTCCTGGTGGATTAATAGAAATCTCCATGGCCATAAAGAAGGTTAGCACTGTAAAGACCATGGCCATTTGTTCTAAGACTCTGGCCATAGTAGGAAATCTCAAACGGAACAAGATCGCAGCTAAAGATGATGCGAAGGCAACCAGGACGGAGAAACAAGCTAAGTGAAATGTGAAAGGAAGGTGGTGCAAAGGGGTTTGCAAGGTCAGGGTAAGAAGAGAAATGGCAGTCATAAAGCAGAAATCAAGTATGGATTTTCCCCAGTCGACTACCTGAGGCTGACTGGAATTGTAGGAGATATTTTGGGCAGCCATGGGAGGAGTTTTCTCCCTCATTATCTCTTGGTCTGGTTCAGTAACAGGAGGAACTGCAGCTCTAGTTGTTGTTGCTGATGCTAGTAGTGGTGGTGGATCTGAACGCTTAGAGAGGAGAAAGAGCAGACTACTAGCATAGACCGGTATAGAAGCCTTCATGCGCTTCACAATCTCCATTGTTGTCTGAGAGAATAAGGATAAAGAGATGTGATGGGTTTCTGTGCATTTGGATCTCTCATCATTGTGTCTATTTACTTGTGAGAAAGTCGACGCGTGCTAAGAGTAAATCTCAGTTTAATATGTTAAGATGGATAGAGAATTATAAACAAATGCTAATGGCCTGCCTAATGGAAAGTTGCCTGATGGAAAGTGAATCTTAGGGTGAATTTTCCATGCACATCCCTGGGGTTATGAACTATATGTTATTATATATAGAGTTCCACAGGCACCCATTGAGGTCTCTTTTTTATTTATTTAATGAGGAACGAAACTTCCATATGTATACTGATATTTAATACAATAAAAGTATTTCCGAGCCGGCGGCCAAGGCCTCCTGAGAGAATTTTTAATTAATTTTTTTTTCTAAAAAAAAAAAATCTTGTGAGGGGTTCTTTTTTTTTTTTTTTTTTTGGTTAAGAATCAACAAGAGAATATATTAATAGAAAATGGAAATAGTACTGTAAATGCATGGGGTGATTCTTGAGGTAGATATTTCTTTGTCTCCACCAAATAGATGGGGCTTAATAGAGAGATTTTGGAGTCGTCACCTAGATTAAGGTCTAGGACTCATAATTTGACTCTAGCTATAATCAGTGGATATGGAATCAGGTCGATATAGAGAATTTAGGGATAAAGAGGGTACGATCCGAGGAAGGTGTTAGGCACCTCGGTTCACCTGGCTAAATCCAACCTTGGTTTCAACTAACTATTTTTGAAGATCGGAAGGTGCGATCCGTGCATGCATAAAATCATAACATCATAAAAAGACATGGTCAAGACTTTTTGTGTCACACCCCAATTATGTACTATTCAGAATGATGTGATGAACCGCTAATAAACCAACGGTTCAACCAGGATCTCAAATAGGCTATCCCCGCGTTATCTAAACTTCCACACATCCGTAATCATAATCAGAGTAAATACACAATAGCGGAAATCTTATAAATAAATGAACTGAGAATCTATGTGATATTAAAATTTAAATAACAATTTATTCTGTTTCAACTGAGACATAAATATTTAAATACCAAATACATGTCTTAATAAATCCAAATAAAGAAACCTATAAAACATCTAATCAAATACACAAGAGTTGCACTCGCAAGAGGAGTCGTGTGTATCCACTTCAGCTCCAGCTTCCATTGCTGCCACGTTCCCGTACGCAGACGCATTCATATAATCTTCAACGGTATAACCTGCATCATCAACTAAAAATATTCGACATCGAGGGGTGAGCACACATCACGGCTCAGTGAGTAGCCAAAACAATGCAACAGTACATATGCATGCAATCAATTTATATCTTTGGTCCGGTTTAAAGTTCGCAGTATGCAATAGAAAGGTTTAGGTAGCCAAAGGTCGCGTTTATTGACCCCGCCTCTATACACAAGTATGTGACGTCACCCGAAGATCACGTTTATCGTCGACTCACATGCACCCAACCATGAACAGTATATAACAAAGGTTAACGTTTATTGCTATAGATTGTCATACCAACACGTAAACCCCTGTTAGCGAGGGCTGCAAACTGGGCTCGCAACTAACCAATCCTAATGCCAAAAAGTGTATCCAAGGCCTCACCCCAGCATCCCTCAGAATGTCCATAAAGATAGAGCTAAGGCCCCCCGATAGAGTCAGAGACTACAAGGACCGAGACCACCTCCCCTAATACTCTACGACATAATAGTTCTGCTAAATTAATGGCGATACGACGATGCTAATGCACAAGACTTGAGTTAGAGATAGAGCTAAAGTGTTGAGACCCGCCAAAGGTTAACGTTTATTGATGTTCTCATCACACCTCTCCTGATACTCGCTCGCATCAAGTACATCAACCACACACATACAAGCACATGCCTATTCCTATCATCATCATCATCATCATCATCATCATGTTATAAATAATAAAGTAAATATGCATGAACAAGTAATAGAAATATTGGATGGCATGCTGTATGCACATTACAAACATATTCGCATAGAATCAAGCATGGCATAGGACTCAAGAAAATAGAAAACAGTTTGGTTATTAACCAATTAGTTTGGAGTTCTGATTCCTCACCTTAGCTTGCTAATAGATACTTTTCTAAAATTTAGAATCACCTTTACAATGTTATTATATTGCTAGAAGACCTAACAAAGTCAATAGAATTTAATTAGAATTAAGTCTAAATTTAAAAACCGTGCTGTTAACTGAGGGTCGGAGGTAGGGTCGGAGTCCTGATCGACCCTCGGTGCGATCCTCCCCAAACTCTGAACTTCCCGAACACTGAGGGTCGATGGTCAAAATCACCTAGGGTCGGATGGTCATCGACCCTCGGTGTGACCCTCTGTGCACTTTGGTCCAATACCCTCTTTTTAATCCATTCTTCGTGTTTAGGTCCTATGGCTTGCTTCTACATTCTATTCAACATTCATTTCATGGTCTAGAACCATGAATCATCCACCTAAATAGATTTCATGCATTCTTCTATGGTTTTTCATGAAAACCTAACCATGGGTTGATGGTTTGGGTTTCTCCAAGATCACACTCTCATCAATAGCTAACCTAAGGTCTGTAGAAACTCATGGAATTAGTATCCATACCTGAGAAGAATAATCCTTCTCTGCAACTCTTCTCTTTTGGCTTAATTCTCTTCCTTGTTTCTCTTCTTCTTCTTCTCCTTCTCTTCTCTTTCTCTCAATTCAATTAGGGTTGTAAAAGGAGTGAAAGTGGCTTAGGAACGTCCTTTAAATAGAGTAGGAACATCCTAAAATAAGTCTCTTTGAGATTAGGAAAGAATCTCAATCGAAAATTAGGAAATTTCCTAATTCTATTTCCTACGGTAACCGAGGGTCGATGGGAGGGTTGCCGAGGGTCGATGGGAGGGTTGATGATCCCGTCGACCCTAGGGTTCTAAGCTGTTCGACCCTCCCTTCAAAACTGAGGGTCTGACTTTCTGTTTTGGGAGGTCCGACCCTGCTTAGCTAGGTATGCAACCCTCCCCCTATTTTAAGTATTTTTGGGTCGATTTGATACCTGGGATCTCGATCTCCTTCACGCCCTTGGTCCATTTGGCTCGATCATGACGGGTAAACCTGGTTCAAGGTGGTAAGACCGGGTTAGATTGACACGGGTCTTACAACTCTCCCCAACTTATAGAAATTTCATCCTCGAAATTGTACGTACCTTCTGAATCAAACAAGTTAGGGTATTGCTTCCGCATAGCGTTTTCTTCTTCCCATGTAATGTCTTCCATGTCTCTACTTTTCCATGTGACCTTAACATAGTAGGTATCTCTGTTGCGTAGACGTTGAACCTTTCGACTAGTGATTTTTGTTGGTGTTACTTCAAATGTCAAATCATCAGTCAATTCCAACAAATCCACTATCAAAACATGCGTTGGGTCTTTGACATACTTATTCAATAGGGAAATGTGAAATACGTCATGCACACTTGACATAGATGGTGGTAGTGCTAACTGATAAGCAACTTGTCCATGCTTAGCTAGAATTTCATATGGCCCGACATATCTTGGACTTATTTTCCTTTCTGTCCGAACCTCTTCAATCCTCGCATAGGCGATACCTTCAAGAATACTTTATCACCTACGGCGAACTCCAGATCTCTTCGTCGAGTGTTTGCATATTGCTTCTGACGGTTCTGAGCTGTTCTCACTCTTTCCTTGATGATGTCGACCACTCGACAAGTCTCTTTAACAAATTCTGATCCAACAATACTACGTTTCCCAATTTCATTCCAAAATAAGGGAGTTCGACACTTCCTTCCATACAGTGCTTCATAAGGTGACATCTGTATGGTAGCCTGATAGCTATTGTTATAAGCGAACTCGATCAATGGTAACTTTTCGTCTCATGATCCTTTAAAATCAATTAAACATGCTCGTAGCATATCTTCTAGAATCTGGATTGTACGCTCTGACTGTCCGTCTGTCTGTGGGTGGAATGCAGTACTGAACTTCAACGTTGTACCCATAGCCTTTTGTAATCCCTCCCAAAATTTAAAAGTAAATTGTGGATCTCTATCAGATACAATGCTTTCTGGAACACTATGTAACCGAACAATATTATCCACATACAGCTTCGCTAACCTTTCCAGTGTATACTGAGGTCGTATAGGTATGAAGCGAGCTGTTTTAGTCAGACGGTCCACAATCACCCAAACTGCGTCAACTACTCGAGGAGCCAATGGTAGCCCTGTGACGAAGTCCATAGTGATACAGTCCCATTTCCATGCTGGTTCCGGTAATGGCTGCAACAGTCCTGCGGGTTTTTGTCATTCAACCTTTACCTTCTGACAATTTAGGCATTGGGACACGAACTTAGCTACATCTGCTTTCATCCCCCTCCATCAATATAGTTTCTTTAGGTCATGATACATTTTTGTACTTCCAGGATGTATCGAATAGATGGTGGTGTGGGCTTCCTTCATCAGTCGGTGTCTAATGTCTGTAGTTTCTGTTTCAGGTACACATATTCTTCCTTTGTATTTCAGTACCTTCTCGTCATCCAAGGTGAACTCAGGGTTGGTCCTACCTTTCTCAATATCTTCTTGTACTGTTCTCAGATAAGGATCTGCTTTGATAGCTATCTTCACTACATCCACTATATCCGGTCTAATCTTCAATGCCGCGAACATATTCAAAAACCGATGAATAAACCCTTGGTTGGCTGATCTATCCGTTGTATCTATCACATACTGCACGTTGCCATGATTGAATACCCTTCCGGTAGTACACATTGCTGCAGTCGTGCTAACTTCTCCTTGCAATTTTATCATTGCCTTTCTGCTTAATGCATCCGCTACTACGTTCGCTTTTCTCAGATGATACTGGATATCACAATCATAGTCTTTCAATAGTTCCAGCCATCTTCTTTGTCTCATATTCAACTCCTTCTGATTAAATAAATAAATAAGACTTTTATGGTCCAACTTAATCTGGAATTTCTCCCCGTATAGATAATGTCTCCATATCTTGACAGCATATACTACTGTTGCTAACTCCAAATCATGAGTGGGGTAATTTTTCTCAAGTACCTTCAACTGTCTCGAGGCATACGTAATTACTTGCTCTCCTTGCATAAGCACACATCCTAATCCCAATCCCGACGCATCAGTGTATAAGGTAAACGTCTGTCCTGGAATAGGAATAGTCAAAATCGGGGCAGATATCAATCTGGACTGCAGCGTTTGGAAACTCTTCTCACATTTATCGGTCCACACGAACTTTTCACCTTTCTTAGTCAAACTGGTGAGAGGTACGGCAATTCGAGAATAGTCTTCTACGAATCTCCGATAATAACCTGCTAGACCCAGAAAACTTATGATTTCCAAAATGCTCTTTGGTGCTTCCCACTTTACAATAGCCTTGATCTTGCTGGGGTCCACTTTGATTCCTTCAGCGGATACTACATGGCCTAAGAAGGCGACTTCACTTAGCCAAAACTCGCACTTTGAAAATTTGGCATATAACTTCTCTTTCCTTAAACGCTGTAGGGCTGCGTTTAGGTTCTTGATATGGGTTTCCTTGTCCTTGGAGTATACCAATATATCATCAATAAATACTATAACCGACGTATCCAACATATCATGGAAAACTCGGTTCATAAGTTCCATGAACGTTGCCGGTGCATTAGTTAATCCGAAAGACAACCAAAAATTCATAATGTCCATATCTGGTCCTGAATGCTGTCTTCGGAATATCACCTTCTTTAATCTTCAGCTGATGATATCCTGATCGAAGGTCGATCTTAGAAAATACTTTTGCTCCTTGTAACTGATTGAACAAGTCATCGATCCGAGGTAGTGGGTATCGATTCTTGATTGTCAGTTTATTCAACTCCCGATAGTCGATGCATAATCGAACGCTACCATCCTTCTTCTTTACGAACAACACCGGTGCCCCCCATGGAGATATACTGGGTCGAATATAACCCTTGTCTAGTAATTCTTGTAGTTGCACTTTTAATTCCTTCAGTTCCGTAGGAGCCATTCTATAGGTGCTTTTGACACTGGTGCAGCTACAGGTATAAGGTCTATCACAAACTCTGTGGCTCGGTCGGTGGTAATCCGGGTAGTTCCTCCGAAAATACGTCAGGGTAGTATCGCACGACGTCAAAGTCTTCCATTCGTGGTGCTTCCTTGGTTAGGTCGACCACTGACACTAGATACCCGACTGCCCCCTTCTCAAGGCACTTCTTAGCCTTTAGTGCTGAAAGTATGAGCTTGTGTCTCCGGGGAAGTTTGGTTCCCGAGAAACTGAATTCTGCTCCTTCTTTGTCTTTGAACGTTAGCTTCTTTTCGGCGCATAACAGATTTGCAGAATGCCGAGCTAACCAGTCCATTCCCAAGATGACATCAAAGTCTGCCATCTCCAGTTGTATCAAGGTTGCATCTAAGGTCTTCTCTCCAATGAGGACTGGACATGGTCCATAACCATTCTCTAATTCCACTTCTAACCCCATCGGTGATCGTACAAGTAATTTGTAGTCTAATGTTTTGATGGGTAAATTTATCTTCTTTCCAAATGCCACTGATATAAAGGAATGAGTAGCACTGGAATCAAAGAGTACTCTGGCGGGTGCGCCATTTACAGGTATGATACCTGTGATTTATTTTAACTTAATCTACATGCTCAGACAATGTAATTACAACTTCAAAAAGTTTCGGTCATACCTGTGACCACATCGGGTGATGCGGCCGCATCCTCGGACGTAACAGCATATACCCGTCCCTGATGGAATTGCTTCTTGGGCTTAAGGCACTCTCTTGCCATATGTCCCGGTTGATTGCAGTTAAAACACTTCGGGCTTTCAGAATTTGGCTTTGGCTGAGGTTGAGCTGCTGGAATAGTCTTGGTTGCAGCAGTAAAATTCTGAGGACAGAAAGGCTTATATGTCCTGTTATTGCCTCCGTTGTAAGAATTTTCGACTGGCCTTTTGATGCCTCTATTCTGAGTAAAATGACTCTCATTCTGGCTCGATTCAATAATTCGAGCAATCTGGACAGCTTCATTATAAATTTTCTTTTCTAAGCCCAGAACATGTTCTCTGATGTTTCCTCTCAGTCCCGTGACGAACCTACGGGTTTTGGTGTGTTCTTCTTGCATGCTAATTGGTGCAAAGAAAAACAGCTCTTCGTAGTGCTGTTGATATGCGTCCACAGACATCTGTCCCTGATAAAGACTCTGAAACTCCATCTCCATCGAATCTCTGAAGCTCCGTGGAAAATATTTCTCAAAGAAGGCTTCTTTATATATAGCCCAAGTTAGTAGGGTGTGCTTGGTCAGTAAATATGCCTTCGTGGATTTTCACCAATGATGTGCGTCGCCCTTGAGCATGAAGGTGGCACATAATACTTTCTCTTCCTCTGTGATAGTCATCATGAGGAAATTTCTCTCCATCTCGTATATCCAGTGTGCTGGCCACAACGGATCAGACGGTTTGCCGTTGAATTCCTTGGGTTTCATCTTCAAGAATCTCTCCACTAGTCGAGAGTGGTCCAACTGATTTTGGGGATTTTCCCCAAACATATGGGGTGGATACTGGTAATTACCCTGAGCTACTTCCAGAACCTGTACTAGAATCTGTGCAGTAGGTTGTTGAGGTGTTTGAGGAGCTGGGTGGTTACCCACCGGTGCTGCACTGGCTTGTCCTGTGTGCATGGGTGCAGCCTGAGTGGCTTGAAACATAATGCCCATGGCAACTTGCATCTGAGCCTGTGCGTGTTGCATTTGCTGCAGCTGTTGTGCCAGATTCATCACCACGGTTGTTAGCTCTGGTAGTGGAAGTGGCAAATTGGTAGGGTTTGCCGGTTCGGGATTACCCGATGCATAATCGTTGTCCTGACTGGTCTCCTCCACGGGTGGTGGTGGAACTGCATTTTGGGTCTATCGGGTTACTCTACGTCCAGACATAATTCCTTTCTGTGATTGGTGGTGCCTGAAAATTATCCAAAATAGGTGAGAAGTCATTTATATTTCATGTAGGCACGCTAAACGATAATCAATTCCAATTCTAGCTCATTTTATATAAAAAATACTGTTTTTTCTATGCAGGATCGATGGTGAGGGTCGATGGTTGTCACACCCCAATTCTGCACTATTCAGAATGATGTGATGAATCGCTAATAAACCAACGGTTCAATCAGGATCTCAAATAGGCTATCCCCGCGTTATCTAAACTTCCATACATCCTAATCATAATCAGAGTAAATACACAATAGCAGAAATCTTATAAATAAATGAACTGAGAATCTATGTGATATTAAAATTTAAATAACAATTTATTCTGTTTCAACTGAGACATAAATATTTAAATACCAAATACATGTCTTAATAAATCCAAATAAAGAAACCTATAAAATATCTAATCAAATACACATGAGTTGCACTCGCAAGAGGAGTCGTGTGTATCCACTTCAGCTCCAGCTTCCATTGTTGCCACGTTCCCGTACGCAGACGCATTCATATAATCTTCAACGGTATAACCTGCATCATCAACTAAAAATATTCGACGTCGAGGGGTGAGCACACATCACGGCTCAGTGAGTAGCCAAAACAATGCAACAGTACATATGCATGCAATCAATTTATATCTTTGGTCCGATTTAAAGTTTGCAGTATGCAATAGAAAGGTTTAGGTAGCCAAAGGTCGCGTTTATTGATCCCGCCTCTATACACAAGTGTGTGACGTCACCCGAAGATCACGTTTATCGTCGACTCACATGCACCCAACCATGAACAGTATATAATAAAGGTTAACGTTTATTGCTATATATTGTCATACCAACACGTAAGCCCCTGTTAGCGAGGGCTGCAAACTGGGCTCGCAACTAACCAATCCTAATGCCAAAAAGTGTATCCAAGGCCTCAACCCAGCATCCCTCAGAATGTCCATAGAGATAGAGCTAAGGCCCCCCGGTAGAGTCAGAGACTACAAGGACCGAGACCACCTCCCCTGATACTCTACGACATAATAGTTCTGCTAAAGTAATGGCGATACGACGATGCTAATGCACAAGACTTGAGTTAGAGATAGAGCTAAAGTACTGAGACCCGCCAAAGGTTAACGTTTATTGACGTTCTCATCACACCTCCCCTGATACTCGCTCGCATCAAGTACATCAACCACACACATACAAGCACATGTCTATTCCTATCATCATCATCATCATCATGTTATAAACAATAAAGTAAATATGCATGAACAAGTAATAGAAATATTGGATGGCATGCTGTATGCACATTACAAACATATTCGCATAGAATCAAGCATGGCATAGGACTCAAGAAAATAGAAAACAGTTTTGTTATTAACCAATTAGTTTGGATTTCTGGTTCCTCACCTGAGCTTGCTAATAGATACTTTTCCAAGCTTTAGAATCACCTTTACAATGTTATTATATTGCTAGAAGACCTAACAAAGTCGATAGAATTTAATTAGAATTAATTCCGAATTTAAAAACCATGCTGTTAACTGAGGGTCGGAGGTAGGGTCGGAGTCCTGATTGACCCTCGGTGCGACCCTCCCCAAACTCTGAACTTCCCGAACACTGAGGGTCGATGGTCAGAATCACCTAGGGTCGGATGGTCATCAACCCTCGGTGCGACCCTCTGTGCACTTTGGTCCAATACCCTCTTTTTAATCCATTCTTCGTGTTTAGGTCCTATGGCTTGCTTCTACATTCCATTCAACATTCATTCCATGGTCTAGAATCATGAATCATCCACCTAAATAGCTTTCATGCATTCTTCTATGGTTTTCCATGAAATCCTAACCATGGGTTAATGGTTTGAGTTTCTCCGAGATCACACTCTCATCAATAGCTAACCTAAGGTCTGTAGAAACTCATGGAATTAGTATCCATACCTGAGAAGAATAATCCTTCTCTGCAACTCTTCTCTTTTGGCTTAATTCTCTTCCTTGTTTCTCTTCTTCTTCTTCTCCTTCTCTTCTCTTTCTCTCAATTCAATTAGGGTTGTAAAAGGAGTGAAAGTGGCTTAGGAACGTCCTTTAAATAGAGTAGGAACATACTAAAATAAGTCCCTTTGAGATTAGGAAAGAATCTCAATCGAAAATTAGGAAATTTCCTAATTCTATTTCCTACGGTAACCGAGGGTCGATGGGAGGGTCGATGATCCCGTCGACCCTAGGGTTCTAAGTTGTTCGACCCTCCCTTCAAAACTGAGGGTCTGACTTTCTATTTTTGGAGGTCCGACCCTGCTTAGCTGGGTATGCGACCTTCCCCCTATTTTAAGTGTTTTTGGGTCGATTTGATACCTGGGATCTCGATCTCCTTCACGCCCTTGGTCCATTTGGCTCGACCATGATGGGTAAACCTGGTTCAAGCTGGTAAGACCGGATTAGATTGACACGGGTCTTACATTTTGGCCATCCGTTTGCACATCCTTCCGACATAGGAGGGAGAATCTCATGTGAGAGAGAGAGAGAGATAGAGAGAGAGAGAGAGAGAGAGAGAGAGATTTAAAACAATGCACGGATGTATGGACATGTTGCTAAGAGGATTAGTTAGGCCAAAGGTCTGGATACCCGTCGTTAGCCAAAAAAAAAAAAGAACTATGGGGATTGGGTCATAGAAATTACAGAATTAAATATGCTAAATTGGTGTATAAAATATCTCAAAATTATCACATGGGATAACAAAATATTTCGTGCATGACTATATGAAATCATGTTGTGAGGGCACCTAAATTATGCTCATATATGATATTAAATAAACAAAATAGCTCCTACCTAAGATTATTCACATCCTAAAACTAAGAATTGAGGCATAAAGAAGCATATCTCCAATCACTATTCAAGGTATTTAGAGATATACCTTTTCCTCACAATGCAAGAGAGAAAAATATGGTTTTTAATTAGAAAACAAGTATATCAACGAAATAAAATGCCTGATTTAAATGTTAGGGATGACTGATGACTAACAAGCAATCACGGCAATTAAAATGAGATTTCAATGCTCTAATTCGCAAGAACAATGATTAACAAAGACTTCTTGAGAAATTTTTCAATGATAACTCTAGTCAAACGAGTTTGGATCTTTTTTCTATGGTGGAGTAATGGGGGTATTTATGGGGAGAAACCTAGTTCACCTCCTAATTTCATGATGCAACAAATTGCATCTCAAACCATTAAGAAAAGAGTGTGAATCACTCATAATGGATTAATGGTTCAAAAAGAGTAACAAGCCCTAGTTATATAATCTCTCATCAATCAATGTGGAAAGAGTGCAGATGATGGGGGGGAAAACTTCCTAGGGTCTCTAAAGGCTACCATGTGAAGAATAGATATTATAATGTATAGATTGAATGAATTGATTCGATTTACAGAGTTCTAAAAAACATTGAGTTCTTCTCGAGTCGACTTTAGTTATGATATCGTCGACGTCGCCGAGGCATTGATCCACTGCTTGTCGTTGTCAAAGAACTTTGAGTCATGGTCGATGACTCAGGTTCGCAACTTAAAGACTTGAGGCCGAGCCCTGGGTCTAGCAACTATTTGTTTATGGGCTCTGGGCCACTCTTAACCTGTTCGGGATGGGTTTCGACCTGTCCTGGTTCATGGGAGAACTTGGCCAGTGGTCATGAACTTGTAATTGCCATAACTTGATATTCTGAACTCCGATTGAGGTGATTCAGGAGCCATTTTAAAGCTCTCAGTGAGTACTAGGTAACTGTGACATTCTCTAGCATTGGGGAAAAGTTGAAATTTTGGTTAACCTGATCAACTTATTATAATCATGGGTATTTTGGTAGTTTTGACCAATGTGGCTAGAATCTAAGGAATGGCTCTCAGTGCGGGCTAGAGGACTATGGCATACATGGGACCCTAGGATGGGTTATAAACCCATTAGAAATGAGGGTATTGATACTGTCCGAATTGTTTAGGGGTATGACAAAAGTAAGTGTATAGAATGCGCCTTTTTTACTTGCATCTAGAACAAGTGACAGTCAAAGAATGACTGGAGGATGCATGACACTATGCCACTAGGGGTTAGGTTTGTTAAGTCCTTAAAGATCCGAAGTTTTGGATGCCAGATCTGAAGCTTTTTAGGCCAGATCCAGTATATAGGCTATTTATCAAATCTAAACAGTATCCAAATAATAATATAAACATGGATCCACGAACCCAAAATCCTTAAACACCCTTGGGGGAGTTAAGACAATAACCCAGAGAGAAATTGCAGCCATCCGACCATGTTACGATGTGCGGCCGTGGACACCAGTCATACGGCCCTAGCAGCCATGACGTGTGGCCGCGACCACCAGTCGCACATATTTTCGTGTCAGATCTCCGCCAAACTAGGCTAGTAGCTTGCTGTGAATTAGATTGACCTATTTATGGGTTTAAAATCCTATGATCATGTCCCACAAAGAAAAACCCCTTGTTTTTTCGTGTATCTCGGAGGTGGAATCGATCTATACCTTAAAACATCTAGCCTCACACCACCTCTGTAATTTGAGATAATAAACCCAACCTACTGGGACTAAACAATACCCCAGGAGTGCTGGCGCAATCTCACGACCATGCGAAAGCATGTGGTCGTGACCACCAGCAAGGGTAAAACCCCCACCCAGAAAACCCGACCTAACTTGAATTTTCTTTCGTGCTAGGGGTTGACAGACCCGATTCAATTCCAAATTGACAACTAGCACAATAGGTAACTAGAAGACCCTCAAACTTTTCATGTCTATGTGTTAGTGTGTGACCTAAAGGAGACCGGTCACTACTGGTGGTCGAAAAATCCTATAGGGTAAAGATTGGGACCATCGATCGGCCAGATCAAAACGGACCTAGCCACGGGATTCGATAGTTGGATTCATTTTGGAAGCTACTTAGGATATTCCCTAGACCCATGGACGAATCTAGATGGGCCCACACCTATCCTAACCACCTTTGTTGTTGAGGAATGAGGGAAGTCCCTTCCTAACCCAAATTCTTGCCATTTGGCAACTCCCTATGAGTTCCTTATTTAGTCTAGGAGTTTTACTCCAAGAAAGACACCTGTATAGATTAAAAATACTACCTTTTTATTTTCCTCTGAGAACGTACCCATCTTAGAAGTTCTGATGTGTTCTTAGAGAAAGGGAGAAAGTTGAAAGAAGAAGGAGAAGCTTTGCAGCACTAGTGTTGGAGATTTATCGATGACATACACCACTGATCAACATTGGTCAAGCAATCATCGATAAAACTCTAAACATCTCTATAAATTCTAATAGAAATTCCATACTCTGCCGAATATTACCTTAATATGATGGATAATCACTCTCTATTAATGGTAGAACCATTGTATTGCTCTTGATCTCGAGAAGATCTATTTTCAATGAGTAATTTAGTAAACCTTAAATCCATCCTCATTATATTAATATTTAAGCCTAGAAAGGACCTCACTATTGTACCACACTAAGTTAGCAAAGTATGAACTAATCTCACATCTTAAGGATTATTGAAGAACACAAAGGAAGAAGTTCTGAAGTGTGTTCTTGGAAAAGCCAAACATTATCACAGACGATGGATCCTAAGATCCGGCCCAATGTCTGAATAGTTCTAGAAGGCCATTGAAAGTGGCCGAATGTAGCGGCTGTTTTTGGTACTATACCAACCGACGCTGCGACTGACCTTTAGCAGAAGGTTCTAACCTTCGTCGGATGCTACATCGGACACAATATACGCGACCGAGGCATAGACCGGCGAACCCCAAACTTCTATAATTCGATAATGAATAATGAAGAAATTAGAACCAATAGTTCTGCACTCTATATAGGTGTAGAGCTCATCTAGAACATCGATTACTCTAGTGTGAATAACCACAAAAACATGATATCAGGTGAGTAATAGAACCCTTAATTGATTTTGGAGTATTTATGATATATGATTGTTGTTGTGCCATATGTTGTTGTGATAACTTGTCATCCAATAACTGCTTTGTGCATGCATTTGCACTTATAATATATAATTATTGTGTAGATGTATGTGACTGAGATCTGGTAGGTAGTGGTGAAATGATCGAGGACTGCTGGATCCAACCTGCCAGGTAATTCTTAATGAGTATGTCACTCACCCCTAGTAGGATAACAACATCTTAGGGGCGGGGGGGCATAACGGATGGTTTAGGATTCTTGCCAGGATTGGTAAGAGTGATATTTCAGATGACATGTAGGATTTGGTTAGTGGTACTACCCCTGTATACAACCCTGGCCTATAGGGGATTAGGTATTGGTAGAGTAGAGTGATGAGGGGGAAGGGTCAGTAGTGTTCGTTGGAGCGTCATTGGCCAGACTTGCTGCCCGATCACCATTCTGATTAGGATGTAGTGTGGCTTTACCAGGGCTATTGGAGTAAGCAGGTAAGTGTCTAAACACTCCTGTGCATGCAGGTTATAGTCAGCTTCTAGAAAATGTGGCTAGGCCTTACCATAGCATACTAGCATACATGATATCGACCTCTTGCATTGTTGTGTGTAATAAACTGATCATGCATTTTGTTTGTTTGCTTGTCTGTTTCTCACTGAGCTCATGTTAGAGAGCTTACCATTGCGTACGTCATTCTTTTTAGATGATATTGCAGGTACCATTGTTACTAATTTTCTGAATGTGCCTGCAATCTCTTACTTAGCCTAGATAAGAGGACTGTCGTTTGAGGACGAAGCACATGACGCATATTGCGAATGTGATGCATGTGTTTGTTATGGATAGTCATTCATGACAGAAGATTTTTGAACAATGACAGTTTTTACTTTACTTTGGATTCTTTAAATTTAATTTAATTAGCCTATGATTTATAGGGCAATGATATTTTAAGTTTAGTAAATGGAGATGGTTGATAAATAAGTTTTATAAAGATGTTAGGCACTGATAGTGTCACACCCCAATTCTGCACTATTCAGAATGGTGTGATGAAACCGCCAATAAACCAACGGTTCAACCAGGATCTCAAATAGGTTGTGTCTGTTTTCTTAAACCATACACATCCACAACCATAATCAGAGTAAATAAACAATAACAGAAGTCTTTATACTAATGAACTGAGAGTATAGCGGTGATAAGGTAGATAAACTATCCAATTATCTCCAAATAACAAAGACATAAAATAAAATAATTTAATCAATTACATCGTCTAAATAATTCAAAGAAAAACTAATCGAAGACGCATGAGTTGCACTCGCATGACGAATCATGCGACTCCATCATAACTTCTGCATCCATCGCCGTAGCATGTCCGTACACAGAAGCATTCATAGTCTTCTACAGTAGTACCTACATCATCAACTAAAAATATTCAACGTCGAAAGGGTGAGCACACATCATGGCTCAGTGAGAAAACTAAACAATACAACAAACATATGCATGCATTCAATTCATATCTTTGGTCTGGTTCATAAGTTTGCAATGTGCAATAGAAAGGTTTGGTGGCCGCCGCACCTCTATACATGGGTGTGTAAGCCCACCCAATGGATCAAACATCATTGTCGTCCACATCCACCCCTACCATGGAATAGAGAAAGAGCTAAAGTGCCCGGATCAAACACCGCATGACACTTCCCCTGATGCCTTACCCATACCAACACGTAAGCCCCTATTGGCGAGGGTTGGCAAACTGGGCTCACAACTAATCAATCCTAATGTCAAATAGTGTACCCAAGGCCTCACCCCAGCATCCGTCAATACGTCCATAGAGATAGAGCTAAGGCCCCCCGGCAGAGTCAGAGACTACACGGTCCGAGACCACCTCCCCTGATGCCCTAGGACGTAATAGTTCTGTTAAGGTAAGGGCGATACGATGATATTAGTAGACAAGACTTGAGTAGAGATAGAGCTAGAGTCTTGTGACCAAGATGAATCACAGTGTCACGTCCTCCCCCCGATGCCCCACTCTCATCAAGTACACTAACCACACACAAACATTCACATGCCTATTCCTAGCATCATCATTATCATCATGTTATAAATAAACGAAATTAAATATGCATGAACAGTAATAGTAGGAATATTGGATGACATGTTAAATGCACAATACATGCATACAAGCATAGAATCAATCATGGCATCGGACTCAATAAATAAAATAGTTTATTATTATCCAATTAATTTAGGTCTTGTTCCCTCACCTTTGATTACTAGTAGATTCTCGTTCAAGCTTTATAATTCACTTTTAAATCACTAGAAAACCTAACAAATCGATAAATTTTAATTAGAATTAATTTCAATATGTTTAAACTAACAGAAGCTGAGGGGTCGCAGGTGGGGTAGCACCTGGGGTCTCAGTTTCTACGACCACAGGGTGTAGGGTCGCAGGGTAAGGTAGCACCTGGGGTCTCAGTTTCTGCGACCCCAGGGTGTTGGGTCGCAGGTGGGGTCGAATATAATTCAACCCTACATGTGACCATACCCTCCCTGGAAGTTCCCGAGGGCATGTGGTCGATCATGTGGGTCTCATAGGGTCGAATATCATGCGACCCTACGTGCGACCACACGTGTCAGGGTCGACCTTTCACTCTTAAGTCCATTCCTTCATGTTTGAATCCTTTGGCTTATCTTCATAGTCCTTCCTATGATTGTTCTATGGCTCAAAACTATAATTTTTACACACTATCCATTATCCACAATGATTTCCTCCATGGATTCTCTTGAAATTTGTCCATGGATAGATGATTTGGGTTTCTCCTAAATCCTATGAACTATTCTAGGCTCTTAATCAATCATGGAGAATATATTCATACCTTAAGTTTGCTAAGATTCAGAGGTTTCTCTGAACTTCCTCTTCCATAGTCTTCTTCTCTAATTCTCCTTCTCTTCCTTCTCTTCTCTCTCTCTCTCACTTTCAATTAGGGTTCTAAAGGAGTGAAAGAGGCTAAGGGATGTCCTATTTATAGAGGAAAACCCTCCATAATAAGCCCCAAAGAGTGTAGGAAGGAACCCCCTTCGGATTAGGAAGGTTTCCTAATTTCTGGTTATGACTGTGTTCGTAGGGTCAAATGTAGGGTCGCAGAATTTGTCGACCATACGTTTTTTAAAACATGCGACTCCACGACCTAAAGTCATGGGTTGGACTCTTTTGAGGTGGGGTCGGACATACCTATTTAGGCATGCGACCACACACTCAAATTTGACTATTTTTGAGTTGAATTTCATACCTGGTCTTGTGGTTTCTTCACGCACTTAGTCCACGTGGCTCGACCATGATAGGAAGACCTAGTATAAGGTGGTGAGACCGGTTAGTTCGGTACGGGTTTTACAGATAGTATTACTTTTATTATCATTAGATTGCTCATGTTTATTTAGTTATCTTCCACAATTTAATACTCTGGGATGTGTGTATGGCATTGTATTGGTATGTGGTTGGTATGTATGTGAACTACTTATGAGGTCGTTATGGGGTCACATCTAAACTGCAGTGTTAATCCAATTGTATTCCAAAAAAATTTCATACCGGTATTTTGGGGTTTGAAAGATTTGGTATGAAAGCAATAAGCTTTATTACACTATGCCAACCAAGACAATGCTACAGTCCTTTTACTATAACCTGAAGAATAAGTTAATAAAGCTTAAAAATCATAACTGGTAAATATAAAACTAAACTGGTGTGTTTTGTGATAACTAACAAAAGAGCATAATGTACTAGGGAATAGAGACTAAGCACCATAACATGAATAGAAAAATAAGACAGTTCTAAAACAACAGTATTGGAATGTGGATATCATCTGATCACTCATGTAAACTCGCACCCTGTATCCTCTACTAACTCAGATTCCTCCTATTCCAAGTCTTAACCTGATGACTAATAGAGCATCTAGTGCGGACCCAATGATGATATCCGAACCATAGGTAAGGTTCATTGCTCAAACTTGGTAGGGTAAGGTGTCCTAGTAGATCTTAGGTGGAATGGGTATGCATCCCAAAGCATCCAGGCCAACTGGCTAGGTTAAAAACCATATTTTGGCCTAATCAGATGCTCAATCATATGGTGTACCACTCATTTAAACTTGGGTTTGAGTAACTCTCTCTCCCCGATTTCTATAAAAGGAGGGTTACTCCTTCTTTCTCTCTTATTCGAACCATGGGAGAGTGAGAGTAGGAGAAAAGAGAAGGAGTAGAGAACTAAGAGCTCCAAACTCTAGCCTTAGGAGCATTATTGGAGGTAAGTCCACCAACCCTCCTTTCCTCCTTGGTGTTTAAGTGTAAGAACATTAGTGGTTGAGCACCATTAAGAGTGACCACCATTAATGACCTAGATTTAGGTTTGTGTCCACCTACTCCAAAAATGGAGTTAAATGGAGCTCTAATGACTCCCATTGTGCCTAATAATGGTGGAAAGATGATTCCCACCAACTAAAATGGAAACCTTGAAGTAGAAATCAAATCTCTAACACTCGGAGACCAACTGTAAGACCCGTACTCCGTAAACCCGGTCCAAACCTTGGTTTTATGTCATAGCAGGTCTTCCGATCATCACCGGGCCAGACGGGACGAGCGGATGACAAACAGGTACGAAATCGGAGGAAAGACGGTCAAATAATCATCATTTTATGTTGACCGGTCGATGGTACCGGCCTTGGTACCGGTCGACCGGTCAACTCTGCGCAGCTGAGTGTGGAAATCCAAAAATTGACTTCTGAGGGTCCCACTTTCCTAATTTTGAATCTAAGACTTTCTTAATCCTAATAGGGTTACTAAACCCTAATTCTAGCCTATAAATACATCCTTAAACCTCCTCAAATCCTTTCCATTATCACTCACAAACCCTAGAGAAGAGAAAGAGGTTGGAAAGGAGAAGGAGCAAAGAAGAAGAAGAAGGTGCCGCCATTACCGTTCGACGACGCTCATGTTACGCCCGTCAACGGTAAGTGTTTTAATCATTTTTCTTACTCTATGACTTTAGGTTAGTTGTGTGGGTGGATCATTACCATGCAAGTAAGTATTGATCTAAAACCCTAAATTGGCCAATAAACCCTAAGTTGCCGTCAAACCCTAGATTCGAGTTCCGAGATGATATTCATCGAAATAAAACTTGAATGAGTTGGGGATAACTCTAACTCCAAGATTAGACTTAGAATGGATAGGTGAAATCCTGGAAATCCATGGAGGATGATCGACGGCAATCGAAAAACCCATGTATGGTCTTTCGGAGACATACCGATCGACTATACCGATTGCACACAGTGCGGTCGATATGTTGCCACCGGTATCTTCCGGGAGGCTGGTCTGTGGGGACCGACTGACCATACCGGTCGCCAGTCTTCCCCACAGAGCTGTGACCGGTACATGCCACCGGTCAGCTCTGTGAGGGTATTTTGTAACCTTGTTGGTTTTCGACCAATATGAAACCCTAAGAAAAATATTTTAATAAAACCCTAATAATATTGTAGGACTTTCTGACTTCCCGTTTGGATCTTGCGACGTGGAGAAAGCTAAAAAACGAGCGTTAGGTAAGGGAATCTGACCTAAAATCTAATAATTAATGGACACTAAATCGTTGTTAATCACCTGATTATATATGATGTGATGTTTGTGCATATTCACATGCCATCTTTTATTTTCAGTTATTATTACTGTTCATGCATTGATAGGATGTGATTGTTATGCATGTGATTGTTTTCGTTAGTGTGTGGAGTGGGGCATGGGCTTGGGATCGCTCCTCACACTAGCACCTTTTGTAGTATTCTATCTTAACATGCTTGGTACGGGTGGGGCATCAGGGGAAGGTCGTGGTACGATGGTCTCCGATATTGATGTTGGCCTGGCCATGGTTATGTGGCACTGTAGTCTCCGAGTCGACGCTGGCTTGTCCACGATGCTTTAGCTCTATCTCTATGCCGTAGGGAGCTATGTTGGGATAGGGTCTACCTGCGTATTGTTTCTATCTTAGTGGGTTAGTTGCGGATAGGGCATCAGGGGAGGTGTGGGAATGCCTTAGCTCTATCTCTATGCCGTAGACGGCTATGCTGGGATAGAGCATACATTGATGACATATAGGATTGGTTAGTTGCGAGCCCAGTTTGCGAGCCCTGGCCAGTAGGGGCTTAGGTACTGGTATGGGTAGAGCATCAGGGGAGGTACGGGGGTATCTTAGCTCTATCTCTATTCCATGATGGGTGCATGTGGGCCAATGGGGGTGTGATCCATGAGGCGCCACACACTCGTGTATAGAGGTGCGGGGGCCACCAAACCTTTCTATAACACATTGCAAACTTAAACCAGACCACAGCATAAAATGATTGTTACTCATGCATAATATTGTGAAGTTGTCTGATTGTCTTATTGAGCTAAGTTGTGAGCTCACCCTTTGTGTACACATTGTTTTTAGATGTTGATGCAGGTTACACTGTTGACGACTATGTGAACGCTCCGGCGTATGGTGACGTTGCTGCTTTGAGTGTACAGGCAGGAGAGGACGAGCATGATGCTTCATGCGAGTGCCCTTTCTGCGTGTACCTTTGATTGGTTTTATTTATTTATTTCAGTTATTTTTAATTGGACTAAATGGATGCAAGGATATTATATTATATGTTTGAATTTGAATAATTGGATATTTTATTTAAATTTATCAATAGATTCTCAGTTCATTATATTTTAAAGACTTCCGCTGTATTATTTATATTCTGATTGTGGTTATGTGTAATGGTTTGTACGAGTGGACACAGCCTATTCGAGATCCTGGTGTGAACCGTTGGTTCAATGACGGTTCACTCACACCATTCTGGTTGGATCAGAATTGGGGTGTGACAACTTGGTATCAGAGCTCTCGGGCTCTATCCACAGACCATATTGCACCTAACTAAGTCGATGAACTGAGTTAGGAAATTTAAAAATCTTAATACAAACACACCCTAAGCATTGTTTGATACCTGAGACTGATTAAGAAAGAGAATAATGTACTATTCTAAATATGGAACTTAACATGTGCACATACACTAGTTAGGTGAAACATAAAATTTTTCATTAAAAGAAAAGTGTAGCAAATAAAATAGTGCTACAGGGTACAACCCACAAATCGGACAGTTACCCTGTATTATAAACCGTCTGAAGAAATAAAATAAGGAGGGACAATCATGGGGTAGGGGGCCTAGGAGGAATAGGGTCTGCTATATCGTAATCTCGCTCGTACGCGACCCTGAGCCAGTGCACCTGATCCTGTGTGACTCTAAGACTGCGAGTCAACTGCGCCAAGTCACGGCTCATCTCACGCTGAGTGTCCCTGATCTCCATAATCATACTCATCATGGTGTCGAGAGAAGACTGAGATGGTCCAGCTGTAGAGGTAGATGGTGGTGCTGCAGGTGTAGGCTGTGGAACTGACGCTGGTACACCCTCGGCTCTATCCTCGTCATCATCACGCTCGAGCTCGGCTGCATAGGCCGCATTGGCTGCTGCTGCTGCTGCCGCCGCGGCTGCTACCCTCCCGAGTGGGCGAGGGTGAGCCTCCAACTCGTCATCGCTAACGGGCAGATCGACCATCTGCATCCTCTGAATGGCGTCCCAGTCTATGTCGGATGTCATAGTATCGTCAACGGTCACCTCGCCTCTTATGCTCACGCCCAGGCAACGTAGCAGGAAGGTAATGAGACGACCGTATGGAAGGTTACTGGCCTGATCGGCCAGGGTCGCCTGATGCATGGTCTTGATGATGAGGTAAGGGAGAGAGACCCGCTCCCCAGTGCAGACGCAATAAGTAATGTACTGAGTGAGCTGGGATAACTCACTGTAGTGGCCGCTCTGGGGCACGATGTTGTGCTGAATGATGCGATGATATACTCGAGGTGCAGGTCTCAAGCTAGCCGCCTTCATGGGAGCTCCAGGGTTTAATATCTGATCTGCTATCTCTCGGCGCAGATCCTCAGTCAGATAGCCCTTCGCTTTGGGAGGGCAATACACTAGGTCTCCATCATTAGGAACCCCTAGAAGGTCGGCCAGCTGGTGGGTGTTGAATGAGATAGGTATACCCCTGACATAACTAATGATGCGCAAATCCCTACCCTGGTTGGGATCATTCACATCTCCATGCAGCTCCAGGTTAGCATAGAAATGCTTAACCATATTGGGGTAGGTGGTATCAGTGTAGGATATTACCAGTACCCACCCAAGCGCGTTGAAAGCAGCTCGCACAACGAATCTCTCCAACTGATCCAGGTTAACCCGGCGCCCAGATTCTATGCTCTTGTTATCAAACCACGGAAATCGAGCTTGTGCTTCCATAGAACGAAACCAGTGTTCGTCAAGTTGGGGAACTGGTGGCTGGGGAGCACGTGAACTTGAGCCATGAGGACGTTTCCCCAGAGCACATCGGGGAGCCATTTTAACTGCAAAACAAAAGAAAACAAGAAGAAAATGTTAGAAATTATCGAAATTTCGGCAGCATAATGACAGTAAATTGGGAAAAAGCCTCAAACTCACCCAAAAACATGGGGAGGAGGACTTACGTAACCCCCACACTCTTCAACAAATCAATCGCAAGCATTTACAATAAGAAATTTCAAGAAATTAAGAAAAATCAAGAAATTTTGAAAATTTTGAAAACCTAGGTCAAAAGTTGTAAAAATTCAATTTTTATGAAAACCGTTCGGTGAAACCTCAAATTGGTTGAGGGATTTTGCTCTTGGGGGTCCCTAAACCCTTTCCAAGCCGAAGGAAAAGAGTTCCTATGGTTGGAATATCTCAATCAATGAAAAACCTAAATTTTTACATAAAGACGATATGGAAAATATCTAAAAACTTGAAAGAGAAGGAAGAGACCTACCTGGAGACGATGTTCTATGCTTTGAACGAGAGGAATCGGCTTCTAAGGTCACCGGTCGAACTGTAGCAACTCGGAATGGCAGAGAGGAATCGCCACCGGAGAGAAAAGAGAAAGAAAAGTGAGAAAAATCTCACTTTTCGCGATTTTAAAGCCCTTTCTGGGCATACCGGTCGACATACAGGTCGACCGGTAACCCCAAAGGGGCTGCGACCGCTATGTCTCGGTTAGAATTTTAATTCTGACCGGTCGACTATACCGGTCGCAATACTGTATACAGAGTGTCGACCGGTATGTTGCGACCGGTCAACACCAGAAAAGCCAGAAAAACCTCTGAAAAATTTTAAAAATTTGTAGACTTAATTACTCTTTTTTATGGCTGTTTCGCCTTATATTGTTCAAGACTAACACCTCTATTGCTTCATTCTCATGTGTTATGTCTTCTTCTCAGATTCAAACAGAATAGTCTGAGATGGTGGGCAGAAACGGTCGTAGGGGTCGGAAGCGTCATCAGGCCAGGATGCGCCTCGAGGAAGAAGAACAGGTGGAACAAGACCATGTTAGAGAGGCAAGCCCAGAAGTTGAGGAGGAACAGGTTCCTGAAGTAACAATAAATTTGCCTGAGCCACCTCACAGAAATTCGGAGACCATTGTTACAAACTTGGTCTATCAGATGCAAGCTCAGCAGAAAAAATTCCTGAGCGAGATACTGAAGATGTTCAGGCCACCGGGTTCTGTTCCCACTGGAGGTACGCCTGAGTCTGGAGAGAAAAATACTTCACAGCCGATGCAGAGTAGCCCAAGGCCGATGGGCCAAGCACAGAATGTACCACCACCACATCAGTTTTTCTCCCCTTCTGCGTACCCGAGAGCCTATCCGTATCCACCACCATGGTACGGAATGAACACTCAGGGACAGCATGATCTGAGCAGAGCGGTGGATAGATTCTTGAAGTTGAAGCCTTCATCATTCACCGGTATGACAGGGAAACCATTGTGGCCAGCACAGTGGGTTGCAGAGATGGAGAAAAACTTCCGACTGATGACCTGTACAGAGGATGAAAAGGTCTTATTTGCCACTCATATGCTGAAAGAAGACGCAAATGCCTGGTGGAATTCTACACGGGCATACCTGGAAATGAAGCATACACAGGTGGATTGGGAAGTGTTCAAGGTTGCCTTCTTTGATAAGTATTTTCCAAAGAGCTTCAAAGATCAGATGGAGAAGGAGTTCCTTAATTTGCAACAGTCTCAATCGACTGTGGATGCTTACCAGCAGAGGTACGAAGAGTTATTTTTCTTCGCACCGGCAAGTATGCAGGAGGAAGAGACCAAGACATGTAGGTTCACCATGGGACTACGTGGAAGCATCAGGGAGCACATATTGGGTCTGGACAAGAAAATCTATAATGAGGCTGTACAGGTTGCGAGGGTGATAGAGTCCAGTCAGCGGGACAGCTTCTTCGCTCAGAACAGAGGAGTAAAGAGACCCGCTATTGAGAGTTCGGGTGGCAGTAACAGTAGACCCTTCCGCCCATACAGGGCTCAGACCTCTACAGTACCTGCTAGAAACATTACGGCACCACCTGTGCCCCAGAACGTCGGATTCAACCTGAATATCAAGTGTTTCAACTGTCAGCAAGTGGGTCATATTGCAAGGACCTGCACTCTACCTAGGAAGCAATCTCCCCAGCAAGGAAAAGTTTATGCGGTCACCACTGAAGAGGCAGCCACATCACCTGATGTGGTTACTGGTACGACTCTATCCCTTACTATTTGGCTTACTATTTTCATTGTGTGTATGCGCATGTAGAACTAAGGGATGATGAAAATTCCAGGAATTGTAAATGTAGCTGGTATACCTGCCAGAGTACTATTTGACTCTGGGGCCACGCACTCCTTTGTTTCGATTTCTTTTGGGAAGTGAATGGAGTTACCAATCAAGCACTTGAACCCAAGCTTGATAGTTCGCTCTCCACTAGGAGTCGAAGTGGCTTTGACCGAATATTATGGACCATGTACTGTATGTATTGAGGGCCGAGACTTAGAAGCAAGCCTAGTACTACTCGAGATGGCAAACTTTGATGTCATCTTGGGAATGGATTGACTAGGCCATCATTCAGCCGTCCTATTATGTGGTGAAAGGAAGCTTGTGCTTACTGACAAAAAGGGAAGGGAGTATAGCTTCACTAGGATCAAGCTATCTAGGAAGCGGAAGCTGATTCTCTCCTCCCTAAAAGCTAAGAGATGCTTAGAGAAAGGGGGAGTGGGGTATCTAGTATCTGTAGTCGACATCACGGTGGAGTCACACAAGATGGAAGATATAGATGTGGTTCGAGAGTTCCCAGATGTATTTTCAGAGGAGCTTCCAGGTCTACCGTCGGACAGGGCTACAGAGTTTGTAATAGACCTTATGCCAGGTTCGGCGTCGGTGTCCAAAGCACCATACAGGATGGCCCCTACCGAGTTAAAGGAGTTGAAGACCCAATTACAAGAATTGTTAGATAAGGGTTTCATACGACCTAGTATATCGCCTTGGGGAGCACCGGTACTATCCGTCAAGAAGAAGGATGGAAGTGTAAGGCTGTGTATCGACTACCGTGAGCTGAACAAGTTAACGATCAAGAATCGGTATCCTTTGCCTAGAATCGATGATCTGTTCGATCAGTTGCAGGGTGCAAAGGTTTTCTCGAAGATTGATCTCTGATCGGGGTATCACCAACTGAAGATCTAGGCTGGAGATATTCCGAAGACTGCTTTCAGGACGAGGTATGGACATTATGAGTTTCTAGTTATGTCTTTCGGGTTGACCAATGCTCCAACGTCATTCATGGAACTGATGAACTGAGTGTTTCATGATATGTTGGACACTTCGGTCATCGTATTCGTCGATGACATATTGATCTACTCTAAGGACATGGGGACTCATACAGCACATTTGAGGGCAGCCCTACAACGGCTAAGACAAGAAAAGCTTTATGCTAAGTTCAAGAAGTGCGAGTTTTGGCTGAAGGAAGTGGCTTTCTTGGGCCATGTTGTATTTGAAGACGGTATCAAGGTTGATCCAAGTAAGATAGCTGCTACAGTAGGATGGGAAGCACCAAAATCTGTTGCGGAGATTCGTAGTTTCCTTGGGTTGGCTGGTTATTATAGAAGATTCGTGGAAGATTATTCCAGGATCGCTGTTCCACTTACCAGATTGACCAAGAAGGGAGAGAAATTCATATGGACAGAGGAGTGTGAGAAGTGCTTTCAGACTTTGAAGTCAAGACTAGTCTCTGCACCTATCTTGACCATCCCAGAACCAAGCGTACCATTTACTTTATATACGGATGCTTCGGGGTTGGGTATTGTGTGTGTATTGATGCAAGGAGAACAGGTGATTGCTTATGCATCAAGACAGTTAAAGGAGCATGAGAAGAACTATCCTACGCATGATTTAGAGTTAGCAGTGGTTATACATGCAATCAAGACTTGGAGACACTACTTGTACGGTGAGAAGTTTCAGATCAAGTCAAATCACAAGAGCTTAACTTATCTTTTCACTCAGAAGGATCTGAATATGAGACCGAGGAGATGGCTGGAATTGTTGAAAGATTATGATTGTGACATCCAGTACCATCCGGGTAAAGCAAATGTGGTGGCTGACGCCTTAAGCAGAAAGTGGGCATCGAAACCTGAGGTAGGACCAAGTACAAATGCTGCATTATGTGCCGCAGCCTCAAGTTCAATTGAAGACGATGAAGAGTATATAATAGAAACTGCAGAAGATCCAGTCGAGCAAGGCTTAATTCATAAGTTCACCATGATGTTCGCCGCTTTGAAGATCTCACCGGATCTAGTTGATGAAGTCAAGGTAGCAATCCTACAGGATCTACATCTCAAGACAGTGCAAGAAAACTTAGAGAAGGGTACGGGAAATCCTGACATTATCTTGGATTCAGACAAGGTACTCAGGTATCGTGGATGTTATGTATACCTGAGAGTGAAGACTGCAATATCAGAGATCGAGTTATGACTGAAGCTCATTACACTCCATATTCCGTACATCCAGGAAGTACCAAAATGTACCATGATTTAAGAAGACTATATTGGTGGAGGGGTATGAAAGCAGATATAGCTCGTTTCATGTTCCAATGTTTGAATTGTCAACAAATTAAAGCGGAAAGGGAGAGACCCGCAGGTTTACTACAGCCATTACCAGAACCTGCATGGAAGTGGGATTGCATTACTATGGATTTTGTCACTGGCCTACCTTTGACACCAAGGTCAGTGGATGCAGTTTGGGTTATAGTAGATCGACTCACCAAGACAGCTCGATTTATTGCGGTCAGACCTTAGTATACCATGGAGAAATTGGCCAAGTTATATGTTGATAATATAGTCAGACTTCATGGCGTCCCAGAGAGTATAGTATCTGACAGAGATCCCCGTTTTACATCAAAGTTCTGGGAAGGATTACAAAAAGCTATGGGAACGAAGTTGAAGTTCAGTACAACTTTTCACCCTCAGACGGACGGACAGTCAGAACGAACTATTCAAATTTTGGAAGATATGCTCCGAGTTTGTGCATTGGACTTCAAGGGAGCTTGGGATGAGAAGCTATCACTTATCGAGTTTGCTTTTAACAACAGTTATCAGGCTACAATTCAGATGGCCCCATATGAAGCACTCTATGGGAAGAAGTGTCGTACACCTCTGTTATGGAACGAGGTGGGAGAAAGAAGAATTATAGGACCGGAGTTTGTTGAAGAAACTTTCCGAGTGATTGATCAGATCAAAGAGAGAGTAAAGACAGCTCAGGTTCGACAAAAGCACTATGCGGATAATCGACGTCGAGATCTGGAGTTTGCAGTGGGTGAAAAAGTATTCTTACAGGTATCACCGGTGCGAGGTCTGAAACGGTTTGGTAAGAAGGGGAAGCTATGCCCCAGGTATGTGGGACCATATGAGATATTGACCCGACATGGTAATGTAGCATATCAATTGGCTCTACCACCATCTATGTCTAGCGTTCATAACGTGTTCCATGTATCATTACTGAAGAAGTATGTCAGAGATCCATCGCACATCTTGACCGTTGATCCCCCAGACTTGACTGAAGACTTAACATTCGAAGTGGTGCCTGTGATGCTATCAAGTCAAAAAGTACAGCAACTTCGAACCAAGGATATCCATTATGTGAAGGTGCATTGGAGAAGCCAAAATGTGGAGGAAATTACTTGGGAAGAGGAGAGTGCGATGAGGAAGGAGTACCCTAACTTTTTCGACGATCAAGGTACGTTCAAATTTCGGGGCCGAAATTTCTTTTAAGGGTGGGGGAGTTGTGAAACCTACATGCAAATTTAGGGTCGAAATTTCTTTTAAGGGTGGGGGAGTTGTAAGACCCGCACTCCGTAAACCCGGTCCAAACCTTGGTTTTATGTCGTAGCAGGTCTTCCGATCATCACCGGGCCAGATGGGACAAGCGGATGACAAATAGGTACGAAATCGAAGGAAAGATGGTCAAATAATCATCATTTTATGTTGACCGATCGATGGTACCGGTCTTGGTACCGGTCGACCGGTCAGCTCTGCGCAGCTGAGTGTGGAAATCCAGAAATTGACTTCTGAGGGTCCCACTTTCCTGATTTCGAATCTAAGACTTTCCTAATCCTAATAGGGTTACTAAACCGTAATTCTAGCCTATAAATACACCCTTAAACCTCCTCAAATCCTTTCCATTATCTCTCACAAACCCTAGAGAAGAGAAAGAGGTTGGAAAGGAGAAAGAGCTAGGAAGAAGAAGAAGGTGCCGCCATTACCGTTCGACGAGGCTCACGTTACGCTCGTCAACGGTAAGTGTTTAAATCATTCTTCTTACTCTATGACTTTAGGTTAGTTGTGTGGATGGATCATTACCATGCAACTAGGTATTGATCTAAAATCGTAAATTGGCCATTAAACCCTAAGTTGCCGTTAAACCCTAGATTCGAGTTCCGAGATGATATTCATCGAAACGAAACTTGAATGAGTTGGGGATAACTCTAACTCCAAGATTAGACTTAGAATGGATAGGTGAAACCCTAGAAATCCATGGAGGATGATCGACGGCAGTAAAAAAACCCATGTATGGTCTTTCGGAGACATACCGGTCGACTATACCGGTTGCACACAGTGCGGCCGGTATGTTGCCACCGGTATCTTTCGGGAGGCTGGTCTGTGGGGACCGGCTGACCATACTGGTCGCCAGTCTTCCCCACAGAGCTGCGACCGGTACATGCCACCGGTCAGCTCTGTGAGGGTATTTTGTAACCTTGTTGGTTTCCGACCAACATGAAACCATAAGAAAAATATTCTAATGAAACCCTAATAATATTGTAGGACTTTGTGACTTCCCGTTTGGATCTTGCGACGCGGGGCAAGCTAACAAACGAGCGTCAGGTAAGGGAATCTGACCTAAATCTAATAATTAATGGACACTAAATCGTTGTTAATCACCTGATTATATATGATGTGATGTTTGTGCATATTCACATGCCATCTTTTATTTTCAGTTATTATTACTGTTCATGCATTGATAGGATGTGATTGTTATGCATGTGATTGTTTTCGTTAGTGTGTGGAGTGGGGCATGGGCCTAGGATCGCTCCTCACACTAGCACCTTTTGTAGTATTCTATCTTAACATGCTTGGTACGGGTAGGGCATCAGGGGAAGGTCGTGGTACGGTGGTCTCCGATATTGATGTTGGCCTGGCCATGGTTATGTGGCACTGTAGTCTCCGAGTCGACGCTGGCTTGTCCACGATGCTTTAGCTCTATCTCTATGCCATAGGGAGTTATGTTGGGATAGGGTCTACCTGCGTATTGTTTCTATCCTAGTGGGTTAGTTGCGGATAGGGCATCAGGGGAGGTGTGGGAATGTCTTAGCTCTACCTCTATGCCGTAGACGGCTGTATTGGGATAGAGCATACATTGATGACATATAGGATTGGTTAGTTGTGAGCCCAGTTTGCGAGCCCTGGCCAGTAGGGGCTTAGGTACTGGTATGGGTAGAGCATCAGGGGAGGTACGGGGGTATCTTAGCTCTATCTCTATTCCATGATGGGTGCATGTGGGCCAATGGGGGTGTGATCCATGAGGTGTCACCTACTCGTGTATAGAGGTGCGGGGGCCACCAAACCTTTCTATAGCACATTGTAAACTTAAACCAGACCACAGCATAAAATGATTGTTACTCATGCATAATATTATGAAATTTTCTGATTGTTTTACTGAGCTAAGTTGTGAGCTCACCCTTTGTGTACACATTGTTTTTAGATGTTGATGCAGGTTACACTGTTGACGACTATGTGAACGCTCCGGCATATGGTGACGTTGCTGCTTTGAGTGTACAGGCAGGAGAGGACGAGCATGACGCTTCATGTGAGTGCCCTTTCTGCGTGTACCTTTGATTGGTTTTATTTATTTATTTCAGTTATTTTCAGTTGGACTAAATGGATGTAAGGATATTATATTATATGTTTGAATTTAAATAATTGGATATTTTATTTAAATTTATCAATAGATTCTTAGTTCATTATATTTTAAAGACTTTCGCTGTATTATTTATATTCTGATTGTGGTTGTGTGTAATGGTTTGTATGAGTGGACACGGCCTATTCGAGATCCTGGTGTGAACCGTTGGTTCAATAACGGTTCACTCACACCATTCTGGTTGGATCAGAATTGGGGTGTGACACCAGCCTCCGTTCGTCACTTGGTTCTGGGTCTGAACCAACGGCACAACCAAAGGCCTAGTTTATGACCATTCCTCTGGGTAGCTTAGAGCAAGCCTCCACCAAGGAAAATGCCTTGGCTGATGACCAAGGACCAATCGGAGGCTCCTTATCGGAGGACCTCGTAGAGGTACGATCCTCTAATGTATCCAAGGCCTCACCCCAGCATCTCTCAATAAGTCCATAGAGATATAGCTAAGGCCTCCTAGCAGAGTCAAAGACCACACGGTCCGAGACCACTTCCCCTGATGCCTTATGACGTAATAGTTCTGCTAAGGTAATGGCGATACGACAATGTCAGTGGGCAAGACTTAAGTAGAGATAGATCTAGAGTCTGGTGACCAGGCTGAACCACAATGTCACGTCCTCCCCTTGATGCTCCACTCACATCTAGCACATTAACCACACACACAATCACATGCCTATTCCTAGCATCATCATCATCATGTTATAAATAGATAGAAATAAATATACATGAGCAAAAATAGTAATAATATTGGATGACATGTGAGATGCACATTATAAGCATACAAGCATTGAATTATTCATTGTATTGGATAAATAAAATAAAATAATTTGTTATTATCCAAATAGTTTAGGTCTTGTTCCTTCATCTTTGATTGATATTTGTTCCTCTCCCAAGCTTTGGAAGTCACTTTGGATCTATTGAGAACCTAAATAATTTGTATTTAAGTTAAAGATTAATTTTCTCAAGTTACAGTAGTCAAAAACCTTGTCTGGTCTCAAAACATACTTGCTGTTATCGTGTGGTCGCACGTGTGGTCGAACCTGTGGTTGCAATATATGCTACCACACATTTGTGTGGTCAAACCCCTGTGGTCGCATATCATGCGACCACACGATTATGGGAAGCTTCTCGAATAGCTGTGGTCGATCCTCTGGTCACCCTGTGGTCGATCATAGCTGCGACCATATGAAGTTTTGGTTGATTTTTACTTTTTATATGAGTTCCTCCTCTTGGCTTATCAACGGGATTTACCCTAAGATCATTCTATGGCCTATAATCACAGTTTATCCTTATCAATTACCCCTAATTTATTCTCTTATGGTTTTTTTTTAGAAATTCCATAACCGAAATCGTTACATTAGATTCAACACGTCAACTTGATGAAAAGGTACCTATCCTATCTGATCTACCTTTACAAAGATAGGTTCACACCTTAAGCTTGCTGTAAAGAGATAAAATTCTTCTCTACGAAACCCTTCTCCAAGATTTTTCTCAAAATCTCTTCTTCTCCTTCTCTTCCACTCCCTTTTTCTCTTAGGTATAGAGTTTCAATTTGGGTTTTAAAAGAGTAAGAGAAGCTAAGGAACATCCCTTATACAGAGAGAAAACCTCCATATAGAGTCTTCTTTAAATAGGAAAGAGATCCCCTCAAATTAGGAAAGTTTCCTAAACAGGAAGTCAGTTCAACATCGTGTGGTCACAAAATCCATTGACCACACGTCCCAAACATACGACCACACATCATGTGGTCTCATGTGTGGTCGACCACACCCCTCAAAAATGTGACCACACAACCAAAATTTTTTGATTTTTAATTTTTGACTGGTTACTTCCATACAAACTTAAACAGTCAACCACACCAACTAAGTTTTACTTATTGCTTACCTTATCTTGTGATTTCTTTATATGGTTGGTTCGTTTGAACAAATTATGATGGGAAGATCAATCACGACACGAGAACGTAAGGTTAGACCCGGTTCGTGGCATGCATGTTTTATAAACGGTACCTACAAACAAAGCTAAAAAGATTCGATATCGAGGGGTGAGCTCACATCCCAGCTCAGTGAGGAATCAGATATCTAATGCAATCCTAGGTAACAAGTTATGAATGCAGTATAGAAGGAAATAAACAAGCAATTGTGAGTGTTAACAAGTGTGTATGCAAATCATGGTCGATCTGTACCCTAGCAAGGATCTTGCCCCATACCCACTACCTGTACAATTGCCCTGTACCCCACCGCTTGAGCTGTGCCCCATACTCCACTGCCTGAGCATATACACCAGTAACCCACTTCTTGAGTGCTCAATACCCCACCGCTTGGATTGTATTCCCCTCGCTAAAGCACAAATCACTTGACCAAGTTGATGTATGATGCATGAGCATGTTATTAATAGGGTTACACCCTAGCAGAGATCCCCGTTCCACTCCCATGGACTGACCGTGTCCCCACTTAGGTGCAATTTGACATATGGCCATGTATCGTGTCCCCACATGTTACATGTTCATATACCATACACAATCATATTCAATAATCAATCAATCATCATGGCATGTGCACGCAGTAATTAAAACTATACTCCAGTAGGAATCTCTGTTCCACTCCAATGGACTGACTGTGCCCCCACTAGAGGATAGAGTACCAACATGGCCAGTGTATCGTACTTCCATACTCTACAATCTCATCATACATGGTCTTATCTAACACTGCACCCAGCAGAGGACCTTAACTCCCTACTTCCATGGTTCATTGTGCCCCTACTAAGGTACAACCACTCCCAACATGATTTATGAGGTCACTCATTACATGAACCACTATACATGGGTGATAACCTAACGGAGAACCCCGAATCCCCATCTCATGGATCACTGTGTCTCCACTAGGATACCAACACATCAACATGATACATATGCCGGTACTCTAAGACGTCGCATGCACCATCATACATGGCTATGCATACAACAATAACATCAACAACCATACCTTGCAGAGAACCCCGGATCCCTACTCCAATGGTTCGCCACGCCTCTACCAAGGTAACCACCACCAAATCAACATACATAGTTATAGTTATATGCAAATGCATGAACAGTTATATACATTTCATTGGATGACATGTTATAAAAGAAAAACATCCATAACAAACAACAAACACATGCTCAAACTCTACGTGACCCAACCCCTCACCAATTGATACCAAAGGTGCTGCTAAACCTTAAAGTTGAAAGAAGACTTCGTCCACTTCCAGCGGTGTTTTTCCTAATTGATTAGATAAATTGATTAGGTTGGTGCATGTATTTTAAACCAACATAGACAAGTCCTAATTGTCCATGTACAGGTTCCCAAGTAAGCCGAGAAACGAAAGGATAGTCTTCCTAGTTGTTTCTTGGCTTATAAGTCAATACTGACTGAACCGGCAAAAGGAACCAGTTGTGCGTTCCACCGGTATGTGGTGTCGGTTAACACTTAGTCAATTCCTTTACATATAGAACCAAAAGACTGATAAGATGAATGGTCATCTAGTTGGTCATTCACTTCACATACTATTCACAGTATTAGGGTTCTAGTGTGTTTTTCGAAAGCTAGGTCGGATGGTCGGTCATCTGACAGTGGCTCTACTTGGAATTAAGCCTACGTGGAGGCAAGGCCAGTGGTACCTCATACATACTGGTGTGAGGTAGCAACAGGCATGCTTTTGATTCGTGATATTGGCTAAGGTCGCATCGATTATTACTTGGTCTAAATTATTATTTAAATATTTCCCTTAGTGGTAGACTGGTCGTGAGTCAATCAATATTAGGACCACTACCAGTCTATTAATTCGTGCTACTAGTTCTGGCCCAGAAGCCAGACACAAACAAGAGAGGGTTTCCTCTTTGAGAAAGGCTTCCCCATCATGGTTTCCCATTACTTTAATTGGTGGAAAACTATTACCAACCATTATTGAGTACAATGGAGGTCATTTAGACCCCATTATCATCTCCATTCATAGAAAAAATGAAAACCTAAGCTTCTAGGTCAAGGTTCGGTTTTTATTAATGGAGACTATTAATAGGGAGCTCCCCCATGATCTAAGGATCGACATCCCTACAAAAGTGGAGGAAGGAGAAGGGATGAGAACTTACCTCAAGAAGTTTGGTTTTTGAGCTTGAGTTCCAAGTTTGAGCTCTAAACTTCTTTCTCCCAAGCATACTTACACTCCCACGGTTCAGCAAGAAGAAATAAGGAGAGTGTGTCCTCCCTTTTATAGGACTCGTAGAGAGAGAGTGTCCTACTCTTTCTAAATTGACAAAAGTCAAGCGGTAGCACGTTCCTCTGGTACGTGCCTCTGGTTAAACTTAAAGACTATTTGGGCCTAGTTTGATGATGATGCTTCCTAGACTTCAAGTATCTCCTTCTACGTGGTCTAACATCACTAGATAACCTAAGGGGCTGACCCACACCATGTGTGTGGTCCCCACAGTGTGCCAAGGGTTGGCACAATAAGACCCAGTACTAAGAGATCCAAATTGTGAGGATTTCAGAGTGGGTCTTATAGTAAACATCACCCCCCACATTAACACTCCCCATGTACAGACTCATCTATAAGAGTGCCAATCATAACTTCCCAATTCCTATTGATGGACATTGTTTCTATGCAGGTATTTAGATTCCCCTTGAACATGTACCAGCTACTGTGCACGTGGAGGAATGACACCAATACTGTCATGAAGGTTCTCGAAGGTCTCATGAGGAAGTTCTTTGGTAAATATATTTGCGACTTGTTCAATGGTAAGAACAAAATCCAAATGTACCTCATTGGCTATAACATGCTCCTTCAAGAAGTGATAACGAATATCAATGTGCTTCATTCTTGTGTTATACCAGATTCTTCGAAATGTTGATGGTGCTCATGTTGTCACATTTGATGAGAATTGGCTTATTCTTTTGAATCCCAAAGTCTGTTATCTATCTCTTTATCGACATACTCAGCCTCAGCTATAGACAATGAAATGGACTCCTATTTCTTGCTACGCCTTTCCACTAGACTCTGTCACAAGTAGAAAGCACCACCACATATACTTTTCTTGTCATCAATGCTGCTAGCCCAATTAGCATCTAAGAATGTTATAAGAGTAAACTTTTCCGTTCTAGAATGCCATAAACCATAATTCGTTATTCTCCTTTGATAACGAAAAATCATCTTGACTGCTGCTAAGTAAATCTCTTTTGGAAAACCTTGAAACCTTTTAACTAAGCACAATGCCTCGAGATTGTCTAGGAATGAAGTAGTTAAATATTACAAACTCCCAATCATAGACTGGTAATGTGTCTGATCCATAACTGGTGCGTCATATTCTTTACTAATTTTGCATCCTACTATTATAAGAGTGTTAAATGGCTTATTATCTTCCATCATGAACCTCTTTAACATCTCTTTCACATATTTCATCTGAGATATGAAGATTCCTTCTTTCAAATAATTAACCTACAAACCAAGAAAATATATCATCAACATATACTACCATGACAAGCTGATTGTTTTTCTCTGTTTTCACGTACAAGTTGCTATCCATAGTCCATTTTCTGAAATCTATCTTATGTAGGTAAGTATCTAACCTAGAATACCATGATCTCAGTACCTATTTCAAATAATAGAGTCTTTTTCAATATGTACACCATATCAAGATCATCTCCAAGCTAAAAGCCATCTGGTCGCTCAATGTAGACTTCCTCCTCAAGGGTGCCATTTAAAGATGCCGACTATATGTCCATCAGATACACCTTGAACCTTCTGAATATTGCCAATGCTAGAAACATACAAATAGATTCAAGTCGAGCAATTGGTGTAAACGTCTCATCAAAATCAACACCTTCAACCTGTACAAGCCCCTAACATACCAGTCTTTCCTTATTCTTAACAATATATCCATCCTCATTTAGCTTGGTTCTGTAGACCCATTTTGTACCTATCACATTCTAGTCTTCTAGCTGGGGAACTAAATCCCATGCTTCATTCTTCTCAATCTGACCTAGTTCTTTATTCATAGCTTTGACCCAATGCTCATTCGTACATGCCTTTACAACTGTCATGGGCTCAACATGTGATAGAAGAGAGTAGGTATTTAACCCTTTTTTTTTTAATATGCATGCTTAAATCAAGATCTATAATGATTTGGTGGATGGGATGGATCTTTAGCTACAATTGCCTCTTTAGTGTTACTATCAACTCTCTGAACCTCTGGCTCTACAGTTGGCAGTTCAACTATCCTTCTATGACATCATCATCTTCTGCACATCAGTTATAAGGAATGGAAACTAAATCATCATCTGTAAAAGTTTTTCTCACATCACCTATCTTTACATTTGAGCTTTCAACTATCTGTCCAAGTCTCTTGTTGTAGCATCTATAAGATTTGCTCTCATCTGCTTTGTTATCAAAATTACCAAGGTTTTGCTTATTTCTTTTGATGAAGCAATTACTACCAAATACATTGCAGTATCATACTGTAGCCTATTTACCAAACCACAGTTCATAGGGTGAGTTGGTTTCATGGGGTCTAATCATGCATCTGTTTTGAATATATATCATGGTCAGTCCATGGGAGTATAATGGAGATCTCTGTTGGGGTGTAACCCTTTTTAATGTTATGTTATCATTTCATGCATCAACTTGGTCAAATGATTTGGGCTTTAGCAAGGGGAATATAATCTAGGCGATGGGGTATGGAATATTCAAGCCATGGGGTACGGGTATAAATCATCTCAGCAGTGGGGTATGGAGTACTCAGGCAGTGGGGTACAGGGTAGATCCTTGCTAGGGTACAGGTCAAGCATGATTTGCATACACACTTGTATGACACTCACAATTACTTGTTTATTTGCTTTTGCACTGTATTCATAAATTGTTGCATATGATTACATTGGATACCTGACTTCTCACTGAGCTGGGATGGGAGCTCACCCCTCGATATCGAATTTTTTTTAGCTTTGATTATAGGTACCTCTAATACTGCTGCAGATATGGATCCTGTTGATGTTGAGGGTTTTTCTCTTGGTGGGGTTCTTCTAAGAGATCATGTCAAGGGTTGTACCTGTAGGGATTATATCTTCGGGCCATGATGTTGGTATTGTATTTCATATCATTATGTATGCATGATCATGTATGATGATGCGTATGATGTGATGGAGCATAGGCATACGTACCATATTGGTCTACCAGCATCTTAGTGGAGACACGATGATCCATTTGACTTGGGATCCAGGGATCTCTGTTGGGATGCCACCCATGTATGGTGGTTCTTGTAATGAGTGATTTTATGAATCATATTGGGAATGACTATACCTTAGTGGAGACATGACGAACCATGGGAGTTGGGAGTCAGGGATCTATGCTGGGGTACAACTTTATTTACTGTGTCCACATGCCATGTTCTGTGATGATTGATATGGATGTGATTGAACTAATGGGGTATATGAATGTGTGGCGTGAGGGAGCACAATACATGATCATATACCCAACTAGCATTTTAGTGGGGGCATGATTAATCCATTGGAGTGGAGCCAGGGATCTCTATTGGAATGCAGCATCACCTATCATTTAATAATTATTAATATGCCATGCTTTTACCCATAAGGGGTGGACAAGCTATTTATTAGTATAGGGTCTATATTGGGATCCGTGGTGCTATTGATTAGTTTGGGATCTGTCTCAGGATCAATGGCGGTCCCTCTAGGGTACAGGCCAGCCATGGCTGCATACACATTGATTGCCATTCACAATAGCTTGTTTATTTGCTTTTGTATTGCATTCATTAAATCATTGATTAGGGTTGTATTGATGCCTGACTTCTCGCTGAGCTGGGCTAGGAGCTCATCCCTCAATATCGAAATCTTTTTAGCTTTATTTGCAGGTACCTCTTCTGCAGCAGCTGATATGGATCCTCCGGCCAATGAGGGCACTTCTCTTGGTGGGGTCAACTCAGAGATCATGTCAAGGGCTGTACCTGTAGGGATTGCATCTATGGGACCTAAGTCAGTGCTTTGCTTCTATGATTTTGAGGTCTATAGATAGATGCCGGTTTGCTCTATCTATAGGGTTTTTTTTCAGATTTACTCTAGTTATTTAGCATGGGATGTTTATAATATAAATTATATTTGAGAAATGGTTTGTAAGGCATAACATATTTACTATGTTAAAGTAATACAAGTTGGCATCCTGTTCCATATTACGATTTCACTGTAATTGTCACACCCCAATACTACACTATTCAAAACGGTGTGATGAACCGCTAATAAACCAACGGTTTAACCAGGATCTCTAATAGGTTGTGTTCTTTAACTTAAACCATACACATCCACAACCATAATCAGAATAAATACACAATAGCGGAAGTCTTAATATTAAATGAACTGAGAATCTAAAAGTGATAATCATAAATAAAGTATCCAATTATGTTGTATCGATCGAGACATAAGTAAATAAAATATCAAATTACATTTCCTTAATGGTTCAAATAAAAATCTAATCGAAAACGCATGAGTTGCACATGCATGAGGAGTCATGCGTCTCTACTATATCTTTAGCATTCATTGCAGCAACGTGCCCGTATGCGGGAGCATTCATATAATCTTCTACGGTCATACCTGCATCATCAACTAAAATATTCAAATTCGAAAAGGGGGAGCACACATCACGGATCAATGAGCAAACAAAACAATGCAACAAACATATGCATGCATTCAATTCATATCTGTGCTCTGGTATATAAGTTTGCAATGTGCTATAGAAAGGTCAGTGGCCGCCTCGCCTCTATACACAGGGTGTGCAATCCCACCCAATGGATCGAACACCATTGTCGTCCACATCCACCCCACCATGGAATAGAGATAGAGCTAAAGTGCTTAAGACTGCACCGCATCACACTTCCCCTGATGCTCTACCCATACCAAAACGTAATCCCCTGTTGGCGAGGGCTAACAAACTGGGCTCGCAACTAAGCAATTCTAATGTCAAATAGTGTATCCAAGGCCTCACCCCAGCATCCCTCAATATGTCCATAGAGATAGAGCTAAGGCCCCCCGACAGAGTCAGAGACTACACGGTCCGAGACCACCTCCCCTGATGCCATACGACGTAATAATTCTGCTAAGGTAATGGCGATACGACGATGTCAGTGGACAAGACTTGAGTAGAGATAGGGCTAAAGTGCTTAGGACCGCACCGCATCACACTTCCCCTGATGCCCCACTCGCATCAACTACACTAACTACACACAAATATTCACATGCCTATTCCTAGCATCATCATCATCATCATCATGTTGTAAATAAACTGAATTAAATATGCATGAACAATAATAATAGGAATAGAAGATGACATGTGATATGCACTTTACAATCATACAATCATAGAATCATACATGGTATTGGACTCAATAAACAAAAATAGTTTATTATTAGCCAATTAGTTTAGGTCTTGTTCCCTCACCTTTGCTTGAGTGTAGATCCTCTTTCAAGCTTTAAGAATCACCTTTATATCAATAGGAAAACCTAACAAGTCGATAGAATTTAATTAGAATTTATTCCAAGCACTTTAGGCTTGCTGTAATGATAGGGTTGCAGGTTGGGTCGCAGGTTGGGTCGCAGGTTTCTACAACCCCAGGGTATAGGGTCGATCCTAGGTTCGATTATCCTATAAACCCTAGGTGCGACCACAGCCTTTCTGGTCTTCCCGGGAGCATGGGGTCGATCCTGTGGTCTGTAGGGTCGGTTCCAATCGAGCCTACGTGCGATCGCACGTGGTTTAAGTTGACCTTTCAGTCTACAGTCTATTCTTTCATGTTTGGGTTCTTTGGCTTACTTCCATAGTCCATTCTATGCTTGTTCTATGGCTTAAAACTCTAGGTTAAGCACTTAATTAGTTTTCAATGATTTTCTCCATGGATTCCATTGGAATTTATCTATGGTTGGATGATTTGGGTTTCTCCTAGCTCATACCCTCTTCATGAACTATTCTAAGGTCTTAAACAATTCATGGAAAACATATCCATACCTGAGGTTTGCTGAGATTCAAAGGTTTCTCTGAATTTCTTCTCCTTAGTCTTCATCTCCAACTCTCCTTCTCTTCTCCTTCTCTTCTCTTTCTCTTACTTTCAATTAGGGTTTCAAAAGGAGTGAAAGAGGCTAAGGGATGTCCTATTTATAGAGGAAAACCTCCCAAAATAAGTCCCATTGAGATTAGAAAAGAATCCCCTTGAAATTAGGAAAGTTTCCTAATTATGGTTTCAGTCGGTGATCCTAGGGTCGATGCTTGGGTCGCAGATCCCGTCGACCCTAGGGTTTTAGTCATCTGACCCTAGAACTAAAAGTCATGGGTCTGTCTTCTGATGAGGTGGGGTCGACCTTACCTATTTAGGCATGCGACCCTTCCCTCTATTTTACTATTTTTGGGTCAGTTTCATACCTGGTCTTGCGATTTCCTTCACGCACTTGGTCCACTTGGCTCGACCATGATAGGTAGACCTGATACAAGGTGGTAAGACCAGTTAGTTCGATACGGGTCTTACAACTCCCCCCTGCTTATAAAAATTTTATCCTCAAAATTTGTACATACCTTCCTAGTCGAAAAGATTAGGGTATTGCTTTCGCATAGCATTCTCTTCTTCCCATGTGATTTCTTCTATATCTCTGCTTCTCCAGGTGACTTTAACATAATAGATGTCACGGTTGCGTAGTCGTTGAACCTTTCGGCTGGTGATTTCAGTTGGTGCTACTTCAAATGTCAAATCATCAGTTAATTCAGGTGGATCTACTCTCAAAACGTGCATTGGATCTCTGACGTACTTCTTCAATAATGAAACATGGAATACATCATGCACACTTGACATAGATGGTGGTAGCGCTAACTGGTAAGCCACTTTTCCACGTTTGGCTAGAATCTCATATGGCCCGACATATCTCGGACTTAGTTTCCCTTTCTTTCCGAACCGTTTCAAACCGTGCATAGGTGACACTTTGAGGAATACCTTATCACCTACGGCAAATTCAAGGTCTTGGCGTCGAGTATCTGCATATTGCTTCTGACGATTCTGAGCCGTTCTCACTCTTTCCTTGATGATGTCGACCACTCGACAAGTCTCTTCAATAAATTTTGGTCCAACAATTCTACGTTCTCCAACTTCATTCCAAAACAAAGGAGTTCGACACTTCCTGCCATACAGTGCTTCATAGGGTGACATATGTATAGTAGCCTGATAGCTATTGTTATAAGCGAACTCGATCAGTGGTAATTTTTCATCCCATGATCCTTTAAAATCAATTAAATAGGCTCGGAGCATGTCTTCTAGAATCTGAAGGTACGCTCTGACTCTCCATCTGTCTGAGGATGGAATGCAGTACTGAACTTCAATGTGGTACCCATAGCCTTTTGCAATCCTTCCCAAAACTTTGAAGTAAATCGTGGATCTCTGTCGGACACAATGCTTTTAGGTACACTGTGTAATCTGACAATATGATCCACATACAACTTAGCTAACCTCTCCAGTGTATACTGAGGTCATATAGCTATAAATCGACCATTTTAGTCTGGCGGTCTACAATCACCCAAACCGTGTCAACTACTCGGGGAGTCAATGGTAACCCGGTGACGAAGTCCATAGTGATGCAGTCTCATTTCCATGCTGGTTCTGGTAACGGCTGTAACAGTCCTGCAGGTCTTTGTTGTTCAGCCTTCACTCTCTGACAATTTAGGCATTGAGACACGAACTTAGCTACATCTGCTTTCATTCCTCTCCACCAATATAATTTCTTTAGATCATGATACATTTTTGTACTTTCAGGATGTATCGAATAGGCGGTGGTATGGGCTTCCTTCATTAGTCGGTGTCTAATGTCCAAACTTTTTGTTTCAGGTATACATACTCTTCCTTTGTACTTCAGTACCTTTTCATCGTCCAAGGTGAACTCAGGGATAGTCCTACCTTTTTCAATGTCCTCTTGTACCATTCTTAGATAAGGGTCTGATTTAATAGTTGTTTTCACTTCATCAATTATATCAGGTACAATCTTCAATGTGACAAACATACTTGAAAACCGATGAATAAACCCTTGATTGGTTGATTCACTCGGTGTATCTATCACTAACTGCTCATTATCGTAATTGAACACTTTTCCGATAGTACACATTGCGGCAGTTGTGTTAACCACTCCTTGAGATTTTATCATTGTCTTTCTACTCAGTGCATCAGCTACCACATTAGCTTTTCCCAGATGATACTGGATATCACAATCATAGTCTTTCAATAGTTCCATCCATCTTCTTTGTCTCATATTCAACTCCTTCTGTTTAAAGAGATAAGTAAGACTCTTATGATCTTATTTAATCTGAAATTTCTCTCTGTACAAGTAATGTCTCCATATCTTGACAGCATGTACTACTGCCGCTAATTCCAAATCATGAGTGGGATAGTTCTTCTCATGTGTCTTCAATTGTCTTGAGGCATAAGAAATTACTTGTTCTCCTTGCATAAGTACACATCCTAATCCCAATCCTGACGCATCAGTGTACAAAATAAATGGCTGTCCTAGAATCGAAATGGTCAAGATCGGAGCAAATATCAATCTAGCCTTCAATGTTTGGAAACTCTTCTCGTATTTCTCAGTCCAAACAAACTTTTCGCCCTTTTTAGTCAAACTGGTGAGAGGTACGGCAATTCGGGAATAGTTTTCCACAAATCATCGATAATAACTAGCTAGACCTAGGAAACTTCTAATTTCTGCAATACTCTTTGGTGCTTCCCACTTTATGATGGTTTTGATCTTGCTAGGATCCACTTTAATTCCTTCAGCGGATACAACATGGCCTAGGAATGCGACCTCATTTAGCCAAAACTCACACTTTATAAATTTGGCGTAAAGCTTCTCTTTCCGTAATCGCTGCAGAGCGGCGTTTAGATTCTTAATATGAGTTTCCTTGTCCTTGGAGTAGACCAATATATCATCGATGAATACAATGACCGATGTGTCCAACATATCATGGAATACCTGATTCATAAGTTCCATAAAAGTTGTTGGTGCGTTAGTCAATCAAAAAGACATGACCAAAAATTCATAATGTCCATATCTCGTCCTGAATGCTGTCTTGGGAATATCACCATCCTTAATCTTCAACTGATGGTATCCTGATCGAAGATCGATCTTAGAGAACACCTTGGCACCTTGCAACTGATCGAACAAGTCATCGATCCAAGGCAATGGGTACCGATTCTTGATTGTTAGCTTATTCAGTTCTCGATAGTCTATACGCAGTGGAACACTACTGTCCTTCTTCTTTACGAATAATACTAGCGCTCCCCATGGTGATATGCTAGGTCTAATGTAACCCTTGTCCAGTAGTTCTTGTAGTTTAACTTTTAATTCCTTTAGTTTAGTAGGAGCCATTCGATAAGGTGCTTTAGACACTGGTGCGGCTTCGGGTATCAAATCTATAACAAATTCTATAGCTCGGTCAGGTGGTAGTCCTGGTAGTTCTTCAGGAAATACATCTGAAAAGTTACGCACGACATCAATATCCTCCATTCGTGGTCCTTCCTTGGTGAGGTCAACCACTGAAACTAGATACCCAACTCCTCCTTTCTCGACGCATTTCCTAGCCTTTAGTGTAGAGAGGATGAGCTTTCGTTTACGGGGAAGTTTGGTTCTCGCAAACTGAACTCCGCTCCTTTCTTGTCTTTAAATGTCAGCTTCTTTTTGGCACATAATAGGTTTGCAGAATGCCGAGCTAACCAGTCCATTCCCAAGATGACGTCAAAGTCTGCCATCTCAAGTTGAATCAAGGTTGCATCCAAGGTTTTCTCATCAATAAGAACTGGACATGGTCCATAACATTTTTCTAATTCCACTTCTAATCCCATCGGCGATCGTACAAGCAGTTTATAGTCTAAAGATTTGAGGGGTAGGTTCAGCTTCTTCCCAAATGACACAGATATAAAAGAATGAGTAGCTCTTGAATCAAAGAGTACTCTGGCAGGAATGCCATTAATAGGTACGATACCTGTGATTTGTTTTTATTTAGTCTACATGCGCACACAATGTAACACAAAATGAAAAGGTTGAGGTTATACCTGTGACCACATCAGGTGATGCGGCAGCATCTTCAGATGTAACAGCATAAACCTTTCCTTGTTGTAACTGCTTCCTGAGTTTAGGGCACTCCCTTGAATAATGTCCTATTTGATTGCAGTCATAGCATTTTACTCCTTCGTTATTTTGCTTTTGTTGCGGTTGAGCTGCTGGTGTAGTCTTGGCTGCAACGTTAAAACCTTGAGTACAGAAGGGTTTGAATGTCCTTGTATTCCCTCCGTTATATGAATTTCCAGTTGGCCTTTTAATACCCCTGTTTTGAGCAAAATAACTCTCTTTCTGGCTCGACTCTATCACCCGAGCAATTTGTACAGCTTCATTGTAGACTTTCTTCTCAAGTCCTAGAACATGTTCACGAATACTTGCCCTAAGTCCCATGACGAACCTTTGGGTCTTCGTATCTTTCTCTTGCATATTGACTGGTGCAAAGAAGAACAACTCCTCATAACGCTGTTGATATGCATCGACAGTCATCTGTCCCTGATACAAACTCAGGAACTCTCTCCATAGAATCTCTGAAACTTCTAGGAAAATACTTCTCAAAGAATGCCTCCTTATATATACCCCAGGTCAGTTGGGCATGCTTTGTTAACAGATAAGTCCGTGTGGACTTCCACCAGTGGTGTGCATCGCCTTTCAGCATGAATGTTGTACACAGTACTTTCTCCTCCTCAGTAACTATCATCATCATGAAATTCCCCTCCATTTCATCAATCTAGTGTGCTGGTCACAAAGGATCAGCTGGCTTACCGTTATATTCCTTGGGCTTCATCTTCAAGAAACACTTGACCAGTTTAGAGTGATCCAGTTGATACGGAGCGTAGGCCCCATACATCGGTGGTTAATACTGATAACCACCTTGAGCTACTTCAGGGTTATGCACTTGAGTCTGCATGACTAGAGTTTGAGGTGCATGGGGTACCGTGTTACTTCCTCCTGGTACTGTGCTTTCCTGTCCTATTGGCATCGGTGTCGTCTGTGCAGCTGAAAAAGCCATGTCTATGACAGCTTGCATAGTAGCTTGTACCTGTTGTATTTGTTGCAGCTGATGTGGCAAATTCATTACGGCTGTAGCCAAGTCTGTAGGTGGAGTTGGCAAGTTGGTAGGATTTGTCTGGCCATTAACCACGGACGGTGCAGTATTCAGATTCTCCTGTGTCTCAGGATGTATATGGCTGTCTTCCTCCACAGGTGGTGGTGGTGGAATAGAGTTACGGCTTTGTCTGGTCACTCTTCGCCCAGCCATTTTCTGTTCTGATGATGGTAGTGCCTGTAAACGATCATAGGACATGTGAGGCAATCAATATAATTGTTCTTCAGTCAAAAATCTAACTAATCAATGATATTTTCAAAATTTTCAGATCATTCTGTCAAAAATACTGTATTTTCCATCGTAGGGTCGATGGTAGGGTCGATCCTTATGCGACCCTAGGGTATGCGACCCTGAGAATCATTGTTACTTACCGAGAGCCTAGGGTCGATGGTAGGGTCGATAGATGTCCGACCCTAGGGTCGACCCCTAGTTTCCTGTCAGATCACCGAGAGGCTAGGGTGGATGAATGGGTTGGAGGTAGGGTCGCATGTGATGGTCGAATTATGCGACCCTAGGACCCAGAATCAGGTTTTTAATCCAGATTTTGGTTTCATTGCTCATTCTTTCTCCGCCTTTCCGACTCGGCTCATTCCTCTGAGTTGCTACAGTGACAACTCCGACCCGTTGGTGATTTTTGCTTCACTTTTCGACTTCTACTCCTTCTCTATAGGTATGTTCTCTACTGTTTCATGTTTTTAGAGCTTTTTAACTAGGTTTTTACTCATTTACACCGTTTTCTTCAAATTAAACTTTTTCCAACCGTAAAAATTTCATTTTTATTGGGGGATTTTGTTGTTGGTGACTCAATGGACGAAAGCCCTAAAAAATATTCAAGTTTCATCCGTTGGTTATAAAGAAACTTGAAATTTTCAAATTTTTGCCTTAATTTGTCGATATTTTGAATTTCTCAAAATTTCTTCAAATTTACTCCTCTTAGATAAAATTTCCAACTGTATAAGTCTTGCAGGATAGTTTAGAATCTATATAAGTCCTCCTGCCCATGTGTATGGGTGAAAAGTGAGGCTTTTGCCTAATTTATGCAGTTATAATGCCGAAATTTTTGGGTTTTTCACCATTACTGAGCTATTATTTGTTTTTCTTTGTTTTTGCAGATAATATGACTCGTACCAAAGTACTTAGGATTCATGACCCAATCCACTTCCGCTCCAATGAGGCCAAAGCTCAGTATGCTCATTATGCTCGTAAGAAGGTGGAGGGAGGTCGTCGTGTGGACTTGGCTAGCCTAGCCTTATTCGATGTAGAGAGAGCCTTTGGTGACATGGGCTGGCTTCCCGTGATCACCTACGACGCCTGTACCAGTCCGGATTTGGTGAGACAGTTCTATTGTAATCTCCAGGGGGTGGGAGATCACAATGACACTGAGAGGGGTAGGGAGCTCAGGATCACGAGCTACGTCAAGGGAGTAGAGATTTCCTTTGACTGCCGGCAGTTAGCGGACCTCTTGGGCATTTCATATGACGGCCCCTTGGTATACTATGCTCCTAGAGAGCCCCAGTTCTTTTCCTTGGAGATGCGGGCTGAGATAGATCGTCAGCTTATTAAAGAGGATCGCTGGGAGATGAAAGCAATCAACCTACGTCCAGAGCCTCGGGTGTACTGTAAGATCATCCAGCACAACCTGATACCCAGAGTGGATATTATGAGAGGATCTCCCAGTTGACCTAGTTTTTACTTTACTGTATCTGCACTAGGCAGCCTGTCTGCCTTCCTTACATTTTCATAAGGACGATGATCTGTGCCACACTGCCTGGTCAGGTAGGCAACCTGCCTTACGGACGCCTGATCACTACATTGCTTATCCGCCTGGGTGTTGATTTAGTGGATGAGAGGATTTAGGAGAAAACCTTCTCATCAGCTCTGGACTGGGAGGCCATCTGTAAGATGGGCATGCGGGATGCTCAGGTCAGTGACGATGAGAGGAATGCTCTGGTGCGTCCTCGTACTTGGGTAGAGATAGCAGATGCTGAGGCAGCAGCGGCAGCCGCTGGAGCAGGGATTCATGGGGGTGATGCTGAGGATGAGGATCGTTTGTACATGGATGTAGACTCCATACCTCCTCCATCACCTACACATACTACTGGAGCTGGTCCTTCACATGCAGCTGGTCCTTCACATGCAGCTGGTCCTTCACACCCACCTTCTAATGACATGATGGGGCTACTGCGTGAGATTAGAGAGGCTCAGCGCATGTCTGATTTGAGGGTGGGAGAGCTTTTAGATGCTCAACGCGTGACTGATCTGAGAGTGTCAGAGCTTCTAGATGCTCAGCGTGTGACTGATCGACGGGTGGCTGATCTCATAGCTAGTCTTCAGATGACCCAGACTCAAGTAGCCTGGTTGACTAGGGTGTATGCTAAGGACTATGACAGAGATCGCGAGGCACCTCCTCCTCCAGCACCTCCAGCTCCATGATATTTATTTTTTTTCTTTTATTTTCTTTTGTACTACAGAGTAACTGTCCGGATTGTGGACTGTACTCTGCTTTAGATATGTTGTAAGCACCCCATTTTTGCTATCCCAGCTAAACAAAGTCCTGCTGGTGTGTGGACAACAAAAGGACAAAAGGTGATTGAAAGTTTGGATTTTTGACTATGAATTTGAGAAAGTTTTTAATGGGTCCCACAGCAAGGTCAAGGGTTATAATTTTACATGGATGCCTAGGTCATAGAATTATCTTCAAAATGAGACCAGAATTGCTCAATTCTGATATCAAATGAAGAAGATATGATCATTTTAGTCGGATGATACGTACAAGGGAGGTTTCTAAAATTATCATAAATAATCCCAGGGGCTTTCATGCAAATTATCAAAAGTTGGATTGTTTGAATTTCAAATCATCATATCTTGATCATCCGACATCTGAATCATATGGTTTAAGTACCATTATTCCTTATTTTTAGTCCTCCTCAAAGTGGACGTAAAGGATTTCCGATAGAAGTCACCAGTGGGCCCCATGCAAGCTTGCATGATAAGTTATCATTAGAACTTCAAAGCTTCATATCTTTTTCGTTCTACGTTGGATTCAGATGATTCCAAAGCCATTATTCTTCATTTGTGATGTCCTACAAAATGGACGTGGAAAATCTCAGGTAGAAGTGTCCGGAGGGTCCCATGCAAAATTACACATGGAAATGGTCATTTAATCTTCGGAAATTCATATTTTGGTTACCCCATATCCAAATCAGGTGATTTCAGTTTCATTATGTTCCATTTTTAGTACTCTACAAAGTGGACGTAAAGGATTTTCGATAGAAGTCTCCGAAGGATCCCATGCAGAATGGTCAGCCAAATTATCGATAATTGGCCTGTTTAAACTTCAGAAATTCATAAGTTGGCTGTTTTATTTTCAAATGAGGTGATTCAAGCTCCAATATTCTTCATTTTTAGTGTTCTACAAAGTGAACGTAGAAAATTAGAAATATAGGTTATCGGAAAATTTCATGCAGAATGACAGTGGAAATGACCCATGAAATGATAGAGAGAGAAATCCAATTAATTTCAGTCAATCCAGTCAATTCAGCTCAACCCAAGCCAGTCTTGGTCCAATCCAATCAATCCTTGTCAATCCGGACCAATTCATGTCGATGCATATGCATGTATTTCTTTTATATATTATTATATAATGTATAATATATTATAATATATCATATAATATATGCATATGTCCTATATGTATATTATATCATATATATTAATATATTATATATTTATATATATGTTTTCTATATATAAAAAAAAAGGAATAAGAAGGGAATCAACAAAATCTAAAAGAGAGAGAAAAGGAAATAAAAAAAATCTCTAATAAAGATTGGGAAAAGTTGGCCATGAGATTTTGATTAAAAAAAAGGAAATAACAAAAGAAGAAGGGAGTTGAAAAAAGAAGAACCGAGAAGATGGCGGTGAGATAAAAAAAGAAAAAAATAGAAAAAAAAAAGAATCGAGAATCCGAAAAGATTGAGGAGATAGGAGAAGAGGAGAGAGAGAGAGCGTTGGAGGGAGATAAAAAAGAAAAAAATAGAAAAAAGGGAAGACCGAAAGAAGAGAGAGAGAGAGCGGTGGAAAAAGAAGTAAAAAAAAGGAAAAAAGAAAACAAAAAAAGGAAGAAGATCGAGAAGAAAAAAGGACAAGAAGTAAAAAAAGAAAAAATAATAATAATAAAGAAGATCGAGAAGAGAGAGAATCGAGAGAGAAAGAAGAAGAAAAAAAATAATAAAGGAAAGGAGAAGATCGAGATAAAAGGGGGGTTTTTGGTCGGTCTTGGTGAAGAAGAAAACCGGAGAGAGGGAGAAAAGAAAACCGAAGTGAGAACAAAAGACAGAGGGAAAAAAGAGAAGGCAATTAAAAGAGCACGAGAAAGAGAGCTGGGGGAGGGGAGAGAGAAAAACCACAGAACCAGAAAGGGCAATTGAGAGAAAAGGAGAGAGAAAGGGACAGACCAGAGGTGAAGATGAAGAAGAAGAAGAAGAAAGTGATACGAATGGAGAAGAGTTGGAGCGACTGAGATCCAAAAGCAGAGGAAAAAAGGAGGAAGACTAAAGAGGAGGAGGAAGCAGAACAGGTAAGTGTTCTTACCTGCGATTATTATCTTTTCCCTTGAAATCCTACTCTCACTGACCACCGGCATATTACTATCGCCTTCATCCCTTCATCCCTTCATCCCTTCATCCTTGTTGTAACCTATCTTTCCCACACAAAACCCAACCAGCCTAATACCATCTACCTGTCAACCCCTCATGCACCATGCAAACCACCTTCATGCATGCAACCTGTTCACCGATAACATCATATCATTTGTCCAGCCTTAAGCCACCTGCTTGCACAAACCCAAACCGTCCTTACCTACTTACCCTATCAATTCCCAAAACAAACCCCAACCATGACACCAATCTACACATCACTACCACCTATCCTAGCACCTCCCACAGAGCCATAAAACCCACCAAATACCTCCACATGCACATCTCGCAAACCATCCCCACTCTCCCAAATCTGGCCCGAACCATTATCACGCCCTATTGAATTTGATCCTTTAATCTATATTTATTTGATCATATGGATGTGATTTTAATTAAATTTGATTGATTGGATGATTAATTATATGGTGGCAAATCATGGCCATCAATTGAAATTTATGTGATGACTGAAAATTCTTATGTGATGAAATTGATCCTATTGGCTTGAAATTTAAGGTAATTTGAATATAGACTATTAGATGTCAAATTTGATTTTGAATGGGTAGATTTTGATTTTAACTGATTTTAATCATTGGATCTTGGTCATATGTGATTTTGAATGATTTTTACCATTGGATCTTGATCATATGTGTTTTTAAGCCATCTAAACCGTTGGATCTTTATTGTGAGTGGTTTTATTGAATTTGAACGGTTAGTTTACCATCAAGAGTGATTTATACCGTTGAATTTTTCATCATGAATGTTTTTAGATGCTCACTGACATGTTTGGATGCCACATAATTGCCATATTTGATGCTTACACTCTCACATGCCATACTTGGAATGCTTTCACATGTTATCTTTGGATGCTTCTATTTTTAGATTGCACACTTACCATGATTGTATTGATTCACATGCTCACTTGCCATCTTTGACTGATTTGTTGCTAAATTTAGATATATTTCTAATATGCTATATTTGGATGCTTACACTGCTATATTTAACCTCACATTGCTATGTTGGATTGTTTACATTGCTATTATTGAGTACAACAACTAGGGCAAAATAAATCCTAGAATGGAATGACCAATTAAGGCAAGATACACCCTAAAATGGAAAAAATACAACAATTAGGGTAGAAAATCCTAAAAATGGAAAGAAAATAGCAATTAGGGTGAAAAACCCTTAAAATGGAAAGAAAATAGCAATTAGGGTAGAAAACCCTAAAAATGGAAAGAAAATAGCAATTAGGGTAGAAAACCCTAAAAATGGAAAGAATACAATAATTAGGGTAGGAAACCTTAAAAATAGAAAGAAAACAATAATTAGGGAAAATGAAACCCTAAAAATGAAAAGAATAATTAGGGCAAGATTAAACCCTAGAATAAAGAGAATAATTAGGGTATGAAACCCTAAAAAATAAAAATCACAATGAAAAGGGATAAGAAACCCTAGAAAACCTAAAAAATGGAACAATAAAAATGATAGGAATTTAGGTCTCATCCCTAGATCCTATTGACAAAAATAGAAAGAATTTGGAACACATTCCAAATAAAAATGGTAGGAATTTAGGTCTCATCCCTAGATCCTATTAACAAAAATAAAAAGAATTTGGAACACATCCCAAATAAAAATGGTAGGAATCTAGGTTCATCCCTAGATCCTATTGACAAAAATAGAAAGAATTTAATACACATCCCAAATAAAAATGATAGGAATCTAGGTCTCATCCCTAGATCTTATTGACAAAAATAGAAAGAATTTGGTGCACATCCCAAGTAAAAATGATAGGAATTTAGGTCTCATCTCTAGATCCTATTAACAAAAATAGAAAGAATTTGGTACACATCCCAAATAAAAATGGTAGGAATTTAGGTCTCATCCCTAGATCCTATTGACCAAAAATAGAAAGAATTTGGTACACATCCCAAATAAAAATGGTAGGAATTTAGGTCTCATCCTTAGATCCTATCGACAAAAATGGAAGGAATTTGGTACACATTCCAAATTTGACTCTCACAATCATTTCAAACTACATCATACCTGATTTCTAGGGCACACCTTAGAATACGTAGGAAATTTGGGAATACCAAATATGGTACAAAGTCACCCACCAACCATCCATTCAGCATAAACTTCAACTTGAACAAAGAATCTAATTGAAGCAAATGCATAATCACTTCTATAATCTTTAATCACAAAACCCTTTTCGAACTACGTTTTGGACTTGATTTCCAAGATTGAAATACGTAAGCAGTTTGAGATGTCTTACATGTCTCAGATTCAGTCCAAGACTGAACCATCTTTGGTTTGGTTCACTGTATAATATTGTATATTACATTTGCTTGTTTATTTTCTTTAAAACATGATTGGTTAAACCCTAGGTTAGAATAACTTAGCAACTTGGTTTAGGACATCCCCCATTGAACCCTAGTCATCCAGTTGACCAAGCACAGTCAAAATTAGAGTTTAAGGAAAGTTTAGGAGGCCGATGTTGATCGGGCGGTTTGGGTGCCTAACACCTTCCCATAACCGTCCCTGAATACTTACCCGATCTCTTGCAGACCAAAGAACTGATACATTGGGTCACGAGTCAATAGAAGTCTTACCTTAGGGTGAGGCTACATTTTTAGAGGTCCTAGAGCTTAATCTAGGTGGCAACTCCAACAGAACAAATTGATCTTCATCGATACATGATACCACTTCATCCCGAGGAGGATCACGATTTCCCATTGTCCTCACATATGTGTATATATGTTTGCTTTAAACCCGAGTGTATATGAACTTGTTTCTCATTTAATAGATGCATTACTCTCTTTCTAATTTTGTCTCAAACAACGCAGGTGCTTATAGTGTGTTAATATTACAGCTTTTAAATTTTACCCTATCTCAGTTTACAAACTTTTGTAGTAGTATACTGGTTTAAAAGACAGGGCCTGAGAGCTCTGATACCAAGTTCTCACACCCCAATTATGCACTATTAAGAATGGTGTGATGAACCACTAATAAACCAACGGTTCAAGCATGATCTCTAATAGACTGTGTCCTTTAACTTAAACCATACACATCCACAACTATAATCAGAATAAATACACAATAGCGGAAGTCTTAATATTAAATAAACTGAGAATCTAAATGTGATAATCATAAATAAAGTATCCAATTATGTTGTATCGACCGAGACATAAGTAAATAAAATATCAAATTACATTTTCTTAATGGTTCAAATAAAAATCTAATCGAAAACGCATGAGTTGCACTCGCATGATGAGTCATGCGTCTCCACTATATCTTCAGCATCCATGGCAGCAACGTACCCGTATGCGGGAGCATTCATATAATCTTCCACGATCATACCTGCATCATCAACTAAAATATTCAAATTCGAAAAGGGTGAGCACACATCATGGCTCAGTGAGCAAACAAAACAATGCAACAAACATATGCATGCATTCAATTCATATCTGTGCTCTGGTATATAAGTTTGCAATGTGCTATAGAAAGGTTCGGTGGCCGTCTCACCTTTATATACAGGGTGTGTAAGCCCACCCAACGGATCAAACACCGTTGTCGTCCACATCCACCCCACCATGGAATAGAGATAGAGCTAAAGTGCTTAGGACCGCACCGCATCACACTTCCCCTGATGCTCTACCCATACCAACACGTAAGCCCCTGTTGGCGAGGGCTTGCAAACTGGGCTCGCAACTAACCAATCCTAATGTCAAATAATGTATCCAAGGCCTCACCCCAGCATCCCTCAATACGTCCATAGAGATAGAGCTAAGGCCCCCCGACAGAGTCAGAGACTACACGGTCCGAGACCACCTCCCCTGATGCCCTACGACGTAATAGTTCTGCTAAGGTAATGGCGATACGACGATGTCAGTGGACAAGACTTGAGTAGAGATAGGGCTAAAGTGCTTAGGACCACACTGCATCACACTTCCCCTGATGCCCCACTCGCATCAAGTACACTAACTACACACAAACATTCACATGCCTATTCCTAGAATCATCATCATCATCATGTTGTAAATAAACTGAATTAAATATGCATGAACAGTAATAACAGGAATAGTAGATGACATGTGATATGCACATTACAATCATACAATCATAGAATCATACATGGTATTGGACTCAATAAATGAAAACAGTTTATTATTAGCCAATTAGTTTAGGTCTTGTTCCCTCACCTTTGCTTGAGTGTAGATCATCTTTCAAGCTTTAAGAATCACCATTATATCAATAGGAAAACCTAACAAGTCGATAGAATATAATTAGAATTTATTCCAAGCACTTTAGGCTTGCTGTAATGCTAGGGTCGCAGGTTGGGCCGCAGGTTGGGTCACAGGTTTCTGCGACCCCAGGGTATAGGGTCGATCCTAGGTTCGGTTATCCTATCAACCCTAGGTGCGACCGCAGCCTCCCTGGTCTTCCCGGGAGCATGGGGTCGATCCTGTGGTCTGGTAGGGTCGGTTCCAATCGACCCTACGTGCGACCGCACGTAGTTTAAGTTGACCTTTCATTGTACAGTCTATTCTTTCATGTTTGGGTTCTTTGGCTTACTTCCATACTCCATTCTATGCTTGTTCTATGGCTTAAAGCTCCAGGTTAAGCATTTAATTAGTTTTCAATGTTTTTCTCCATGGATTCCCTTGGAATTTACCCATGGTTGAATGATTTGGGTTTCTCCTAGATCATACCCTCTTCATGAACTATTCTAAGGTCTTAAACAATTCATGGAAAACATATCCATACCTGAGATTTGTTGAGATTCAGGGGTTTCTCTGAATTTATTCTCCTTAGTCTTCTTCTCCAACTCTCCTTATCTTCTCCTTCTCTTCTCTTTCTCTCACTTTCAATTAGGGTTTCAAAAGGAGTGAAAGAGGCTAAGGGACGTCCTATTTATAGAGGAAAACCTCCCAAAATAAGTCCCATTGAGATTAAGAAAGAATCCCCTTGAAATTAGAAAAGTTTCCTAATTACGATTTCAGTCGGTGATCCTAGGGTCGATGCTAGGGTCGCAGATCCCGTCGACCCTAGGGATTCAGTTATCCGACCCTAGAACTAAAAGTCATGGGTCTATCTTCTGATGAGGTGGGGTCCACCCTACCAATTTAGGCATGCGACCCTTCCCTCTATTTTACTGTTTTTGGGTCAGTTTCATACCTAGTCTTGCGATTTCCTTTACGCACTTGGTCCACTTGGCTCGACCATGATAGGTAGACCTGATACAAGGTGGTGTGACCGGTTAGTTCGATACGGGTCTTACAGTAATTATTATTGATTGTTATGATTATTTTATATGTACATTGTAGGGTTTGTTGGTAGATCATTTTGGTTGTTGGTCACTAGAAGATTCGGGTTGCCACGAGGGTCGACCCAAATATCACACTCAATTTTCCAAAATGGGCTGTGACAAGTAGCCCTTGTCTGCTTACCCCTTTGACAAGATGCATAGATGTTGCAGGGATTCTTGATGCTAGGTAAGTCTCTCATTACTTTATTGGAACTGATCTTCATTAAATTTTTTAAACTAATATTTCCTAGCTGCTTGCGCCATAACCAATGCTCCTCTTCCTGACTAATCATGCATATACTAATTGGTGTCCTTTAATAGAATGTAAAGATTATTTATTGTCCTGGAGCCAAATGCCATCACCTTCCTAGTCTTTGTCTTCCTTATCTCACAACTATCCTTCTTGAATATGACTTCATGGCCTTCGTCACATATTTGTCTGACACTTAAAAGGTTGTGCTTCAAACCATTGATATATAGAACACTATATGATCTAATCTTCCCATTGTTCAATTTCACAGTGCCTCTGCCTTCTATCTTAGCTCCATTATTGTTCACAAACTGAATTGAACCTCCCTTTACTTGTTTCAAATGTCAAATCTAGCTTTGTCACTCGTCATGGGTGATGAGTATCCACTATGTAGAATCCAAGGTCAAGGTTTGTTCTGAGCTTGAAAAGCTGTTTGAACTAATAATGAGTTATCTTTGGTCGTATTCTTGTTCAGTTTTTCTATCCATATTACCTTCTCTGCTTGTCACTAGTTTTCTTTTGTTGTGCTACTCTAATTGTTTTCCCTCTGTTTTTCTCTATTTCGGCTGTGAATAGAATATTGTTATACAGTTATTGGTGATATGCCCAAAGTTCTGACACCTGTAACATATCACTATCGCATCTATTAGAGGTACAAGAGGGTTTCTACTGACACAATTTACAGGTTTGACATTTCTCCTACACTCAACTATTTTGTGCTTATATACATTGTAGTTATATCAATACCCTAAGAAACGGTGACTATCTCTTGTAGATTTCTTTGATAGGTGACTCTGGTGAAACCTTCTCTGTTAACTGCCCTTGCTAGCCTTTTCTGTATTATTTTATTTCTAGATGTATGTTTGGTAACATGATGTTTGGTTAGTGCTATATTGTGACACGTGGTTCGATGGACTGGGAACGTGGTTACCATATAGGAAATGTTTTGCATCTACCAGTATCTTAGCAAAATGATGATGTCTTCGAGGAGGGGAAGCAGAGTCCAATTCTCTGGTGGGGTATTGCCCCGTAGTACTATGGTTAACATGTTAGGATCGGTTTATGGAAGAGATCCCACCTTTTCCAATAGGGGGTTAGGTATTGGCATAGGCCTAAGGAGGAGGGAAACCTTGGAGTGGTCATCGTTACGACACAGGTTTGGTTCAGCCTTGTCCCTAAAGGGTCTACTTATCGAGTGGTGCTAGATGCAACGATGTAACCAAGATAGCATCTGCTCCTTCCTCATGTGTGGGAGCTTCTGCCCTCTTTGGTGTGGCGGTTCCCTACCTTAGTGCATTACAGTTCACATACCAGACCCCATATATTCATCATGCATTTTTGCTTGCTAATGTGTTTCTCTTCTCACTGAGCTACTATAACTCACCCCCACGCTTGTATATTTTTAGATATTAAAGTAGGTTTCACTGTTGCTGACTTTGTGGACTCTCCAATGTTATCCGAGTGTTACTACATCGGAAGCTAGAGCCATTACTGAAGAGGTTCATGGGGTGTAGTGCAAGTGTGACTCGTGTCTATGAATATATACATGAGTCAAGACTCCAAAGTTAGATAGGTTTACCTTTTGTCAGACATGTTGTCTAGTTTATTTAGTTATTATGGATTTGTAAGTGAAAGCTATACAATAATTTTGTTTTGTGTTACAAATAGATAACCTTTTATTACTTAATTATCATGTAGACACTCAGCTTACATTATGAAACTCTTCTGCTATTTTTTTATTATACTCTAATTATGTGGTTTGCTTTTGTTATGGATTATGGGTTTAGTGGTGGTGCACATTGCTTTAAGAGATCTTGAGGTTAAATTGGGTTGCTTATGAGCGGCTTAGTCCAGCTCCGAGATATTCAAAAAACAGGATGCAGATAAACCACCTTACTTTTCCACTTCCACTAGTGAAAATGTCCATGGATAAAGTCGGGGGATTTTGAGAAAATATTGAAACAATCCACCAACTCATGCTATACATTACCCAAAAAGGACATTAAGGAAACAAATTCTCTAACAACTCACTCTCTTTTAAACACAGCTTACAATGAGAGGCCAACACTATGCCCCTTTCGCATTACCAATGCATTTAAAGGAAGCTTACAATGCATCAACCTCCACCAAAAATTATCTTGCCACAACTAAAGCCCAAGACTCCACACCAACAGGGTCCAACATACCCTTTGATTTTTCCCCTGATGCTCCTCCCAAGCTGAGGCCATCGAGAAAGACCTAGAGGGAGAAACCGACCACATGCAAACATCTTTCCTATCATTCAATGTGAAGGAAAACCAATGAGCTTTATTAAGGAATATCCCTAGAGCCACTGACTGATCCATTGAATAGACCCACTCTTAACCAATCCTAAAATCTGTATCAATGCCCACAAAGAAGGATTCACTATCTCATCTACACCCACAAAATTTGCAATCGAGATATCCCCTAACCACCTATCCCGCTAGAAATTTGTTTACATCCCATTCCCCACAATACACTTGTGTTTTTGGGAAACAAATTGCCACACCCTCCAAATACCTACCACACAAACAAAGTGATAAGGCTGTCTTGAAACCATATGCACTGTTTAGAAACTAAACATTGAAAAATTACCTTTGTAAATACTTCTCACATTTAATCTTTTAACATAGTTTACTTAACATTGCCACATTGACATCCTTCAGCAAATGATGCTGAGCCCATCATTATCTTTAGCGATATACACATCATGCTACTTTACCACCACATCTTTCAAAACCCTAGTCCGCATCCACTTTTCAATAAGTCACACTAATGAAGAGGGCCACCAATAGACTGAAAAACTATGGATAAGCAAACAAGAGATCGATGAATTAACTAACTCTACCCTACCAGCCGTTGACAGTAGCTTCTCCTTCTACCCAGCAAGAGGAAACTTTACATTATCAAGGAGATGTAACACCGCTCCCTTTGAACATGCTCTTTAAAAATATCCACTCCAAGATATTTAGTTTGGAACTGACAAATTGGGAAGCTTAGAACCTCTAAAATTCACTGACGTCGAATGATGGGAACAATCCCAGCAAACAATTGGCTTTTATCCTAGTTAATTAACTACCTGAGAAACACTAGTATCGGTCTAAAAACTCCTTTAAGTTTGAGACGAACTTAATATCTCCATTAAAAAAAATAAACATATCATCAGCAAATAAAACCTGAGAAGGGACTGCAACATCCCTAGGACCTCATAAAGACTAAATGTGACCTTAATTAGCTAAATTAGCTAAACCATACTTAGCACTTCCTTTGCAAAAATAAACAACACAGGTAATAATGGATTCCTTTGCCTCAAACCTCTTTCCACACCAAAGAAACCTACCGGCCCCCCATTTAAAAGAGCAGAGATTTTGGTCGAGTGAATTTCTAAAGGCATTGTTGTTGTTACATTCTCAGAAAAATTTATAGAGGCACTACTGTGATTACATTCTCAATAATAAGATAACCATAATAATTTTTTAAGATTTTGTTGGGGATAAATATTATTACCCAATAATAGCATAACACGTCGAAGGCAACAACATTCTCAATCAACAAAGACAAAAATAGTATTTTACAAAGACTAAATGGACACATCTGTCATTCCCTATAAAGATCAAGGAAAAATCGGCATCGCAGTCAATAGGCTATGATGATGTCAGCAATAACTAAGGCTATAAATAGCCCCAACAATCGAGGTTAAATCTGTGAGGACAATATGAGGAAATTCACCCTCGGGTTTCTTAAAAAAAATTAGATTATTAGCTTTCGCCTTTGATTTTGTCAACTCACATCGATGGATGGTAATGATTTAGGGTCATTACTTAGAATAAGGTCTAGGACCTTAAATTTAGTCCCATCATAGGATAAGACTTCTATTGACTCATAACCCAATATATTGGTTTTTGACCTATCAAAGAATGGGTAAGTGTTCGGGGTACATGTCACACCCCAATTTTGGTTTAACCAGAATGGTATGATGAACCGCCAATAAACCAACTGTTCACCCAGGATCTCGCATAGGTTGTACCCACGATATCAAACCAAATACATATTCCACATTAATAATCAGAGGTAATAAACAAATAAGAGAAAGTCTTACAGATAATGAACTGAGAGTCTAACAGTGATAAATAAGTATTTAATCCAATTATCTCCAAACCACAAGACATAAAAATAAATAATCAATTACATATCCGATGTTTAAATTATAACTAAATCTAAGCAAAAACACAATGGTTGCACTCGCATGATGAATCATGCGCATCTTCTTCAGCGTCTACGTCTATCGTAACAAAGTATCCATACATAGGCGCATTCATATATTCTTCAACGGTAGGACCTGCATCATCAACTAAAAATATTCGACGTCGAAAAGGTTAGCATACATCACGGCTCAGTGAGCAAACAAAACAATGCAACAAACATATGCATGCATTCAATTCATATATTTGGTCTGATTTTTAAGTTTGTAATGTGCTAGAGAAAGGTTTGGTGGCCGCCGCACCTCTATACACAAATGTATGAATCCGCCCAATGGATTAAATACTATTGTCGTCCCACATGCACCCACCATGGAATAGAGATAGAGCTAAAGTGTCCAGATCAAACACCACCAATACTTCCCCTGATGCCTTACCCATACCAACACGTAAGCCCCTATTGGCGAGGGCTTGCAAACTGGGCTCGCAACTAACCAATCCTAATGCCAAACAGTGTATCCAAGGCCTCACCTCAGCTTCCCTTAACACGTCCATAGAGATAGAGCTAAGGCCCCCCGACAGAGTCAGAGACCACACGGTCAGAGACCACACGGTCAGAGACCACCTCCCCTGATGCCCTACGACGTAATAGTTCTGCTAAGGTAATGGCGATACAACGACGTTAGTGGGCAAGACTTGAGTAGAGATAGAGCTAGAGTCTGGTGACAAGGTCGAAGACTACCATGCCACGTCCTACCCCTGATGTTCCACTCTCATCCAAAACACCAACCATACACATACATTCACATGCCTATTCCTAGCATCATCATCATCATCATGTTATAAATAAACAGAATTAAATATGCATGAACAGTAATAACAGGAATATTGGATGACATGTGAGATGCACATTACAAGCATACAAGTATAGAAACAATCATGGCATTAGACTTAATAAAAATAAACAGTTTGTTATTATCCAATTAGTTTAGGTCTTGTTCCCTCACCTATTAGCAATTCTCGATGTCCTTCCAAGCCTTGAAATTCTTTTTGAATTGATTTAACAACCTAAAAGTTATATGAATTTAAGTTAGGGTTCATATGTGACATGTTTCAGTAGTCGAAAATTAAAACAGAGCACTGATAGGTGTCTGATTGGTCCTATGGTCTCATGCTATATCGACCTTACTATCTACGGTTGATACCCTATGATTGCATATGGTGCGACCGTAGCTGCGACCTTATGATTTCTAAAATCTTTCCGAATGCCTATGGTCGATCCTATGGTCATACTGGTCATGCTATGGTCAACCAAAGCTGCGACCTTGGGAGTTCTGGTCATAGTCTACTTAAAATTCGAGCTCTTCCTAGGTCAATTCTTTTGTTCTTCAATGGGGTTTATTCTAAGGTCATCAAATGGCCATCATTAGTAGCTTCTTATCAACCCTAATCATCAAATTCACTCCTCATGGTTCTCCTTGGGATTTTCTCAAGGAAATCACATAGATCATAATAGGTTGATATTGTCTATCTTCCATAGAAGTCTTATACTTAGAGTTTACATCTCTAGAGATTCGTTTCATACCTTGGCCTATGATAGAGAGCCAATCCCTTCTTAGCAAATTCTTCTCCTTAGTTTTTTCTTCTTCTCCTTCTCTTCCTTATCTTCCTTCTCTTTCTTAAGGGTTTACTAATGTTCTAAAAGAGTGAAAAAGGGCTGAGGGACGTCCTTTATATAGAGAAAAACTCTCCATATAGAGTCTTCTTTCAATTAGAAAAGCAATCCCTTTGTTTAGGAAAGTTTCCAAAACTCGGCGTTTGATCTGAGTTCTTACGGTCGATCATACGGTCGCATAAACCATCTACCGTAGGGGTTGAAATCATCGACTGTGGGATTCTGAATTTGCGATTTTTGGTTCCCTTCCTTATGGTCGACCATACCTACCCAGGCATGCGACCTTAGGTATGTTTTTAGTGTTTTTAACTCGATTTTCATACCTGGTTTGTGATCTATCTTCACATGCTCAGTCCACTTAATCCAGGAATGATGGAAAGACCTGGCACGACACGGTTAGACCAAGTTAGTGGAGTGCGGGTCTTATATGTAAGACCCGCATGCCATGAACCCGGTCTAACCTTACATTTTGTGTCGTGACCCGTCTACATATCATGGTCGAGCTAAGTGGACCAAGTGTGTGAAGAAAAACCAAGACCCAAAATAAAAATTTACTCAAAAATAATCAAAATGAGGGTAGGGTCGCATGCCTAAACAGGCAGGTCCGACCCCCCATCGACCCGTGCCTAGGGTCGCAGGGGTCTCGAATTGTCCGACCCTCCCATCGACCCCCCATCGACCCCCGGTAATCGGGAAAAACAGCACGAACAGAAAATTAGGAAACTTTCCTAATTTCAATTGGAACCTTTCCTAAACTCAATGGGACTTATTTTGGGAGGTTTTACTCTATAAATAGGACGTCCCTAAGCCTCTTTCACTCCTTTTAAAACCCTAATTGGATTGATAGAAAGAGAAGAGAAGGAAGAGAAGGAGAAGAGAAGGAAAGTTGAGAAGAAGACCAAAGAGAAGGGATTCGGAGAAAGAAGCATACTTCTCAGGTATGGATACTATTTCCATGAATTTTTTAAGACCTTAGAGTAGATCATGAAGTGGGTATGATCTAGGAGAAACCTAAATCATTCATCCATGGTTAGGTTTCAATGGAAACCATGGAGGAGATCATTGAAACCATGTAGGTGAATAAAGAATAGTTCTAAACCATAGAACATGTATGGAATGGACTATAGAAGGAAGCAATAGGACCCAAACATGAAAGAATGGACGAAATTTGATATTTTCGACTCAAACCATGGGGGGTCACACCTAGGGTCGATGGAACATCCGACCCTAGCATCGACCCCCAACATTCTAAAAACCTAGGGAAAGGGGTGGTCACACCCAGGGTCGATGGAACCTTTGACCCTGGCATCGACCCCCAGTTAACAGCAAGCTGTAAAAATTAGAATAAATTCTAATTAAATTCTATCGACTTTGTTAGGTCTTCTAGCGATATAATATTGATATAAAGGTGATTCTTAAGGCTTGAAAGAGGACCTACAAACAAGCTAAGGTGAGGGAACAAGACCTAAACTAATTGGTTAATAATAAACTGTTTTTATTTCTTGAGTCCAATACCATGATTGATTCTATGCGTGTATGCTTGTAATGTGCATTTAACATGTCATCCAATATTCCTACTATTACTGTTCATGCATATTTAGTTTCATTTATTTATAACATGATGATGATGATGATGATAGGAATAGGCATGTGAATGTTTGTATTTGGCTGGTGTACATGGTGCGAGTAGAGATGGTATCATTCGATGCCGTTCTCATCGGGGTATAGTGTGCCATGGTCTACTCAAGTCATGTCCAATAAGAAAGTGTTAGTGTGCTTGATGCGAGTGGAGCATCAGGGGGAGGACGTGACATTGTGGTTCAGCCTATTCACCAGACGCTAGCTCTATCTCTACTCAAGTCTTGTCCACTAACATCGTCGTATCGCCATTACCTTAGCGAAACTAATATGTCGTAGGGAATCAGGGGGGGACGTGGCATTGTGGTTCAGCCTGGTCACCAGACCCTAGCTCTATCTCTATGGATGTATTGAGGGATGCTAGGGTGAGGCCTTGGATACATTGTTTGACATTAGGGTTGGTTAGTTGCGAGCCCAGTTTGCAAGCCCTCGCCAATAGGGGCTTACGTGTTGGTATGGACAACCGGTACAGCAATGCCGTTTTCATTGGGTGTATATTGTCCATGGTGGGTGCATGTGGGGCGACAGTGCTATTTTCATTGGGCGTTTCCACACACTCATGTATAGAGGTGAGGCGGCCACCTATCCTTTCTATAGCACATTGCAAACTTACATACCAGACCACAGATATGAATTGAATGCATGCATATGTTTGTTGCATTATTTTGTTTACTCACTGAGCTCAAGTTGGAGAGCTGACCCTCGCGCGCACAACTCTTTTTAGTTTCTGATGTTGCAGGTACTATGATTGAAGATTTTGTCTACACGCCAATATATGAACATGTGGCGGCTATGATGAGCAAGCTGTGGAGGACGAACATGGTTCGTTAAGCGAGCGTTTCAGCGGTGGATACGTTTAGGGTTTAGTTTCCGTAATTGGATATTGTAATATGTATTAAATTATGTTTTGGTTACTTGGAAATAAATGGAATATTCATTATTTATCATGATTAGACCTCAGTTCATTATCTGTAAGACTTTCGCTATTTACTTTATTACCTCTGATTAATGTGGAATGTGTTTTGGTTTATCATATGTGGGATAGCCTATTTGAGATCCTGGTTGAACCGTTGGTTTATTGACGGTTCATCACACCATTCTGGTTGGTGTAGAATTGGGGTGTGACATTATAACTCCCCCCTCTTATATAAATTTTGTCCTTAAAATTTACACATACCTTCTGAGTCGAATAGGTGAGGATATTGCTTTCGCATAGCGTTCTCTTCTTCCCATGTAACTTCTTCTACATTTTGGCTTCTCTAAGTAACCTTAACATAGTAAATGTCATGGTTGCGAAGACATTGCACCTTCCGGCTAGTGATCTCAAAAGTTACTACTTCTAACGTCAAATCTTCAGTCAAATTCGATGGATCTATTGTTAACACGTGTGTTAGATCTCTGACGTACTTCTTCAGTAATGAGATATGAAATACATCATACACACTTGACATGGACGGTGGTAGTGCTAACTGATATGCTACTTTTTAACGTTTATCTAGAACTTTATAAGGTCCAATATATCTGGGACACAGCTTTCCCTTCTATCCAAACCATTTCAAACCACGCATAGGAGATATTTTAAGAAATACCTTATCACCTATGGTGAATTCGATACATTTACATCGATTATATGCATATTTCTTCTGACGGTTCTGAGCTATTCAGACTCTTTCCTTGATAATGTCGACTACTCGACAAGTCTCTTCAACAAACTCTGGTCCAACAATACTCCATTCTCTAATTTCATTCCAAAATAAAAGGAGTTCGACATTTCCTACCATACAGTGCTTCATAGGGTGACATCTGTATAGTCGTTTGATAGCTGTTGTTATAAGCGAACTCAATCAATGGTAATTTCTCATCCCATGATCCTTTAAAATCAATGATACAAGCTTGAAGCATGTCTTCTAAAATCTGAATAGTACGCTCCGACTGTGCGTCTGTCTGAGAATGAAATGCAGTACTAAACTTTAATGTTTTACCCATATCCTTCTGTAATCCTTTCTAAATCTTTAAGGTAAAGCGTGGGTCTCTCTCGGATACAATGCTTTCAGGTACATCATGTAATCGAACAATATTATTTACATAAAGCTTAACTAACCTCTCTAGGGTATACTGAGGTCGTATAGCTATGAAACGAGTTGTCTTGGTCAAATGATCCACAATCACCCAGACCATGTCAACTACTCGGGGAGTCAATGGTAACCCGATGATGAAGTCCATAGTGATGCAGCCCCATTTCCATGCTAGTTTTGGAAGTGGCTGCAACAATTCTATAGGTCTTTGCCTTTTAGCCTTTACTTGTTGATAATTCAAGAATTGAGACACAAATTTAGCTACATCCGCTTTCATTCCTCTCCACCAATATAGTTTCTTCAGATCATCATACATCTTCATACTTTCAGGATGTACCGAATGAGCAGTGGTGTGAGCTTCCTTCATTAGTCTGTGTCTAATATCCAAGTCTTTATTTTTAGGAACACATACCCTTCCTTTGTATCTTAGTACCTTTTCAACGTCCAAGGTGAACTCAGGAGTAGTCCTACCTTTTTCAAGGTCTTCTTGTACTGTTCTCAGATAAGGGTCTGATTTAATAGCTACTTTCACTTTGTCTAATAGATCAGGCACAATCTTCAATGTAGCAAACATGTTTGATAATAGATGAATAAACCCTTGGACAGTTGATTCATTTGGAATATCAATTACGAACTGTTCTTTACTGTAATTAAATATTCTCCCTGTGACACACGCCACAACATTTGCACTAACTGTTTCTTGGGATTCATAGCTTTCCTGCTTAGTACGTCAGCAACTATATTAGCTTTTCCTGGATGATACTAGATATCGCAATCATAATCCTTCAATAATTCCAGCCATCTTCTTTGTCTCATGTTCAACTCCTTCTGATTAAAAAGATGAGTGAGACTCTTATGATCTGATTTAATTTAAAATTTCTCTCCATATAAATAATGTCTCCATATCGTAACAGCATGTACTACTGCTGCTAATTCCAAGTCATGAGTAGGATAGTTCTTCTCATGTGTCTTCAGTTGTCTTGAGGCATACGTAATTACATGTTCTCCTTGCATAAGCACACATCCTAAACCTAACCTAGACGCATCAGTGTACAAGGTAAATGGTTGTCCAGGGATCCGAATAGTCAAGATGGGAGCTGATATCAATCTGGTCTTCAATGTTTGAAAACACTCTTCACATTTATAGGTCCAAACAAACTTTTTTGCTTTCTTTGTCAGACTGGTGAGAGGTACAGTGATTCTAAAGTAATCTTCTTCGAATCGTCGATAGTAACCAGCTAAACCTAAGAAACTTTTAATTTCTATAACATTCTTAGGTGCTTCCAATTTCACAATGGCTTCAATCTTGCTAGGATCCACTTTAATTCCTTCAGCGGATACAACATAGCCTAAGAAAGTGACTTTATTTAGCCAGAACTCACACTTTGTAAGTTTTGCGTAAAGCTTCTCTTTTCTTAATCGCTGTAGAGCGGCTCTTAGATTTGTAACATGAGCTTTTTTTTTCTTGGAGTAAACTAGTATGTCGTCAATAAATACAATAACTGATGTATCCAACATATCATGGAATACCCGATTCATGAGTTCCATAAAAGTTGTGGGTGCATTAATTAATCCAAAAGACATGACTAAAAATTCATAATGTCCATATCTGGTTCTGAATGCTGTCTTCAGAATATCACCTTCCTTTTTTCAACTTATGGTATCCTGACTAAAGATCAATTTTGGAGAACACTTTGGCACCTTGCAACTGATCAAACAAGTCATCGATCCGTGGCAACGGGTATCGATTCTTGATTGTAAGCTTATTTAATTCTTGATAATCTATACACAGTCGAACGCTATCGTCCTTCTTTTTCATGAACAATACTGGCGCTCCCCATGTTGATATGTTGGGTCTGATATACCCTTGTCTAGTAATTCCTATAATTGTACCTTTAGTTCCGGTAAACCCCTCCCAAGCCACATGTCAAATGGGAACAGTTCAGTAGGAGCCATTCGATAAGGTGCCTTCGATACTGGTGTGGCTCCAGGTATAAGATCTATAACGAACTCTGTCGCTCGGTCAGGTGGTAGTCCTGGTAATTCCTCAGAAAATACATCCAAAAATTCATGCACAACTTCAATATCCTCCATTCATGGTGCTTCCTTAGTGAGATCGACCACGGATACTAGATACCCAATTCCTCCTTTCTTGAGGCATTTTCTAGCCTTCAATGCAGAGAGGATGAGCTTTCGTTTACGGGAAAGTTTGGTACCCGCAAAACTAAACTCTGCTCCTTCCTTGTCTTTAAATGTCAATTTCTTTTCTGCACATAATAGGTTTGCGGAGTGCCGAGCTAACCAATCCATTCCTAAGATAACGTAAAAGTCTGCCATCTCGAGTTGAATTAAGGTTGCATCCAAAATCTTTTCGTCGATAAGAACTGGACATGGTCCATAACCTTTGTCTAGGTCCACTTCTAATCCCATAGGTGAACATACAAGCAGTTTGTAATCTAAAGGTCTGAGGGGTAGATTTAACTTCTTTCCAAATGACACATATATAAAAGAATGAGTAGCTCCAGAGTCAAAGAGTACTCTGGCAACCATTAATAGGTATGATACCTATGACCACATCAGGCGATACAGTAGCATCCTCGGATGTAACTGCATAAACCTTTCCTTACTATAGCTGCTTCCTTGGCTTAGGACACTCTTTTGAATAATGTCCTTCTTGATTGCAATTGAAGCATTTGACTCCAGCACTACTTTGTTTTTGTAGAGGTGGGGCTATTGGAGTAGTCTTGGCTGCAGCATTAAAGCCTTGAGTACGGAAGGGTTTAAATGTCTTTGAGTTTCCTCCGTTGTCTGAGTTTCCATTAGGCCTTTTAATACCTCTGTTTTGAGCAAAATAACTTTTCCTCTGGCTCAATTCCAATACTCAAGCAATCTGTACAGCTTCATTATAAATCTTCTTTTCCAGCCCAATACATGCTCACGGATGCTTCCCCTAAGTCCCATACCGAACCTTCAGGTTTTAGTATTTTCCTCTTACATGCTGGAGGGAGCAAAGAAAAATAATTCTTCATAACGCTATTGATATGTGTTTATAGTCATCTGTCCCTGATATAGACTCAGAAACTCCTTTTCCATTTGATCTCTGGAACTCCTGGGAAAATACTTCTCGAAGAAAGCTTCTTTATAGATAGCCCAGGTCAGTTGGGCGTGCTTTGTCAATAGATAACTCCAAGTAGATTTCCACCAACGGTGTGCATCACCTTTCAGCATAAAATGGCCCATTATACCTTCTTTTTTCATTTATTGTCATCATCATAAAGTTCCTTTCCATCTCATCGATCCAGTGAGCTGGCCATAACGGATCTGATGGCTTGCCTGTAAATTCCTTCGATTTCAACTTCAGGCAATGCTCGATCAGTCTAGAATGATCAAGATGATATTGTGTATATGCTCCATACATAGGTGGTTGGAACTGATAATTTTCTTAGTTGTGCCCGCCTTGCGGTGCTTCAGGATTTGGCGCTAGGCCTTGTACTGCTGGTGTCTGCGGTGCTTAAGGTACAGTGTTGCTACCACCAGGTGCAGTATTAGCTTGTCCTGTAGGTAGAGGTGTTGTATTTGTAGCTAGGATAGCAATTCCCATAGCAGCTAGCATGTTGGCTTGCACATGCTATATTTGCTGCAATTGTTGTGCTAAATTCATTACCGCAGTAGCCAAATCTGTAGGTGGTGCCAGTAGATTGGTTGAGTTGGCTTGGGTGTCACACCCCAATTCTGACTGAACCAGAAGTGTGAGTGAACCGTCACTAAACCAACAGTTCACACCAGGATCTCAATAAGATCGTGTCCACTCATACAAACCATTGCACATAACCATAATCAGAATATAATAAAATACAACGAAAGTCTTAAATTAAATGAACTGAATTCTCTATTTATAATTTAAATAAAATATCTAATTATTCTCCATACCAAAATATAAATTAATATCCTTACATCAATTTATAAATCCAACTAAAAATAAATAAATAAACTAAACAAATCTTAGAGGTACACGCAGAATGGGCACTCGCATGAAGCGTCATGTTCGTCCCCTCCTGCTTGCACTTCTAAAGCAGGAACACCTCGATATGCCAGAGCATCCATATAGTCCTCCACAGTATAACCTGCATCAACATCTAAAAATAGTGTGTACACAAGGGTGAGCTCACAACTTAGCTCAGTAAGACAATCAGACAATGCAACAAACATATGCATGAATAACATTCACATTATGGTCTGGTTTAAGTTTGCAATGTGTTATAGAAAGGATTGGCGGCCACCGCACCTCTATACACGAGTGTGTAAAGTTGCCCAATGGATCAAATACCACTGTCGTCCCACATGCACCCACCATGGAATAGAGATAGAGCTAAAGCGTCCGGCAACGCTTCCCCTGATACCCTACCCATACCAATACGTAAACCCCTATTGGTGAGGGCTTGTAAACTGGGCTCACAACTAACCAATCGTATATTTCATCATAGTAGGCCTTATCCCAGCACAGCTCCCTACAGCATAGAGATAGAGCTAGAGTCTAGTGGCCAAGCCGGAGACCACAGTGCCACTTCCTCCTCCTGATATCCTACCCGCACCAAGCACGTTAAGACAAAACGATACGAAAAGGTGCTAGTGTGAGGAATGATCCCACACCCCAGGCCCTTCCCATTCCACACACCAACAAAAACAATCACATGCCTAACAGTCACATCTTAGCATAGCGAGTATGCATGAATAATAATAATAACTGAAAGTAAAGATGACATGCGAGTATGCACAAACATCAGTCTATAGAATCATAATTATTAACAATGTTTTACTATTATTAAATTATTAGGGTTTAGGTCCGATTCCCTTACCTGACGCTTGTTTGATAGCTTGCTCCGCATCACAGAATCCAAACTCGCTATCACAAGGTCCTACATGATGTTAGGGTTAAATTGGAATAGTTATTCTTAGGGTTTACGTTGGTCGGAAAACCAACTGGTTTAAAAAAACACTCCTACAGAGCATACCGATCGTAGTACTGGTCGCGACACTGTGGGGGAAGGTGCGACTGGTATGGTCGACCGGTCCCCATAGAACGGTCCCCAAGAGGTACCGATCGCATAGGGTGCGATTGGTATGGTCGACCGGTGTGCCTCCGAAAGATCATAAGCTTGGTTCTCGCCTTCCTTCGGTCACCCCCTATTGATTCTAGGGTTTCTCCTATACATTCTAGGTCTGAGCACTGAGTTGGAGTTGTTTCCAACTCCCTTCAAGTCTTAGTTTTGATGATCTTCAACCTAGAACTTGAATCTACGGTTTATCGACTAGATTAGGGTTTGACGGAAAAACATGGTTTAGATCAATACCTCGCTATGCATGGTATTGATCCAATCATGACTAACCATTCTAGAACGCTTAACGTAGAAAAAGGTTTAAGCACTTACCATTGATTCGCGGTAGAGTGTTCTTCGTCCAACGACAATGGCGGCTCTTCTCTCTCCTTCCTAGCTTCTTCTCCTTCTTCAATCTCTTTCTCCTCTCTAGGGTTTGTGAGGATCAATGAAAGGGATTTTAGGATGTTTAGAGGTCCTTATATAGGCTAGGGTTGAGTTTAGGAAGTCCCCTTACGTTAGGAAAATCCTAGGGTTTGAAATTTGGAAAGTGGGATCTACAGAGATCCGTTTTCGGATCTCAGTGGTCTGTTGCACAGGTCATACCAGTCGACCGGTACCATCGACTAGTACCATCGATCGGTATGAAATTTATCATACTTTGGGGTCCGTATTCATACCTGATTGTCATCCGCTCGTCCCTTCTGGCCCGATGATGATTGGAAGACCTGTTACAACATGAATGAAAGGTTTAGATTGGGTTCATGGAGTGCGGGTCTTACAACTCCCCCACCCTTAAAAGAAATTTTGTCCCCGAAATTTGCATGTAGGTTTCACAACTCCCTCACCCTTAAAGTAAATTTTGGCCTCGAAATTTGAACATACCTTGGTCGTCAAAAAGGTTAGGGTATTCCTTTCGCATCGCGTTCTCTTCGTCCCAAGTGATTTCTTCTACATCTTGGCTTTTCTAATGCACTTTCACATAATGGATATCCTTGCTTCGGAGATGTTGTACCTTTCGGCTTGTGAGCATCACAGGTACTACTTCAAATGTCAAGTCCTCTGTCAAGTCTGGTGGGTCTGCTGTCAAGATGTGCGATGGATCCCTGACATACTTTTTCAGTAAGGAAACATGAAACACATCATGAACGCTTGACATGGATGGTGGTAGATCCAGTTGATATGTCACGTTGCCACGTCTGGTCAAAATCTCGTATGGTCCCACATACCTGGGGCATAGCTTTCCCTTCTTACCAAACCGTTTCAGGCCTCGCACAGGTGATATCTTCAAGAATACCTTGTCACCCACTGCAAACTCCAGATCTCGACGTCGATTAATGCTATTATCGAACTTGAGCTGTCTTTACCCTTCCTTAATTTGATCAATCACTCGACAAGTTTCTTCGACGAACTCTGGTCCTACAATCCTTCTTTCTCCCACCTCATTCCATTACAGAGTTGTACGACATTTCTTCCCATAGAGTGCCTCATATGGAGCCATTTGGATCGTAGCCTGGTAACTATTATTATAAGCAAACTCGATAAGCGATAGCTTCTCATCCCAAGCTCCTTTGAAATCTAGGGCACACGCTCGGAGCATATCCTCCAAGATTTGAATAGTTCTTTCTGACTGCCCATCTGTCTGAGGATTAAAAGTTGTACTAAACTTCAACTTAGTTCCCATGGCTTTCTGTAATCCTTCCCATAACTTTGATGTAAAACGAGGGTCTCTGTTAGATACTATACTTTTTGGGACGCCATGAAGTTTGACTATATTATCCATATATAGCTTGGCTAGCTTCTCCATGGTATACTGAGGTCTGACAGTGATGAATCGAGCTATCTTGGTAAGTCGATCAACTATAACCCATATTGCATCCACTGACCTTGGTGTCAAGGGTAGCCCAGTGACGAAATCCATTGTGATACAATCCCACTTCCATGCTAGCTCCGATAGTGGTTGTAGCAAACCTACGGGTCTCTACCTTTCTGCTTTAACTTGCTGGCAATTCAAACATTAGAATAAGAATCGAGCTACATCCACCTTCATACCCCTCCACCAATATAGTCTTCTTAAATCATGGTACATCTTGGTGCTTCCTGGATGTACCGAATATGGGGTGTAATGAGCTTCTGTCATAACTCTATCTCTGATATTTGAGTTCTCACTCTCAGGTATACATAATCGTCCACGATACCTGAGTACTTTGTCTGAATCCAAGGTAAAGTCAGGATTGCTTTTACCCTTCTCTAGATCTTCTTGCACAGTCTTGAGGTGTGGATCCTATAGGATTGCTACTTTGACCTCATCTATTAGATCCGATGAGATCTTCAAAGCTGTGAACATCAATGTGAACTTATAAATTAAGCCTTGTTCCACTGGATCTCCTGTAGTCTCTAATATATGCTCTTTATTATTCTCTATTGAGCCAAAGGCTGCAGCATACAGTGCAACGTTTGTACTAAGTCCTGCCTCAGGTTTTAATGCCCACTTTCTGCTTAAGGCATCAGCCACAACATTTGCCTTACCCGGATGGTACTGGATGTCACAATCATAATCTTTCAATATCTCCAGCCACCTCCTCTATCCCATATTCAGGTCCTTCTGAGTAAATAGGTAAGTTAAACTTTTGTGATCCGACTTTATCTGAAACTTTTCACCATAAAGGTAGTGTCTCCAAGTCTTGATTGATTGGATGACCGCTGCTAACTCCAGATCATGTGTAGGATAGTTCTTCTCATGTTCTTTCAACTGTCTTGATGCGTAGGAAATCACCTATTCTCCTTGCATCAATACACATCTAAGACCTAACCCTGAGGCATCCGTATATAGGGTAAACGGCAAGCCTGGTGCTAGGATGGTCAAGATAGGTGCAGAGACTAGTCTTGACTTCAAAGTCTGAATGCACTTCTCACACTCATCTGTCCATATGAACTTTTCTCCTTTCTTGCTTAGTATGGTAAGTGGAACGACGATCCTTGAGTAGTCTTCCACGAATCTTCTATAGTAACCAGCCAATCCATGGAAACTACGAATCTCCACAACTGATTTCGGTGCATTCCATCCTACTATCGCTGCGACCTTCCTTGGATCTACCTTGATACCATCTGTAGATACTATATGACCCAAGAAGGCCACTTCTTTCAGCCAAAATTCACACTTCTTGAACTTGGCGTAAAGCTTTTCCCTTCTCAGCCGTTGTAGGGCTGCTCTCAAATGTGTTGCATGAGTCTCCTTGTCCTTTGAGTAAACCAATATGTCGTCAATGAATATGATGACCGAAGTGTCCAACATGTCATGAAACACTCAGTTCATCAGTTCCATGAACGACGCTGGAGCATTAGTCAACCCGAACGACATTACCAGGAACTCATAATGCCCATACCTTGTCCTGAAAGCAGTCTTTGGAATATTTCATGCCTTGATCTTCAATTGGTGATACCCTGATCTAAGATCAATCTTCGAGAAAACCTTTGCACCCTACAACTGATCGAACAGATCATCGATCCTAGGCAAAGGGTATCGGTTCTTGATGGTTAACTTGTTCAACTCTCGGTAGTCGATACATAGTCGTATGCTACCGTCCTTCTTCTTTACGAACAATATAGGTGCTCCCCACGGCGATATGCTTCCAATAAAACCAAATTATGTGCCATCTTTGTTCTTAAATGATAACCTCTTCTATGCACATAATCACTTGCAGAGTGTTGAGACAACCATTCTATTCCCAAGATGACGTCAAAGTCTGCCATCTCAAGTCGATTTAGGTTGCATCCAAATTCTGTCCATCCATATGATTCAGACAATGTTCATAGCACTTACCCACTAAAACATCTAGTCCAAAAGAGCTTGAACTAGCGAAATCTTGTATAAAGGTCTTAAGAGCTTGTCTAGTTCCTTCATCTCTTATGATTTTTCAAAGATTATCGTCAAAAATCTCATATTGAACTCAGTAGCTTACATATCTTTTATCACTTCTGTTCTACCCTGATCTCTCTTTCATATACCTCGAAAAAATATCTTGTGATTGTTACTTCATATCCCAAGTCTACCTATAAGCATTAGGGTATATGCTTATAAATTTATTAATTCAGTCAAACTCTTTTGGTCTTTACTTAATCATCTCACTCAACATTGGGCATAACTCAGTATTACTTGTACTAATCCGAATACTATCAATGTCATGATTTTTGACTTCATTCTTGTATCCACTCTTAGATCTACCTTTAGAAATCTTTTGTCTTGTCAAAATTCATATCGATATAATCATCTTTAACTCTACTTGAGTGCTATCTATTTCTTTACTGGCTACTCTTGATAGTTCTCACTTCCTGCTTATGCACTCTTTTACAGGTCATGACACAAATCCATCCATTCAGCAATCTCGAAATAGATCCTCCATTACTTTATCTGAGGTTCCTTGGCTATAGAATATAATCTGAATTTAATCATCTTCCTTCCAATAATTTCCTTATTAACTAAGTATCTCTATCAACGGATGTCAAGGAATATAAGAATCGAAATGTTTATCCAAAAGTAATTCATTTCCTTCTTTCGAATTCAGTATGATGAAGAACACTTGTTTTATCTAGTACCTAGGTTAAAATGATCAGGAATAAATCTATTGTAATCCAACCAGAAACCAAAGGTCGTTAGGTCGCACGGTGGTCCAAATACATAGAAGTATAGATTTACATCTCTTAGCCTCATGGTTACAGGTTTTATCGAGTATATAATGTCGTTGGTCAAGGCACTACTGGAGTAAATCTGGAGAAGTTTTGGTACATCAATAAATTAGGTATAAAATCGAAAAGATGTACATTCGGAATGATTAAATCTTTAAATGTTCATTCGGTTCATATCTCTATTCATGGTGTCGATAATGGGAGTAGCTTAGATTGGTATAATTAGGACAAATTCTAAGGAAATAACATCTATAACTCCAATTGATAGGTTAAATCAAGAAGGTATTCTGTCAAGGTACGAGAATTAGAATCAAGTATGTGCATCCTCTATAATCATAAGAGTAAGTCAATAATGCACCGCATCCTATATAAACCTATTTAGTTATATGGCCACAATAGATTTGATCCTTTGCTGAAATGTTTGAGGCTTCATCTTCAAAAAATATTCCTCAACCCTTGTCGGATCATTCTGACATGATGCAGCTATCCCATACATCGGTGGCTGATAAGGGTAACCACCTTGATATACTGCTTGTTGTGCACCATGCTTCTACACTGGGGTATGCATTACTGGGACCTACAGTATGATAGGCACTATGTTACAGTTAACATGTGCTAGGGGTACAGTATTACTACCAATTGGTATCCAGCATAATATTGTCCCTCAGAGCACCCACTACAGTGAGTTATCTCAGCTTACTTAGTACCTGACTTATTGTGTTTTCACTAGGGAGCAGGTTTGTCTTCCATATATTATCATCAGGACCATGCGTCAGGCTACCATGCCTGACCAAATAAGCAACCTTCCATATGGCAGGCTTATCACTACACTCCTGCAGCGCTTTCGAGTGGACATGAGGGGTGAGATTACGGTCGAGGACACCATGACCTGAAACATTGACTGGGATGCCATTGTCCGGATGAAGATGGACAATTTGCCATTAGTGATGAGGAGTTGGAGGCTCACCCTCGTCCGCTCAGGAGGGTAGCAGCAGTGGCAGCAGCAGTAGCAGCAGCCAATGCGGCTCATGCAGAAGAAGCAGGGGATGACGGTGATGATGATGATGATCAGATGGAGGACGTTCCAGCACCGGCACCACAGCCCATACCTGCAGCGGGACCATCCCAGCCTCCTCCTGATATCGTGATGGGTATGTTTACGGAGATTCAGGATGCCCAGCTAAGATGAGCCGTGACGTAGGGCGCCTTTCTCGCAGCCTCAAAGTTACGCAAGAGTAGGTACACTGGCTCAGGGTAGCTTATGAGCGTAACTATGACATCACTAACCCTATTCCTCCTATGCCCCCATCCCCCTGATAGATCTTTTATTTTCTCTCCCTCACAACATGGTTTTTATATAACAGGGTAACCGTCCGGCTTGTGGACTGTACCCTGTGGCACCCATATCTGTTGATACTCTATAGATATTTTATGTTTATAATTTTTTTTTACTTGTTATGATAATTCATGATCATTCTGCTTGTCAATAAGGTTTTCTCACTAGAGCATGTGTATTTATTCATTCCACATTTAATATAGTATATTATGCTCTTTCATATTTAGTCTCAGGCATCAAACAAGTGCTTAGGGTGTGTTTTTATTAAGACTTTTAAATTCTTCCTATCTCAGTTCATCGACTTATTTAAGTGCAAATATGGTCTGTTGCACAGAGCCTAGGAGCTCTGATACCAAGTTATCACACCCTAATTCTGGCTCAACCAGAAGTGTGAGTAAACTGTCACTAAACCAACGGTTCACACCAGGATCTCAATAAGACCGTGTCCACTCATAAAACTATTGCACATAACCATAATCGGAATATAATAAAATACAACGGAAGTCTTAAATTAAATTAACTGAATTCTCTATTGAAAATTTAAATAAAATATCCAATTATTCTCCACACCAAAACGTAAATAAATATCCTTACATCAATTTGTAAATCCAACTGAAAATAAATAAATAAACTAAACAAATCCTAGAGGTACACACAGAAAGGGCACTCGCATGAAGCGTCATGCTCGTCCTCTCCTGCTTGCACTTCTAAAGCAGCAACACCTCCATATGCCGAAGCATCCATATAATCCTCCACAGTATAACTTGCATCAACATCTAAAAATAGTGTGTACACAAGGGTGAGTTCACAACTTAGCTCAGTAAGACAATCAGACAATACAACAAACATATGCATGAGTAACATTCACATTATGGTCTGGTTTAAGTTTGCAATGTGCTATAGAAAGGATTGGCGGCCACCGCACCTCTATCCACGAGTTTGTGAAGCCGCCCAATGGATCAAACACCACTGTCATCCCACATGTACCCACCATGGAATAGAGATAGAGCTAAAGCGTCCGGATTAAACACCGCCAACACTTCCCCTGATACCCTACCCATACCAATACGTAAGCCCCTATTGGCGAGCGCTTGCAAACTGGGCTCGCAACTAACCAATCCTATATGTCATCACAGTAGGCCCTATCCTAGCACAGCTCCCTACGGCATAGAGATAGAGTTAGAGTCTAGTGGCCAGGCCAAAGACCACAGTGCCACTTCCTCCCCCTAATACCCTACCCGCACCAAGCATGCTAAGATAGAATGATACGAAAAGGTGCTAGTGTGAGGAATGATCCTAGACCCCAGGCCCTTCCCATTCCATACACCAACGAAAACAATCATATGCCTAACAGTCACATCCTAACATAGCGAGTATGCATGAACAATAATAATAACTGAAAGTAAAGATGACATGCGAGTATGCATAAACATCAGTCCATAGAATCATAATTATTAACAACGTTTTACTGTTATTAAATTATTAGGGTTTAGGTCCAATTCCCTTACCTGACGCTTGTTCGATAGCTTGCTCCGCATCACAGAATCCAAACTCGCTATCACAAGATCCTACACAATGCTAGGGTTAAATTAGAATAGTTTTTCTTAGGGTTTACATTGGTCGAAAAACCAACTGGGTTAAAAAAACACTCCCACAGAGCATACCGGTCGCAATACCGATCGTGGCACTGTCGGGAAAGGTGCGACCGCTATGGTCGACCCGTCCCCACAGACCAGTCCCCGAGAGGTACCGGTCACAGTACTGGTCGCATAGGGTGCACCCGGTATGGTCGACCAGTGTGCCTCCGGAAGGCCATAAGCATGGTTTTCACCTTCCGTCGGTCACCCCCTATTGATTCTAGGGTTTCTCCTATACATTCTAGGTCTGAGCACTGAGTCGGAGTTGTTTCCAACTCCCTTCAAGTCTTAGTTTCGATGATCGTTAACCTAGAACTTGAATCTAGGGTTTATCGACTAGATTAGGGTTTGACGGCAAAACATGGTTTAGATCAATACCTAGCTTTGCATGGTATTGATCCAATCATGACTAACCAATCTAGAACGCTTAACGTAAAAGAAGGTTTAAGCACTTACCGTTGATTCGCGGTAGAGTGTTCTTCGTCCAACGGCAATGGCGGCTCTTCTCTCTCCTTCCTAGCTTCTTCTCCTTCTTCAATCTCTTTCTCCTCTCTAAGGTTTGTGAGGATCAATGAAAGGGATTTTAGGAGGTTTAGAGGTCCTTATATAGGCTAGGGTTGAGTTTAGGAAGTCCCCTTACGTTAGGAAAGTCGTAGGGTTTAAAATTTAGAAAGTGGGACCGACAGAGATCCATTTCCAGATCTAAGTGGTCTGCTGCGCAGGCCATACCAATCAACCGGTGCCATCGATCGGTATGAAATTTATCATACTTTAAGGTCTATTTTCGTACCTGATTGTCATCCGCTCGTCCCGTCTGGCCCGGTGTTGATTGGAAGACCTGTTAGGACATGAATGAAAGGTTTATATTGGGTTCATGGAGTGCGGGTCTTACATTGGGTGTGCACATTCTGATGTGCAGCATTTCGAGTTCCAATATTTCCTTCCTGTCCTTACTGACCTTCATTGTTGTTGGTTTCCATAGGTGGTGGAGATGGGTTTACATTCTGTCTCCTTCTACTTACTCTACATCCAGCCATTTAAACTCTTGGTTGAGTGGTACTTGGAAAGGCTATACGTGTGAGACAAGATATGATGGTAGTATTGGAGTATTGGGTTAGTCTCACAATGGAAATTGAGAGAAAAACAAAATCCATAGGCAAAAGTTTAAACAAAATCAAAATGCAGACAACAGTCATTCATAGGGTCGATGGCCTACGGTCGCATGTTGTGCGACCAAAGGTGTGACCATCAAAATCTTGAAAACTTACCGAGACCCTATGGTTGATCAAACGGTTGATCCTACGGTTGATGATTTTGGTCGAATTGTGCGACCGTAAGTTCAAAAATTAGTTTTTAAACCTGTTTTTTTTCGAGATTTTCCTCTCATTTCTCCTTCTTCCTCCTACGGTCTCTACTCAACTCGCCACCAGTGAGTTGCTATAGTGTTGACCATACAAACTTTGTGATTTTTCCTTCGATCTACGACCTACATTCCGTTCCACAAGGTATGTTCTCTACTCTCTACAAACTTTGTGATTTTTCCTTCGATCTACGACCTACATTCCGTTCCACAAGGTATGTTCTTTACTCTCTTTCATTTTTAAGCTTTCATACCTAGGGTTTTTGCCATTTATAAGGTTTTCTTCTAATTAATATTTTTTTGACAATAAAAATTTAATTTTTATTGGGGGCTTTTACTACTAGTCACCCAATGGATGAAAGCCCTCAAGAAAATTTGATTTTCATCAGTTAGTTTAGTAGAAACTTCAAAATTCCTATTTTTAACCTAAATTTTGGGGTTTTTTGCAATTATCAAAATTTCTTCAAAATCGACCTAACTAGTTAAAATTTTCGATTGGATATGCATTGCAGGATGGTTTGGGACCTATGTAAATCTTCTTACCCAATTGTTTGGGTGAAAAGTGAGGCTTTTTCCATTTTTACGTCGTTATGCTGTCAAAATTTTCCAAATTTTCTAACTTGTTTTCTTGTTTTCTTTTCTTATAGCTATCATGGTTCGCACCAAAGTTCCTCGAGTTCATGACCCACTTTGCTTCAGGTTTGTAAAAGCAGAAGTGCGATATCCTTGGTTTGACCGAAAAAAAGTTAAAGGGGGTCGGTGTGTGAACCTAGCCCACTTAGCCTTGTTTGATGTGGAAAGGGCGTTTGGTGACATGGGTTTGCTTCCAGTGATCCTATACGAGGCTTCTACTCGCCTAAACTTGGTTAAGCAGTTCTACTATCACCTTCAGGTGGAGGGTGACCTAGAGGATGTAGAGAGAGGCAGAGAGCTTCGGATCACTAGCTGGGTGAAAGGGGTTCTGATTTCTTTCAACTGCTAGGAGTTGGCTGATCTCTTAGGTATCTTCAATGATGGATAGTTGGTTTACTGTGCACCCAGAGAGCCACAGTTTCTATCTACACAGATGCGTACCGAAATAGATAGTCAGATTCTTTGAGATGACCGCTAGGAGATAAAAGTAGTAAACTTGCATCCAGAGCCACGTGTCTACTGCAAGATTATCCAGCATAATCTGATTCCCCATGGCAGACACTACGAGATGATCTCCCAGCTGACTCAATACCTGTTGTACTGTATCTGTACTAGGTAGCCTATCTGCCTTCCATATATTATTCTTCAGACTACGCACCGAGCTACATTGCCTGACTCGAGAGGCAACTTGCCCTATGGGAGGCTGATCTCTACCTTGCTTGCTCATCTACAGGTGGATCTAGTGGATGAGAGGATCGTTGAGGACACCTTCTCAGCTGACCTTGCCTGGGAGGCCATCAGTAGGATGGGTATGAGAGAGATACAGGTCAGTGATGATGATTGGAATGCTATGAGACGTCCTCTTACTTGGGTAGCGACAACAGATGCAGAGGCGGTAGCAGCGGCAGCGGAGGTAGCAGTAGAGGCACAACGAGGGTGATGATGAGGAGGATGATGATTGGATGTACATGGATGTGGATGTCATCCCTCCTCCATCGCCACAACATTCTACTAGAAGGGCTTCTCATTCAGCTAGCCCTTCATGCCCACCATCAGATGACATGATGGGGCTATTACGTGAGATTAGAGAGGCTCAACACGTGACTGATAGGAGAGTATGAGAGCATCTAGATGCCCAACACTCTACAAACCAGCGGGTAGCAGATCTATCAGCTAGTCTCCGAGCAACTCAGACTCAGGTGGCCTGGCTAACAGGAATATATGCTGAAGACTACGATAGAGATAGTGAGGCACATCCTCCTCCAGCACATCCAGCTCCATGATTGCCCTTTATATCTTTTTCCTTTTTATACTGTAGAGTAACTGTTTAAATTGTGGACTGTACTCTGAATTTGGATGTATATTTGTCTTATTCCCATTTGGATATATATATATATTTATATATATAATTGGTTTTCCCTTTACATATGTGCATTATTCTCTTTCTTAGTTTATGTCTCATACAACACAGGTGCTTATGGTGTGTTCTTATTACGGGTTTTAAATTTTATTCTAACTCAGTTCATGACTCATGTAGAAGTAGTTAGGTCAATGGGTAGAACCTAAGATGCTCTGATATCAAGTTGTCACACCCCAATTCTGTTCTAACCAGAATGGTGTGATGAACCGCCAATAAACCAACAGTTCACCCAGGATCTCGATAGGTCGTACCCACCATATCAAACCAAACACACATTTCACATTAATAATCAGAGGTAATAAACAAATAAGCAGAACTCTTACAGATAATGAACTGAGAGTCTAACGGTGATAAATAAGTATTTAATCCAATTATCTCCAAACCACAAGACATAAAAATAAATAATCAATTACATATCCAATGTTCATACTATAACTAAACCTAAGCAAAAACACAATGATTGCACTCGCATGATGAATCATGCGCATCTTCTTCAGCGTCTATGTCCATCGCAGCAACATGTCCATATATAGGCGCATTCGTATATTCTTCAATGGTATGACCTACATTATCAACTAAAAATATTTGACGTCAAAAGGGTGAGCATACATCACGGCTCAGTGAGCAAACATCACGGCTCAGTGAGCAAACAAAATAATGCAACAAACATATGCATGCATTCAATTCATATATTTGGTCTGGTTTTTAAGTTTGCAATCTACTATAGAAAGGTTTTGGTGGCCACCGCCCCTCTATACACGAGTGTGTGAATCCCAATGGATCAAACACCATTGCCGTCCCATATGCACCCACCATGGAATAGAGATAGAGCTAAAGTGTCTGGATCAAACACCGCCAATATTTCCCCTGATGCCCTACCCATACCAACACATAAGTCTCTATTGGCGAGGGCTTGCAAACTGGGCTCACAAATGCCAAACAATGTATCCAAGGCCTCACCCCAGCATCCATCGATACGTCCATAGAGATAGAGATTAGGCCCCCCGACAGAGTCAGAGACCACATGGTCTAAGACCACCTCCCCTGATACCCTACGATATAATAGTTCTGTTAAGGTAATGGCGATACGATGATGTTAGTGGGCAACACTTGAGTAGAGATAGAGCTAGAGTCTGGTGACGAGGTCGAAGACTACCATACCACGTCCTCCCCCTGATGCTCCACTCTCATCCAACACACCAACCACACACATACATTCACACGCCTATTCCTAGCATCATTATCATCATCATGTTATAAATAAACAGAATTAAATATGCATGAATAGTAATAGCATGAATATTGGATGACATGTGAGATGCACATTACAAGCATACAAGCATATAATCAATCATGGCATTAGACTCAATAAAAATTAACAGTTTGTTATTACCCGATTAATTTAGGTCTTTTTCCCTCACCTGTTAGCAATTCTTGATGTCCTTCCAAGCCTTGAAATTCTCTTTGAATTGATTTAACAACCTAAAAGTTATATGAATTTAAGTTAGGGTTCATATGTGACATGTTACAGTAGTCAAAAATTAAAACAGAGCACTGATAGGTGTCTGATTGGTCCTATGATCTCATGCTGTATCGACCTTACTGTCTATAGTCGATACCCTACGGTCGCATATGGTGCGATTGTAGTTAGGACCGTATGATTTCTGATATCTTTCTGAATGCCTATGGTCGATCCTCTGGTCATACTGATCATGCTATGGTTGACCGTAGCTGCGACCTTGAGATTTCTAGTCATAGTCTACTTGAAATTCGAGCTCTTCCTAGGTCAATTCTTCTGTTCTTCAATTGGGTTTATTCTAAGGTCATCCAATAGTCATCATTAGTAGTTTCTTATCAACCCTAATCATCAAATTCACTCATCATGGTTCTCCTTGGGATTTTCTCAAGGAAATTGTGTAGATCATAATAGGTTGATATTGCCTATCTTCCATAGAAGTCTTATACTTAGAGTTTACATCTCTAGAGATTCGTTTCATACCTTTGCCTGTGATAGAGAGCCAATCTCTTCTCAGTAATTTCTTCTCCTTAGCTTTTTCTTCTTCTTCGTATCTTCCTTCTCTTCCTTATCTTTCTCTAGGGTTCACTAATGTTTTAAAAGAGTGAAAAAGGGCTGAGGGACGTCCTTTATATAGAGAAAAAAAATCTCCATATAGAGTCATTTTTCAATTAGGAAAGCAATCCCTTTGTTTAGGAAAGTTTTCAAAACTTAGAGTGTGATCTGGGTTCTCATGGTCGATCATACGGTCGCATAAGCCGTCACAAAAAGTGGAAAATTCCACCTCAAAGGCTCAGATCAAGCCACGTAAGGTAGATTCCAGATCGGCGACCCACGAAGAGGCGGGATTATATACATCTCGCTAATCGCGTCAAGGTGCTTGCGCGAGGACGTTGATTGGCTGAAGGCAGCCTAACGCGATGATCGCGTTGCATGGAACCGAATCTATGATTCGGTGTAGCGCGCATGAGATGCACCAGCGTCGAAGATTCATATCTGATGGCTATCAATCGCGAAGAGTTCCGCTGACGGGATTTGGATGATCGTAAGGCCTAGATCAAATCCCGCTTTTATCTGACCAATCCAACGGTCTAAAAAGAAAGATACCATCTCCGCCAATAGAAGCTCGACAACGGCGTACGGTGGGTCAGAGGCAGCCGCGCTATGGTGCTTCGCGGCGCACAGAATCAGTTTGAAAGATTTCATTTTAAATGTTCTGGTTGGCTGATCTTGTTCAGGGCATATCTCAGCCGTCCGATCTCGGATTTGAGCCTGTAATATATCAAACTGAAGCTATTTCGAAGGGTAAGCTTTTAGAAAGGGTTAGATCTCGAGCAGAAGAAAAAAAAAATGGCGATTTTGGGGCAAACCTATCTTTGAAGCTTCTAGGAGCTATACTGTAACTCCTATTCTCTGTATGAGGCCATGAAAGCTTTATTGAAACTTAGGAAGAGTGCTTGGACCAGCTGTGGGAGTCCAATGGAGCCATGGTGGTGAAGAATGACCTGTGCAGCCAGTAAGGAGGTTGAGAAGCTAGCACAAAGAGCCTTACATCAGTAGTGAGCAAGACCGGAAGGTAATCACGCATACAAACTCTATTTTTGTATCAATGCTATATGGGAAGGTTTGTAATCAATATTTGATAAATATTGTGTAACCTGTCAAGTTGGGAGCTTGACTGGAGTTGGGGTTGTTGCCTAGGAGACAGTTGTAGCTGTGAATGCGGTTGATGTTGTAGCATCGGGGTTGTAGGTGCAACCGTAGCATTATAGTTGTGTATTGGGTATAATACGAAACCCTGATTAGGGTATTGCCCCGTGGAGTAGCCATCACAGTGTGTGATAGGTAAACCACGTTACATTGTGTGTCATGTGGATGTGCCTATGAGTGTGGAATAGAAGTATGTATGCTGCAGGTCTGGGTGTACATACTTAGCAGGCCAAGCCCCTGGTATGGATACCTGTGGGTGTGTGGTTGGTGTGTGCACGAAATGTGTTTGATAAATTGACTGTGAGAAAAGCTCAACTAGCCAGCTCAAGGCAGCACAACACATAGTGATCAATAGCTCTTGGCAGCATTTTCCATAGCAGTAGGCCAAATCATAATAGTGGAAAGAATTTTTAATGGTCACTGATTCACCCCCCCTCAGTGTCAACCTGGGAATTACAGTACGGTATACCCTAGATACTTGTGACTGACAATGGCAAACATTTGACAACAAAGCCTTTGCCAAAATTTTCACAGAAAATCACATCAAGCACAAGAAGACGTCGATTAGACATCCTCAGGCCGATGACCAAATTGAGCTAACCAACTGATCCTTCTTGCAAGGGTTAAGTAGAAGGCTAGGCGACGCAAAAGAAAGATGGATCGATTAGTTTCCTTGAGTTCTCTAGGCCTACCGAACCACTTGTTGGACAGCCATACTACCACACAAAGGTCGGTGAACGCACCTTCCAAGTCGGAGACCTCATGCTCAGAAGGACTTTTGTCTCAGACCCAACCAACCAAGGCAAACTCATGCCCATCAAGGAGGGTCCATACATAGTCATCCGAGCTATGAGACCAGGCTTTTACCATCTCATCCACATGGATGGAAAGGACATCCCGAGAACTTGCCACTTGGTCAATTTGCACAAGTTCCATCAATAGCACCTTGATTAATGGTAATAGAAGTTTTCCATTCACAGATGGAACGACCATCCGACAAGATGATTGAAAAGTTCACATTGATAGTTACCCGATATTCTCTTGCCCACCAATTAGACTTCAAAAAATTATATATCGAAAAGAATCGACCCATCAACCGTGGCACAACTGAGCCAGATGGCCCGGGGAGGGCAGATTAGACTTCAAAACACCTAAGTCGAAAAGAATCAACATGTAAACCTCAACAAAATTGAGTCAGATGGCCCAGTTAGGGTAAACTGGACTTCAAAAAACTATGTTGAAAAAATTTGACCCGTCAACCTCGGCACGACCTAGCCAAATGGCTTGTGAAGGGTATATTGAACTTCAAAACACCTATTTGGGAAAGAATTGACCCGTCAACCTCAGCACAACAGAGCTAGACAGCCCATGGAGTGTAGATCGGACTTCAAAAAACCTATGTCGAAAAGAATTAACCTGTCATCCTCAACACGATCGAGCCAGACTGCCTGGGGAGGGTATCTCGGACTTTGCCAAAATCGTGCTACGTCAGCAACAATCAACCCAGCAACCTAGGCATGACTGAGCCAAACAACCTTAGGGGTATAAAGGTATTTAAAAAGATAAAATTCCTACGTCGTTACAGCCACACAAAAGAAAAATATACATTGAACACTTGAAAAGAAAAGCCTTCATATATTCACGTAGGTTACACTATACATCATATATGTCACATAAAAGTAGAAAAGTATGGTTACAATGCTTACATACCCAACGAGTATATACCCCATTGGGGGTGAGGAGAAAAAGAAAGACAAGAAACCTGAATTACAGAAGATCACGACCAGTTGTCAACAGATTAGAAGGAGGAGTTTCTTGAAGCGAAAGGTCAATAATATCGGATGGCTTCTCAAACGCAGAACCCAACGAAGTGTTGGGAAGACGACCAGAAGCCAATCTTGAACCCGGAGAACGAGAAGGAGAATTAAAGTCTTTGCCACCATCACCCGAACTATGGAACAAACCATGACGAGCTGGTGCCTCAGCCGAAGATCAAACTGCATCGCCCCCGGATCCATGCACAATCGTCTCACGACTGTAGTAAATTTCATCATCCTCTTCCTCATAAGAAGAAGGGAGGGTAATCTTCTCCAAGGCCTCACTACAAGAGTAATCGATCCCGGTAACCTTCTTCTCAACAAATTCACAAATAGCCGTAGCTCTGATAAAGAATGAGGGCAATGCATTTCTATTCACGTAACCCCTAAAATAGGTCAAATTGTTGTATACCGGACGTCCCTTATGGCCGCCTCCCGAGCCGCATCAACTTGCTCTTTCACAACTCGGGCCTCATCCTTATACTCCTAAACCTTGGTACGAGCAGCCTCCCTTGCCTTCTTTCATATCTCCGCAGTCACTCGCACCTTCTCCTTATCCAATGCTGTTTAAGACAGTTGACCTCCACATTCAAAGTCACTTTTTTCTGAGCGGCCTGGGTTACTTGAGAAACCACCTCATTTCGCTCCTTATCCATCTCATGGGCTGTCTCTGCAATCCACTGAAGCCACAACGTCTTCTCTTTCTCATAATTCAGCATCTGCGCATGGAATAGCAAAACAAACAACATGGCAAGCATTGCTAAAAATACAAACAAAAAATAGACCGAGTACATACTGCGACAATCGGTGATTCGGCACTAGAGCATAAGGACCAAGTAGACAGCCCTTGTACCATCATGGTGTCCCTCAGTTAATGAGCTCTAGTCACTAACTCAATGGCCTAACGGAGCAATCTTGCCTAACCATTGCAGGTCGGCTCACCCACCTCCGTATATCCGAGCGAATTTGATCGACCATTCTACACTCAAACAACATGTCGCGACTCAAAAAATTACTGATCCAGAGAACTTAACCTATAAAATACATTCACAAACTACCCACCCAGCATATTGACTCAGTAGCTAGCCAAGTCGCAGTAGCTTCACTAGAGTCAAGGCTTCTTCACCTTAGAACGACTAAGCAAAAAACCCAAGGAGGGTACTAGGGTATGGTATCACATCCCAAATTTTTTTTCTTTCTTTCACTTACTCATTTTCTTTTTGCAGATCTAAAAGAGCAATAAAGCAACTATTGGGGATAAATATTATCACCCAATAATAGCATGACATGTAGATGGCAGCAGCACTCTCAATCAATAGGGATAAGAATGACATTTCACAGAGACAAAAAGGATACATCAGTCATTCCCTATAAAGATCAAGGGCAAAATTGACATTACACTCAATAAGCTATGAAGACTTCAGCAATAACTAAGGCTATAATAGTCTCAACAATTAAGGTCAAATCACTTGAATATTTTATGAGCTTTGGCCCAGTTTGCTTTGAAAGCATGTCAACTCAGCCTCCTACTTTGGCCAGCTCAGCCCCCACTCGGTATTTTACCATCATGCCTTCTAACCCCGCTTAAGCTATCGATCCGAGGCCATCCCGAAAGGTCCGATCCTATTATTTGTGGCCTAATATCTTAACTTAAGCATCGGAATGATCCCAGGGAAAAAAACCCAACCTCGCTTTGCCTTGTTCTGTCTTCTGAAGGTTTGACCGTAAGACCTATGTGCGGATTCTTACGATAATAGACTTGTAGCACAAAATGAAAATCTTAGAAATAAGAGGAAAGAACAACTCCCCTAAAAAAATCACAATTCAAATTTTAAGCCACGAAAACTCATTTTTTGGACGCATTACCTGGGGCTCTCAAAATCTCTTTCCCTTTTAGCCTTCCAATTCTTTCTCTTATTTCTTAACTATATTTGGATTTTCTTCTTTCTGCGATTCAGCAATAAGGAATTTGGTGCTCGAGTCTATGGAAGATAGATGGTATGTGTTTCCTTAATGTTAGTTGTATTATGTGAAGTGAGATATTGTCAACCAAGGTCATGACATTGGAAAATAAAATTGAAATTACAAAAGGAATAACAAGATTAACGGCTAGGCATCCCCAGTGCTATTACTGGAAATGCAAATGATTTGACGCTTCACCAGCAATGGCATAAATAGAAGTCAGACCATCGCCAAAAAAAAAAAAAAAAAAAAAAAAAAGGGGAAAGACGATTAGGATTGAACCCTAAATCTTGGTCTTTGTTGACCACCCTTGGAAAACTCATGAGCAAGTACTGAAGATGGAAAATCAATCTCATTAAAAAAATGAGGATTCAAATCGTCTTCTCCTTGTACTTCAGGGAGGAGGGGTGGCGATCCCAATGGATGGTCGGCTCAACTTGTTGGTTCGAACTGAGGACTCACGTGGTGATCATCTACTGGGATCATCGCCCCTCCTCCCGAATATGAGGGAAGAAACAATGTGGATCCAAAAATGAACGCTGAGCTGTTGTACTTTTTACCCAGGTAGTCCGCACTTGTGTTTGGTTATGAAATGACTTATCTTGCAAGCTATAGTACAAAAACTGAATATCATAAGATGTAGTAATCAAGAATATATCGACTACCCACGTTACATTGCAAGTTCAACCTCAACCCCTACTCGGACTACAGTTTTGGACAAGTGTTTTAAATTTGTTTTACAACTCAACATATTGACTCACATCACCAGCTGATCTGATTGTATCACTGGATCAGTATGAAAATAATTATGTAGTACAATATATAAAATATAATCAAATCATAAAAGTGCCTTAATGGCTTAATGACCATGATTCAACAGTAAACTCTCTCTCTCTCTCTCTCTCTCTCTCGGGGGTTTTGTATATGAAAATTTCTTCCTTCTTGAAATTCTCCATTGATTTTAGTGGGTTCAAGAAGAAGCAGATTATTCCTGTAGAGGGAAAAGAAGAATATGATTTGGGTAGTTCAATTATTTCAGGCGACTAAGGAAGAAAGGACAGCCACAACCTGGGAACGAAGAAGACCAAAAGGTGTGTCGGCCATTCCAATCAAATTTATTGCTAATAATGTCATATGGGGTATCTTTCTCTGAATGACGTATTGAAGTGCTAAGTGTGGTGAGCATTACACATTTTAAACCTGAATTTCAGAGCTAAAAATCTGTTCATTTTGTAACGGTTTTCATCTTTAATTGACCTCAAATAATATAAGTTACTAAACTCGATTAGATGCATCTCATCACAAAAGCATTTTTTTTTTTTTTTTTTGAGTAAAGAAATGCACTTGTGTAAGTGTCTCATAAAAAATTACTTGTTTCAGTGTGGAGAAATCCCAAGTCCGGGGAAGATGCGATGAACCTTCCACCTGTTGTCCATTAAAATGTTAAATGTTATGGGCATTTCTTTTTATTTTCCATGTCTACCTTTTTAAGCTAAGGAATGGTAGGGGGGAGATCAGTAAGCTGAGGAAAGGTAATTTGCATGTTAAAGCACTTCTTGAATACCACAGACCAAAATTAGTGCACTTATTGAATGCCGCAAACCAAAGTTCAGAATCTTGGACTGGTGGAACTTATATCCTTTTGTTATTATTAAATATTACATCGACATGAAAAAAGTAGTTTATGTCTCACACTCTAACCATTAATAAAGATGCAACCGCTGAAGAGATAGGCCATTGAGTCATTTGTTGCATTTCTTTTTTCTTTTTTCTTTTTTCTTTTTTCTATGGATCAGTTGCGTTTTTTCTTTTTCTTTTTTTTTTTTTCTTTTTTTTTTTTTTTTTTTATGGATCAGCAAAGTATATATTAATCAAATGAAATAATGGAAAAGATACATCACATGCCAGGATAAACCATGGTGAAAAAATAAGTACGAGAAGGAACAACCTTCGACATTGCCATCAATAAAACCCTACTCAATCGAAAACCCAGAGACAAAAAATGAGACAAGAATTAATACCCAAGGCAGGATTAACTATCCCAAGCAATCTCTGTCCACATAAAGGAAGGAAGAGAAGAAGAGGTAGAGCATAATTGACTTTTAGCAGCAGCTTTAGCAAGGTCGTCGACCACTAAATTAGTCTCTCGGTAAATATGAGTGAGCCTCCATACACCAGATTCAAAGGAAGTCGCTTAGCTCCATCAACTATGGGCAAATCGCTATGGAATCGGAACCCTTTGTACACACATCAATATTGTCACCGAACCACCTTCAATATTGAGGTTATCAATAACCATTCAATAGCATAATCCATGAAAAACCACATGCAATTTAACCATAAAATTTGTTGATAACTCGTAATCACTGGTAAGGCTCCTAACCACGATTCATGTTCCATCACGACCTCTTATTATAATCCCCCTCTTATTCACATGAAGAGGGGGAGGCCCCCGTCACGTGGATAAGAGAGAGAGTGTGAGATTGTGTTTAAAAAAATATATATAAGAAAGAAAAAAGAAGGAAAAAAAGAGGAAGAAAATGAAGAAAGAAAAAAGGGGAAAAAAAAGTTTGAAATAAAATGATCTCACATTAGTCTATTAGTCAAATTCTATTGGATTTTAGTGTGCCATGTCACTAATTTGAATGTGCACACAATATTTGAAAGCTAATGTTGTAAGTTTTGCAAAATATAAACAGGGAAACATGAGATGGCAAGGAGGGCTAGCTATAAGTAAGAGATCAAAGGAAAGAGGGAGATCTTCTTGGACCCCCTCACAAATTCATGGCCTGCAGCCCCCCATTAGCCAAATTCGTGGTTAGTAGAGCGAAAGGAAGAGAGAAAAAAGAAGAAGAACGCAGAAGAAGAATGGAGAAAGAAAAAGAGGGCTCACCTCCTTTCAACCTCCATCAATCAAGACTCAACATTGATGAAATGAAGCCCCAATATCTATGGGTGTAGGGCTCCACCCATATTGTTAACCAAGGTAAAAATCTCAACCCTAGCTTCAATACTCTTCTCTTTGTGCTTAATTAATACATGCATGGAGTTTTGTATGAAGATTAAATCTATACCTCTTGGTGTGAATCCCTGTGTATTTTTTATTATGAGTTGGCCATGATTGATGTTTTATTTTATCACATGCAATATAATGAGGGACTCGTCCGAATTTGGGCCCTAAATATGGGGAGGGCTCAAAGGATATGTAGATAGCTTGTTCAGCCTTGGCAATGTTATGTGAGACTCCTCTATGAGTCTAAATCACCATCCAAAAAACCCAGATCCATTTGGATAAGGGAAACCCAATTTAAAATTCGGGGAAGGCATTGTGCACAGATTTGATACAGTCCAACTACGAAGATCGGCCCGCATCAAAGCCCAAGCTTACAAAGCCCATTTGAACCAAGATCAAGGTATGAACCAAGCTACAAAAGAAGCAATGAACCTGACCCTTGCTCCTTAAAACCAGCCACTTTTTGGTGACCTTTCAAGTCTTTAGTGGATAATGAGGTAGCATTTTCTATTCAATGTTTATAGAGTATTCTCTACATTGGAGCTTGCATCAAGACATTGAACCTAGCATCAATACCTTGGACCTTGAATCAAGACTTTGGAACTTGCATCAATGCTCATTGGAGTAACCCCTTGCATTGAAAAAATCTATTTTTTTTAATCTATCATTTATTGTTTTCTATTTTGTATTTTCAGCCCTTGGATTTAAAGATATGATTGTCTTTTTATTTTCTCTATTATGCCTATAAAAGACCACCAAAGTAGTTTGTATTGCAGAGACAATTTGAAGTGATTCTTATGAATGAAATTTACCTAAGTGCGATTCTTGAACTTAGAAGAGTTCTCCCTTGAAACCTTGAAGAAGTTTCATTCCATCCTAGAAGAGTTGAAATTTTATTCTTCAAAGAGTTGTAGGCCACATTTGGAGTTGATTTACATCCTAAAAGAGAAGTAAGTCACCCCTACCTTCACTTCCATCAATTATATCATTTTCTTTCTTTACCTTTAAAAAATTTTGAAATCTATTTCTGCACTTCACTTCCCTTTTGATTCCTTTGATTTTGTATAAATCCACTCTCCGATCCATTATTTCCATAAGCCCAAAATCAGCCTACATCATTTGGTATCAGTGTTACTTACCCTAAGGAAGGAGAGTCTCTATGCAGCCCTTGACAAGTGCTACTTCATGGTGGAGGAAATTATCTTCTTAGGTTTCAACATCTCCAAGGATGGCATCTCCGTTCGTAATGCAAAGATTAAAGTGATTCAAGAATGGCCAACTCCAACCAATGTTCATGATGTTCGAAGCTTCCTTGGATTGGCATCCTTTTATCAGCGATTCATTGCCCATTTCAGTTCTTTAGCAACCCCACTCACTTCTTGCATAAAAAATGGAGTCTTTGAATGGACCAATGAAGTCCAACGAAGTTTTGAGCAACTCAAAGAAAAGTTAAGCACTGCCCTGGTTTTAGCTCTTTCAAATTTTGATCTTATTTTTGAAGTACATTGTGATGCTTCCAGAACCGACATTAGAGGAGTCTTGAGTCAAGGAGGACATCCCGTCGCTTTCTTTAGCGAAAAATTGAATGGTGCTAAGCTCCGTTATAGTACTTACGATTTAGAGTTTTATGCTCTCTTTCATACCCTTGAGTATTGGAGGCCATATTTGATTCATAGGGAGTTTATTTTGTACACTGACCATGAAGCTCTAAAGTACATTTCAGGTCAACAAAAGCTCAATTCAAGAGCAAAATAGGCGGAGTATCTTCAAGAATTCAACTTCCATATCAAGCACAAGGCCAGTGTTCAAAATCGAGTTGTCGATGCTCTTAGTCGCAAGAAGGGTTTGCTCTCTATGATGCATAGTACTGTACTTGAATTTGAATCTTTTCAAGAGCTTTATGAAGAGAATGAATACTTCTCCAGACTCCTCTCAGATGCAAAAGACAAGGTCCTTGTCGATTTTACTCTTTGTGATGGTTTCTTTTTCAAAGAAAATCGTTTATGCATTCCAGATTGCTCCTTACGGCAAAAGGTGATTGAAGAGATACATAACGAAGGACACTTTGGGAGAGACAAGACACTACACTTAGTTACGACTAAGTACTTTTGGCCCCACCTCAAGAAAGATGTGCACCGTTATGTGATGAAGTGTCAAAAGTACCAAGTGAAAAAGGGACAAAACACCAATGCAAGCCTCTACTTACCTTTATCCATACCACAAGCTCATTGGGAAGACATATCTATGGATTTTGTCCTTCGATTGCCACGCACACTTCGAGGTATGGATTCAATTTTTGTGGTCGTTGATAGATTCTCAAAGATGGCCCACTTCATTCCTTGTCGCACAACAATGGATGCATCCAGTATCATCGATCTTTTCTTTAAAAAAGTTTACAAATTACATGGTCTCCCTAAGACTATCACTTCTAATCGAGATATGAAATTCCTTAGTCATTTTTGGCGGCAACTTTGGAAAAATATTGGCACCAAACTACAGTTTAGTACGGTGTTCCACCCTCAAACCGATGGCCAAACTGAAGTAGTTAACCGATCTTTGGGAAACTTATTGCGGACCTTGATCGATGACAACCCCCACTCTTGGGAAAATCGGTTATCACTTGGTGAGTTTGCCTTTAATTGTTCAGTGAATCAAACTACAGGTTATAGTCCCTTTGTCATTGTTTATGGGAGACAACCCATGTCGGCACTTGACCTCTCACCCATTCCATTTTCGGAAAAATCAATTGGCAATGTTGACGATATTGTTTCTGAAATGAGATAAATCCATGAAAGTGTGCACCAAAAGCTTCAAGACAAGACAAAGCTCTACAAGAAGGCCTTTGATAAGCGACACCGTGAGGTAATCTATGAACGTGGTGATTATGTTTGGGCTTACTTGCCACCAGAACGACATCCAGTTGGAAACTATAACAAGCTTAGTGATCGAAAGATTGGACCTCTTGAAGTTCTTACATGCATCAATCCCAATGCATATCAGCTCTACCTTCCACCCCATATGAAGATTCATGATGTTTTCAATGTGCGTCATTTAACACCATTTATGGATGATTCTACCAATGAAGAAGACTTGAATTTCGAGATGAATTCTTTCTCACAAGGGGGAATGATGCAGTCCAACTACGAAGATCGGCCCGCATCAAAGCCCAAGCTTACAAAGCCCATTTGGCCCAAGACCAAGGTATGAACCAAGCTACAAAAGAAGCAATGAACCTAGCCCTTGCTCCTTAAAACCAGCCCCTTTTTGGTGACCTTTCAAGTCTTTAGTGGATAATGAGGTGGCACTTTCTATTCAATGTTTCTAGAGTCTTCTCTACATTGGAGCTTGCATCAAGACATTGAACCTAGCATCAATACTTTGGACCTTGAATCAAGACTTTGGAACTTGCATCAATGCTCATTGGAGTAACCCCTTGCATTGGAAAAGTCTATTTTTTTAATCTATCATTTATTATTTTTTATTTTGTATTTTTAGCCCTTGGATTTAAAGATATGATTGTCTTTTTATTTTTTCTATTATGCCTGTATAAGGCCACCAAAGTAATTTGTATTGCAGAGACAATTTGAAGTGATTCTTATGAATGAAATTTACCTAATTGCAATTCTTCAACCTAGAAGAGTTCTCCCTTGAAACCTTGAAGAAGTTTCATTCCATCCTAGATGAGTTGGAATTTATTCTTCACCTACATCCTAGAAGAGTTGTAGGCCACATTTGGAGTTGATTTACATCCTAGAAAAGAAGTAAGTCACCCCACCTTTACTTCCATCAATTATATCCTTTTCTTTCTTTACCTTTAAAAAATTTCAAAATCTATTTTTGCACTTCACCTCCTTTTTTATTCCTTTGATTTTGTATAAATCCACTCTCTCGATCCATTATTTCTATAAGCCCAAAATCGGCCTACATCAAGATTCTATGCCAAAAACATGGCACCCTATGGATGGATATAGAAGTAGGTCTTCCACCCACTGTTTGGCTTTGATGGCTTAAGGGAAAAGTTAGTCCTTGGAGTCCTCTTAAATCCTATGCAAATTGGTAATGATTTGCATTCAAAATGTATTTGTTCCATAATTTTTAATGAGATCATACAGAATCTAAATAGATTTAGTACCCTATGGATCGATATAGATTTATTTCTTAGAGCCATTGTTTGGACTCCATGACTTGAGGGAATAGTTAGCCCTCTGAGTCCTCTTTAATCCTATGTAATTTGGTAATGATTTGAACTCTTAATGTATTTTCTTGGATTTTCTACCAACACTAGACAGAATCTGAATAGATTCTGGTCAGATTCTAGACAATGCAGTAACCCTAGATTGGAAAGGATACTCTAGGATAATCCCTACACCTTAGCACATTCTCCCAAGGGTATAAGGACCTATATAGTTGCACTTTGAGATGAAACTCTCCAAAGTCGTATTTTAGGAAGAATCTTCATCCTTTAGAAAATACCATATTTTCCCTCAAGGAAATATTTCTCAAATCTTTCCAAATCAATCCGCAATGGACTATCCATATCCATAGACCCGTTGAGGTTACCTAGATTCAACTAGATTTTATCAGATGATTCCCAAACTAAGTGGATCATGATTCCTAGGGCAAACCCTAGAATACGTAGCTAATTTGGAAAGATTTTCAAATACAAACCCATGGTCCACATGAACTATCCATAGATCCACTAGGACATTTATCTCAGATCTACTAATTAATTTTACAATGGACTATCCATTTCAAACTCTTCATGGGTCAACCAGATTTCAATCAGAGCATTATTCAAAAGTGAAACTACGTCGATCTTGATCCCTAAAGCAAACCCTAGAATACGTAAGAAATTTGGGATGATTCCCAAATATGGACCCATGGTCCACATGAACCACCCACATTAGATCCTCTAGGGTTATCCATGGTCCACATAAAAGAAGGAAGAGACACAAAAAGGAAGGAAGAGAAGAAGAAGTAGAGCATAATTGAGTTTTAGCAGTAGCTTTAGCAAAGCCGTCGGCCACTAAATTAGTCTCTCAGTAAATATGGCTGAGCCTCATACACTAGATTCAAAAGAAGTCGTTTAGCTCCGTTAACTATGAGCAAATCGCCATGGAATCTGAACTCTTTTTACACATATCATTACTGTCACCGAACCACCTTCAATATTGAGGTTATCAATAACCATCTCAATAGCATAACCCATGAAAAACAACATGCAATTTAATGATAAGTATATAATTCTACAATTTTTATTCCCTTTGCATTATGATATTTAGGTTGTTTTATGCCTTATTGCGCTTAATAGAATTTATTTTATGAGTTTGGCATATATTAGGGACTTTGTGAATTAATTGATAAAATATGAGAAAATTCCAACACTCTCAATATTAACGTTCTGAACTTCATGCAAGTTTCTGACATGAAAAGAAAGAAGGAGAGCTACGTTCGGATTCTCATCTTAGCCCCACTTTTTGCCATTGATCTATGATCATCTTCCATGACGGAAAGCCTTGAATCCATATAGAGAATATAGGGCCCATGAAATCCCATCCTTATGGTGTCTTCTCGATGGATTTCTGTCGGGATATCTTAAGTCAAGGCCTCCCCCATTGTTCCAGTTCGAGCAAATACATTGGAGTCCCAGAAATTTAACGTAGTCTTCAGTAAAGTTGAAGAGGACGTCCCAAGCTTTCCAAAATGGCATTATGGGACAAATCCGAGTTCATTTGGGCCTCCAAACGTGGTTTCAAAATTTGATATAGAAAGCTGATCCAAATCCAAACCAGAGGAGGAAGGTTACCACACACAAAGGTTGACTATTGGAAAACTTTGATTAATCGTTAAAAATCTTGAGAATATACACAAGTATAGAATCTTACAAAATTTAGTAGGTTTAGGGGTGGCATTTGGTTAAGAATAGAATGATTTTCATCTAATCTAGGAAAGAGGATTTTACTTAGTTTTTATTTCTATGTAATAAGGTTGCCAAATCTAGGCATACCAGTTTTAGTCTTATATTTTAGCTATTTAAACAATGTAAAGCCTACGTAAAGAAGCTTCCAAGAGTTATTGAGAAAAAAGATGGTGGCTGAAAAACAACTCTCTTTCTTTTATTCTTGTGTTCTTAAAGAAGTCATGCGTGACTAACTTTCTTATCTTCGATTAGACGGAACTAAAACCATCATTGTAAACTTGTGAGACTTGTTCTTATTTATTGATTTCTAATTGAATATCTGATTTTCTTCTAATTTATGTGTAGAATGATCAATGAATGGTTTGATTAAGAGTATTATTAACTGATTTATTTATCTAATCAGTTGCTAAATTAAAATTGGATTGCAATCAATTATGTTAGTAGCAATGGGAATTGATGTTAATAGACAAGTTAATGTTATATTCCTAGGAGAAATTAGATTAAATTTAGTAAACCATACTGGTGTGTGCCTAACGTTTAATTTCAATCATCTTTCTATTTGTTAATGCTATTTCTAAATCGAATCAAGAGTCTAGTCTTGAGATTGATTTAGGAGTAAGGCTACTATTAATAAGTTATCTTTTAATAGATCAATTATAAGGAAAGATTAAGGATTTTAAGCCTAGTCCTGATTTTCATGATTGACTATTCAATTGGAATTGATTATCTTCTATGTCAATGAAGTTTACGAAGATGGTATGAGTATCCTTTTGACCGAAGCTTTCTCTTATTGGTTGAATCTTTGATCTTTGTGTTACCTTGCTTTTTATTCTTGCATTTTAGATAATTAATTATTGGTCTTACTCCCCCCCTCCCCATACATAGGATATCTAGTGAAGTTGTGCTAATAATATCAATCAGAATCTATTAAATCTCTGGACTGACTGCTTTAGCACAACAACTAGGTATTTTCTGAGTCTTGTTTCATTTTCATTTGTTTTTCTCACTTTAGGTTAATCAAAGGTTTTAATCTTAATCATACAGTCCTTGTGGGTTCGACCCTTACTTGCTACTATCTATGTTTTCAAAGTAAGGTAATTTAATTTTAACGCTTGACGAGCATCATTTAACCATAAAAGTTGTTGATAACTTGTAGTCACTGGTAAGGTTCCTTAATGCGATCCATGTTCCAAAGCAACCTCCTTTTTGTCTTTCGTGTAAAAAATTATTGATCGAAATCCATTCCAATCAACCACAGTATTGTAAACAGCAGATTTTGCCATCTCCCCATGGGATGATGATTTTGGGGGAATGCTACTCTCAAACACTCTTTGTGATGAAAGGATTAGCCATATTCACCTCTCTTTGCTTTCTTTTTGGCCCTGTTATAGAAAAAACTATCGCACCCTAATTCTAGATGAACCAGAAGTGTGAATGAACCATTATTAAACCGTCGGTTCAAGCTAGGATCAAATAGGACCATGTCAATAATCCAAAACATACATATTCCACACAATCAGAGATAATAAAATAAATAAATAAATTCTTTATAAATAATGAACTGAGTGTCTAACATGATAAATAAGTATTACATTTAAGGGTGTCAACGGGCCGGTCTGGGCCGGTTTCGGTCCTGGTTGAAACGGTGTCGGGTTTTATAACCCCAACCCAAAACATGTCCATTAAGGGTTCGGGTTGGGGTGGGCTGCGCTGGACACGTTAAATAACGGGTTGGTCCGGTGTCGGTTTGTTATCGGTCTGGGTTTTTCAAATTGATTTCGGGCTGGCTCGGTCTGGTCCGGGCTTATCGGGCCTATCGGGCCCATTTTATTTACCCTATCTTCTTCTATTCTTATGGGAAAAAAATCTAAAAAATTAGTTTTTTAAAGACAATTTCTCTGAAATACTTTTGATTGAAACAAATGGTAGGAAAATAAAAAAACAGCACAACATCCCCAACCCAATAGATTACTCTACAAAAAGTTTAAACTACCTCTTAATTCACATTATATGTACACTGTAGGTTTGAACAAAAACTTAAAAAAATAGGATCATAAACATTCTTCACATCAGAATAAATGACATATACATTGTAGAGTCTTGCCATAATATGGTACACTATACGACTTGTCATGATAAATTGATTGGCTTGTTTTGCTCCTTTAACACCTCTGCAAACTGCTAAATTCCCAAATGAATGACATTTAGTTTTAAACCAAGAACAAAATAAATTAAAAGTAGAAAAAGTGAAGAAGCAAAACTCACATGTGTTCTTCATTCTGAGCATTAATTAGGACAACCGAGCATGTTCTGAAGAAGAAAGGATTGGTGGTATCTTCATTTTCTTCCACTCCAAATTTGCAATATCAATTGAGTGAGAGTACTCCTTAACAAGCCTCTATATCCAAATATCCACATTCAACTTTGCCAAGTTGTAAATATCAAAATAGACTTAACACAAAAAAAAAAAAAAAAACATAACAATAACAATTATTACATGTCCACAAGTGAAAAGCATATCCAACTCACCGCCAATGCTAAGAAAAACAGTTCAACAAGTAAATATATCCAAGTATCCAAATAAGCCAAGACATTAAATTGATAAAGTATCCAAATAGGCCAAATATATCCAAGTATCCAAATTCATATTCTCAAGTTGTTAACATTAGAAATAACTTACTCAAAAACAAAAACATAACTAAAACAATTACTACATGTCCACAGTGAAAAGTGCATACAACTTACCGCCAGTGCTGATATAATAATTCAGCAAACCAATATATCTAAGTATCCAAATTCAATTTTACCAAGTTGTTAACATCACAAGCTAGTACAACCAGTGTCTGAAACCATTCCACAAAATATTTATACAATTAATATTGCTTGCAAGATCTATTTTGGGTGGATCTGGATCTACTTCGGGCATTCATTGCATATTTGTGCTTGTCTTGGCAATCTTGTGAACAAATTTAGATAATTGTCAAGCATTTCATGTTGAAAGAAATAACTAACTACAATTTATTTTCCTTTAATGGTTCTATCTTTGAGGCTTAGAGCTCACCTCGAAGGAGGAATTGTTGAAGCCACTAAATTGGCTGGCATTGGCAAATCATCAGTTATCAACACATTTCCTAAAACCATGGCTACGTCCTCAGCATCATCAACAGGCTCAGCTATAGATAAAATATAAAGAAATGTTTGTCAATAATTAATATATAAATTATAACTTATAAGTTAGCTTGAATTGAAAAATTACCTCTAAAATCTATATCAAACATCCAATCCATAGACAAATCAACGTTCCATTGGAAGGTAATAGTTTGCTACTTTCAATGACCCCCCCAACACTAAAAGCAATGTTGAAAACTGGAATAGATAAGACATCTTTAGCCATACGTGCCACACCCCGGATACTTTGATCCATTTTGCCTCCAATAAGCCAAGACATCAAACTGACGATACTTATCATCGAATGGGAGCTTTGGTTCTTCAAGATAATAATCCAACTGAGATTTTCCATATCTATCAATCAACATGGCACTATCAAATGTTGAAAACTCCTGTAAAACATTTAAAACATTAATAAAATTAAATAGGATATGATAATCTATAATTGAAAAAATGATAAAAATAAAAACAACGATAATTTAATTACCTCTAGTTCGGCAGGTCCAGTATAACTAAATGAAGGTGTGGAAGCCTCGATACCAATTGCATCCATGGTCTTGTATTAATGCAAAAAAGAGTCCAACTAGTGCATTTTTCACACGAAGAGACATATCATATGCAAGTGGATCTAGCAAAGCAATCTTTCTAAATGCCCAATCTACAAAAGCAAACTTGTAGCGAGGGTCAAATACTAATGCAATGCCCAAAATCAGGCTATACTCATTCCAATACTTATCAAATTTTTTCTTCATTTTCACTACCATATCTTTCATAAAGTTGTTCTCCACTGATAACTCTTCCAATAAATTTTTGTGAATCTTCCACACATTAAAAAAATACAAGTTTGCGATTGGATACTTAGAACCTGATAGGAAAATTTTTGAACCCCAAAAAGGATTTAAAAATATTTTCCTTTTCTTTTCTTTTTCAAATTATTAGAATTTGGGAAATTTTTTTTTTTTTTTTTCTTTTATCTGGGGGTTTTTAAATCCTTTCCAAAAAAAGAAGACGCAACCAAGAATATGATAGGTTGAGTTCCACCTAGTACATACATCGGGATGAAGACCCTTAACAGTTGATATACCCATTCCTTCTCCCCCCCCCCCACCCATTTATCCCCCCCCCCCCGGGTGGATTTGACATACGTTTTTTCTTTTCGAAACAAAGAGACACAATCATCAATGCATTTCAACCCATCTTGCACTATCGATTTAATATATGTGCACAACATCGATTTATAAAAAAAACAAAAAAAAAAAATAAAAAAAATTTAAAATAAAAAATTTATTTTAAAATTTTAACAAAGTACAAATTGGAAGCAGCATTGTCTAAAGTTATTGAGAAAATTTTATTCTCAATGCCCCATTCATGCAACATTTTAGAAACTACATCACATATAGCTATCCTCGAATGTGGTGGTTGCATGAGACTAAACCTTAACAACTTCTTGTGTAAACTCCAATCCCTATCAACAAAATGTCATCAAAGATATATATCCATCATTGGTGATGGATGTCCACATATCACTAGTGAGTGATATCTTCCCATTGTAGGATTTAAAGAAATCCTTGATTTTTTTACTTTCGAATGATATAACCTTGTAATTTGAGCCATTTGTGTGTTGCGGCTAATATGACAATATTCGGGACAAATGTAAGAGAGCAAATCCCTAAACTCCCCCCCCCCCCACCTCTTACACTTCCCCCCCAAAATCAAAACCAAATCCACTTACCCCCATCCCCCCTTCTTTCCCAAACCCTTATTTCCCCCCCCCCCCCCCCCCCTCCTCCCCTCAACAACATTCTTATTTTTCCTCTCTTTTTTTCCTTTTGTGGGGACTAATCCAAAATAAAACCCCCAAAAAACAAAACACACAAAAAAAAAAATGCCGACTTTATAAACAATCTTGCATTTAAGACACTCTGCTCTTTCTTTTCCATCATCATATGTGTCCCCGGGAATGACTTTAAAACCTTCCCAAACGGAACTTCTTCTTTTTTTTTTTTCTTTTTTTTATATGTATTGAAACTACTCCTCTCCGTCTAAAGGAAAAAAATAAAAAAAAAAAAAAAAAAACCAATAAAAAAAATTTTTTTTTCTCCACCCCTCCAATTTTTTAAAAAATTAAAAAAATTAATAAAAAGATCCAAAAAAAAAAAAAAAAAAAAAATATTTTTAAAAAATTAATTAATCACTTGCCCTTTTTTTTTTTTAAAAATCCCCCCCCCCCCCCCCCCCGGAGAAAAAAAAAAAACCCCCCACACCAAAAAAAACAAAAACTTTTTTTTTTCCTCCCCCCCCCCCCTCCCTTTCTCAATATTTTTTTTTTTAAGGGAGTTAGCTTCCAAAAAAAAAAAAAAAAAAAAATATTTCAAATTAAACTTTATTAAAAATTAAACCTATTCAAAGAAATTAAAGCATATAAGAAGAAATATATTCTCCAAACTATACTTCATTAATAATTATAACAACAAAAGATGGCCAAAGATAACAACCAAGAAATCCATTTCAAGAAACTAATAAAAGACTACAACATTATTTCAAAGCAATTGTTAATAAAAAAAAATGAAGTCATTCTTAGAACCGACATTCTTTGATATCTCAACAAACCTATACAGTCTCATGATTTTTGTCGGCATGCTTTTTACAAGAACTCAAAAAACTGTACTCCATTTGTCGGCATTCTTTTACAGGGCACTCCATTTGGGGACGAGCTTGCTTGGTTTCGATCACCGATCTCTTAGTCAAAGTTTAAGGGAGCCTACGGTTCAGCATATTGCCTAGTTTTTTTACATAAATGCCATTAAGTCATCCATAGATGGAAAATTACAGAAATGCCATTAACCCATATAAACAAGACTTTTATCCATACATATAAGCTCTAAGTACTTCTTTAATGCTATGAAAAATAACAATGCTAAAAAAAATGAGAATACATAAAAGGAGCAAGAGAATTTTGTCCATGTTTTCAGATAGTGTTTTTTATCTACATGACAATTGTCATGTGCACTTATGCCATAATAATTTTAAACAAAAGAAAATTCAATGAGTCTTGATGGATTTGAACCGTCTTGATGGATTTGAACCATCATCTCTTGGGACTTGGGGTATTCCCAAATTCCTTCCTGTTTGAGCTCTTCTTTTTTGCGCCAAGGACACAAATACAAGAGGAAATAATCTTCTCTATGCAATTCAAAATCCCCCAGATTCCCCTAAACATTCCAAAATTTTGTGAACTACTCTTAGAATATCTTGGGATGGGCAGGACGGGACCGACCTAGAGAGGAGGTTTAAAATCTGAATTTGTTACAACACCCTACAAGTGCAGTCACAAGGCAACCATGTAAAACAAACGTAATTGACGGAGACTCCTCCATGCCAATAAATCATTCTACTTCACCTCATTAACTATCAATAGGTTTTCATCTTGCACTTACAAACTTTATTGGATTGAAAAGGAGTTGAAAATGTACATTAAAAATAATAGTGATCGTACTTGTGTGCAAGCATCATCTTTCACGACAAAATCCGATATTAAATAGTTCTAATTTGGATAGCAATTTGAATTGGAAATTCAACTTTCATAATTTTAATGAATATGGACAGATTGTACTTGGATAGGGATTACGGATACCTCCAGTTTCTTGTAGGATCTTAACACAAGCTGTTTCACCAATAGACAACAGTACAAGAGGCAACTTCACTTTTCAAAGAACCAAACACTTGCAATAATATGAGAAAGGTGGTTTCATTTTCATTGCGTGTACTCAAATTGGATCTGGGTTCAAACTCAAAACGCCCTCAACTTATAACCCCCAAACCCCTTCATCCCTTTTTTTAATTTCCTTTTTTTTTTTTTTTCCTTTTCTTTTTCATTTATCCCATAGACCTCCAAAATTTATAAAAATTTTTTAAAAAAAAAAACCAATACCACAAATTTATTTCCCCCTTTCCCCATTCCTTATAACCCCTTCCCCCTTTTTGGTCCCCTCTACACCCACCCCGAAACCCAACGCGGCAAACCCGCGGCCCCCCCCGACCCGAACGGAGCCCCCGAACGCCGACCCCGAAGCACAAACCCGG